>CM040915.1:7125000-7720000 GCA_023029165.1 Gobiocypris rarus | reverse complement strand
CACCTTTAATGGAGAAGGATGAATAAATGACCGCATCACCTGTGCAGTTTCACAGACTGTTGGTTTGATAATTGCGTCTGCTGGAAAATTTGGCAGCTCTCAGTGGCCGTAAAGAATCTTGAGTCCCTGAGGGCTGAGTGCTGATATGACAGCTGTTAACACACTAGAAACCTATCATTATAGCCTGTCCACAATTCTATGTGTTGCTTTTCTGCATACACACATTCATGCCCTTCGCTGCTGGGCAGATGGTGGCTTTGAGCTCAGGGTCCTTGAAGGAGACATTCACGCCGGGGAAGAGAAAGAGCACCAGACAACGATATGAAGATGAGAGCATGCTGTTACTAATGCCCCTGGAGGATGCTGGGAGTTGCTTTGTTAAAGTACTTTCTGGCTGCTAACAAGCAGGAGGAAGATTCTAGGTCATAAAAATACACGTTTCTGCAAACTCACATGCCAAATTAAGTAGCGCTGATTTAAAAAAAATAAAATCTGCAATTTTTCTGTGTGAAATATTAAGTTAAGGTGAAAAAAGTAAAATATGACCTAAATGAGTAATAGACATTATCTGCCTTTTCGCTATATTGGATACTTATTTATAGAATATTGCAGTATTTATTATAAATAATTTATCTGTGCACATCACTTTTTTAAATGTATGTGCAATCGTAATCTTTAATCAAAATAACTTCTCTACTAACTTGTTTTCTGGAGCGAGGGTGGAATTTTACATTAGATCAACCAATAGCAAACCACAACCATCCTATCAATTTTCCATGGACAAAATCCAGCCCTGCTTACGTTTGTTCTTGTTTGAGAGGTGATTTCACTTGGATATACGTCACAGTATGAATGACAAGACTATCACAACTTTTGTGTCTTTTAGTTAAATTACAAGAATTGCTAATTTGTTCTGTAATGTCAATAAAAGAATAAGTTATTCAGGTAATTATTAGTATTATTTACATTAATTAATTTAGCAGATGCTTAGTAGAGCCGAAAATATTCATAGTACTCAATGACAACTTTAAAGCATAAGATAATTCACTTTTAGCAGATATAATGCAACACATAATGCAACTAAAGCCTAATGGCTAAAACAACACTTTGGGCCCTATTTTAGCACATCTGAAGCACATGGTGCAGGTGCACTTATCTTAGGGCATGTCCGAATCCACTTTTGCTAGTTTAATGATCGAAAAATCGTGCATGGTCCAAAAGGGTTGTACCTAATCTCTTAATGAGTCATGGGTGTGTTTTGGGCGTAACGTGCAATAAACCAATCAGAGTCTCATCTCCCATTCCCTTTAAAAGCAGGTTGCACTTGAACCATGGCGGATTTGCTTCTCCAGAGAGGAGTCCTTTTATTTTTAATGTTTGTCTGCAGCGGGGGCCCTGTGTGTGTAATTAGCAGAGTGTTCCCGCATTGTGGACCCGCCTTCTAACGCAATGCAACATTACTTATAAATAGTAGAATGTAGTAGTATGTCTAAAGTGGATCATCAAAACAAATTGTAACCAAACATTCTACGGTATATCCCGCACAAACTTCCTTTTTTAATTGGAAATATGACAATACAGACACACTTAAAAAAAAATGGTGTAAATAAAGTATCTATGTAAAAAAAAAAAACGTACCTATGTAAATAGTTTCAGCCTGACCTCGACACATACACAATATTTGTTTCAAAATAACAAACCTTACCCTACTCTTTATCTCTCACACACAAATCCCCTGTCAGCCTTCCCCAATTTGTTGCAAGTTTCCTCAGCAGTCAGCAGTTCTTCATCCAATTAAAGACAAAACAAAACACCAGGAGAAGGGCAGCATACTAAATGTGTACCATTTAGTATGCAAGATTAGGATTACAATGTACAAAAACTTTGAACTTTCTATTCAACTAAGAATCCTGACATGTATAATGGTTTCCAGAAATATTAAGTTGCACAACTGCACAACTCAATTTTTATAACAATAACAAATGTACCAAAATCAGCATATTAGAATAATTTCTCAAGGATCATGTGACACTGAAGACTGGAGTAATGATACTGAAAATTCACCTTTGATCACCGGAATACATTACATTTTGGTAACACTTTAGTATGAGGAACACATTCACTATTAATTACAACTTTTGCCTCAAACCCCTAATTTACTGCTTATTAATAATTAGTAAGTAAGTAGTAGTTTTGTAACGTTTAAGTTTATATATTGTGAAGGATTAAGGGATGTAGAATATTGGTTTTGCAGAATAAGGCGTATATGCTTTACAAATACAGCCACTTAATAGGGATAACTGAACCCTAAACTAAAGTGTTACCTACATTTTTAAATATTAAAATACAAAAGAGTTATGACACAATATTACTGTTTTACTGTATTTTTTTTATCAAATAAATGCTGGGTGAGCATAAGATACTTCTTTCAAAAAACAAAAATAAAATAAAAAAAGCAACTTCTATTTAAATACTAATATTAATACCAGTATCTGTTTTAAATCAAGACCATATATGATTGGCCCTTGTTTCAGATGGCTATAAAACTTGCACAAAGTAAATAACAGATCATAGTTAATAGCAGTGTGTAAATAATGATAACTGTAGACAAGACGTTAATAGTCACTGCTTTAAATTGATTCTCTGTAATGATGGCTTTGCACAGGAACCTCCCTGTGCTGTTCACCATTAACCAGAGTGTTTTGACCTTCAGGTTAGACCCATAACAGCTGACATCTTATACAGCAAGCGGAGCGAGACAATTATAATGACGTCAGTAATGTTGGTCAGCTTTCATTGAAGAAAACCCTCTCTCTCTGTTAACCACACTACTTTCTCATTCTTTTTGTGTCAAAGCAAAACAAAAAACAACAACAAACCAAAGGCGCATTGACGTATGGCTGTACATTAGGCTGTAATGTGAGTGATCCAGGGTTTAGCATTCACCTTGAGACGAGTTTGGTTATTTTCTGGATGGCCCAGCGGGTGTCAGAGGGTCATTAATCAGAGGCTGAGAGAGATCAATAAACCTGATCATTAGTCTCATCAGCTGCTAACGGCGAGCTGAGATCATCTGATTCGCCTGCAGATCTGGCACTTCACCCAGGAGAAACTGTTTAGTGTCATGTTCACTGTGTTTCATGCTGGGATGTTGCTGGCAAAGAGAAGGAACCGTGGTTGATGGATTTTACTGTCGCAGGAAAAGCAGGTCTGCTTGATTTGACAAATAAGATAGGCTAGAAATAGGAAGAGTGATCAATTGTGTTATTACTGTCATTGTGTCTTTAATGCCATTGGCTGTGAAGTGTCAAATGCGGGTGCATTTCAGCACCGGCGTGTAACTCAGTCATTCCTACTAGCCACTTTGGTGAGTTAAATTATACACATTTTTCAATTGTAGTCTTTTAAAAGGCATCTGAAATAATAAACTAAGTGCAATGTGTTGTCAAAAATATACATTTTTCAATACATACTGAATTATCTGAAACGCTTCCAATACAAATTTTTCTGCAGAATAGATCACTCTCATCTCTCCGACAGCAAGTTGACACGCGAAAACCGGCCTCCCCGCACTCACTTGTTTCATTTACTCCAGATGAATATTGTTGGTGTTACAGGGCTTAAATTCTGCGTGGCATAATTTGACTCATTCCCGCAGATTTTGTGCTCAAACCCAAAATGCGCGCACATTAAGCCTCTTCTCAGTTCTAAATTGAGTTCTTTTTCACTGCTTATTGTGCTTAAACAGTCAAATAGACACACAATAATGTCAAAATGCCAATCATGGCGAGTATTCGCGAAAACATCAGTCAGTTACGTTAACGGAACGTAAACAGTTGAGAAAGAAAACGCATTTGTAAACAGTTTTATGGATCCATGTGTCACGTCTTAAAGTGACAGCAGCCTAATATACAGTGGTGGCCAAAATTATTAGAACACTTAGCATCTGGGAGTCGTCTTATTGGGCCTGGAGTTATTTTCCAAGAGGACAATGACCCGAAACATTCTTCTAACTATTGCGGGAGCTACCTGCGATGGAAGGATTCTGCTGGAATATTGAAAATAATGGACTGGACCCCTCAAAGTCCGGACCTCAATCCCCATCAAGCACATTTGGAAAATAGTTAGAAAAATAAACAGGACCGATCTATTGTGCATTTAAAGGAAAGCCTTTGGCTTCAGTTGCAAAAGGCATGGGATAACATTAGTGTTGAAGTTCTCTGAGGAAATATACTGACACTGTGCCAGAGAGATGTGCTGCTGTAAATGCTGCAAAAGGTGGACATACCAAATAAGTGGTTGAAAACAGTACAACTCACTTCATCTGATATTTGATGGTCAGAGCAGCCATTTGCATGTTTCATGAACGTTAATTAAATCATGTTTTGGAGGTAAAAAGGTCAATATTTTCAGATCTGTCAGGTCCTCAAATACTTTTTGCCACCACTGTACCTGCTACCAAATTATGAGATCTATAAAAAAATCATCTATGGCCGTTTTCCCCAATGGTAGCGATGTCAAAATTGTGGCCAGCGAAAATGCTGAGTGGGTAGTAATTTTAGAAAACCTGGCTGGTAAGTTATCATTGTGTTTCAAATTTATGTGCAAAATCAGAATATCACATAAAACATTTGCAAAGCAGCGTTTCTATCCCATGCGTTTTGAGAGAACATAATTATCACTTCCTGGGAAATTGTTACAAAATATCTGTAATGAAAATAATTTTTTGCAATCAGGGAAGACACAGACGAAATGCAATAAACGCTGTCATGTTACCTTGCGTTCAGAGGTGGATGCCTGGTGTTTGGGAATGCAATCATGTGAGACTTCTGGAAGGTCATTATACCAAGTCATTCTGATGACAGACTTTGGCTCAGGCATTTCAGAATGATCAAACCAACATTTGAGATGCTGTGCATTGAAATTAGTCCTGATTTTTCCAGGAATTCAATCACATCTGCTGATGTAAAGTCATGCGTGTTTTGTTGTCAAGGGATTTATTTTGGTAAATGTGTTTCCATCGTATGCACATGTTTTCTCAAATGAGCACAAGTTTTTTATTGCACTTTAGAATATATGGACATCTTGGCATTTCCATCCACTGTTTATTTGTATATTTATGCAATATCCCAAAATTCACATATAAACAGGTGGATGAAAATATAGAGGTCAAACCTGGTGCAACACATCTTGATTTGCCATATTTTAATTAAATGAGATACAGCAGAAGGGACGATTTTGAGCGAATCACGACACTTGGACTATAATTTTATGATACTTTCCACAGAAGAACTAACCCTTTAAAAAATCAAAACTCATAGTTTAAGCACATCAGCTAACTAGAAAACATTAATTTATTTTAAACTGGCAGAAAAACTTTCTTCTCATTCCTGTTGTATTTTCAGTGCAAGTCTGGAAGTTTCTCTTTCTATTCTCTTTCTTTCTTCTCTCACAGATTCCATGTTGACACCAGAAAGTGTGAATTATTCATTTCTTCAGGCAGATGAAGAATGGGTGGCAGGGGCACGTGATGCACTCACACTTATGCACACTAACTATATACACAAACACTCCAACAAATAATATGCACAAATACACTACCATTCAAAATCAGTATACAAAATTATTACTTTTATTCATCAAGGCATTAAATTGATCAAAAGTGACAGTTAAGACATTTATAAGGTTACAAAAAATGTATTTCAAATAAATGCTATTCTTTTTAACTTTCTATTCATCGAAGTATGCTGAAAAAGTATCACAGTTGCCACGAAAAAATGTTAGGCCGCACAACTGTTTTCAACATTGATTATGATAAGAAATATTTCTTGATCATCAAATCAGCATATTAGAATGATTTCTGAAGGATCATGTGACGCTGAAGACTGGAGTAATGATGCTGTAAATTCAGCTTTTTATCACAGGAATACATTATGTATTCAAAAAGAAAACCCCAACTTTTGATCAATAGTGTAAACATGCGTGCTCATGAACACACAAACAAACACTTGCAATACAAAACCACCGGGGGTCATATTGTTTTTAACTAAAGCTTTTTATATACTACATACTTACCCCAAACCTTCTAGGCTTTTAGTACTTGTATTATATTTATATATTTTATTTTTACTTTTGAGAATGTCCCCTGGCGTCTTCAAAGGGTGATTTTGTTATACTTTGCTCAAATTTGGAGACTGTTTTGTCCATAAAGTAAACCTGCAGCTAGTAAACCCATATACACACATCAAAACATAGCTGTAAGGTACATTACTGCGCTGTGCATTTTTCTCCTGCCTGCATCTGTGAGAGTTTTTTAAAGATAAATCTGCAACTTCAGTTCCCCATAGAGGATTAGCATATAATCCATTAAAAAGTGATTTAAATTGAAGGTTCAGCATGGGTGGAAGTAATTCAAATCACAATGTCACATTGAAATTACACAACGAATATAATACAATGAAAAGTTTGTCATAGAATTTTAAAGGTATAGTTCATCCTAAAATGAAAATTAAGTCATTATTTACTTACCGTGTGCTAGTGGGAAATTTTTTAAGAAATCCTTTTGTGGTCTGAAAAAACGAAAGAAGGGCAAACATGTAGAACAACACCAGGGTGAGTAAATGATGGCTTTCTAGGTTTAGGCTTTTTATGACTTTTTTAGGTTGAACTAACCCTCTTAATATCTAATCCAATTCCACTACTGTAGATGGGCAGCATGTGGGCTTGGGGTGTATAATTTAAAGAAAAAAATAAGTTGATTTTAAATTTCATGGCATCAACACATCTCAAAAAAGTTGGGACAAGGCCTGTGTGGCATCCCCTCTTCTTTTTATAACTGAGGAGACAAGTCACTCAAGTTTAGAAATAGGAATGTTGTCCCATTTTTAGTCTAATACAGGCTTCTAGTAGCTCAACTGTCTTAGGTCTTCTTTGTCGCATCTTCCTCTTTATGATGCGCCAAATGTTTTCTATGAGTGAAAGATCTGGACTGCAGGCTGACCATTTCAGGACCCGGATCCTTCTTCTACGCAGCCATGATGTTGTAATTGATGCAGTATGTGGTCTGGCAGTGTCATGTTGGAAAGTGCAAGGTCTTTCCTGAAAGAGACGACGTCTGGATGGGAGCATATGTTGTTCTAGAACTTGGATATACCTTTCAGCATTGATGGAGCCTTTCCAGATGTGTAAACTGCCCATGCCACACGCACTCATGCAACCTCATACCATCAGAGATGCAGGCTTCTGAACTGAGCACTGATAACAACTTGGGCTGTCCTTGTCCTCTTTAGTCCGGATGACATGGCATTGCAGTTTTCCAAAAAGAACTTAAAATTTTGATTCGTTTCCCACTTTGCCACAGTCCATTTTAAATGAGCCTTGGACCACAGAAAATGCCTGTGCTTCTGGATCATGTTTAGATATGGCTTCTTTTTTTACCTATAGAGTTTTAGCTGGCAACGGCGAATGGCACGGTGGATTGTGTTCACTGACAATATTTTCTGGAAGTATTCCTAAGCCCATTTTGTGATTTCCATTACAGAAGCATTCCTGTATTTGAAGCAGTGCCGTCTAAGGGCCCGAAGATCACAGGGCATCCAGTAATGTTTTTTCGGCCTTGACCCTTACGCATAGAGATTGTTCCAGATTCTCTGAATCTTTGGATGATATTATGCACTGTAGATGATGATAACTTCAAAACTTTCTGATATTGCTCCGCAGCATTGGGGAAACTGGTGATCCTCTGCCCATCTTGACTTCTGAGAGACACTGACACTCTGAGAGGCTCTTTTTATACCCAATCATGTTACCAATTGACCTAATAGTTGCAAATTGGTCCTCCAGCTGTTCCTTATATGTACATTTAACTTTTCCAGCCTCTTATTGCTACCTGTCCCAACTTTTTTGGAATGTGTAGCTCTCATGGAATCCAAAATGAGCCAATATTTGGCATGACATTTCAAAATGTCTCACTTTCAACATTTGATATGTTATCTATATTCTATTGTGAATAAAATATAAGTTTACGAGATTTGTAAATGATTGCATTCCTTTTTTTTTCACAATTTGTACAGTGTCCCAACTGTTTTGGAATCGGGTTTGTAGGTAACGCTCATAATAATAATAATAATAATAATAATCAGGTGATTTGTTTTGTCCCCACAGGTCAGCCGTGTTCTGAAACCCGGAGGCCGTTTCATCTCTGTTACATTTGCGCAGCCACATTTCCGTAAGAGACTTTACGCTCGAGCGAAGTATGACTGGTCTATCAAGCACTATCACTATGGCAGCAGCTTCCACTACTTCCTGTATGTTCTCACCAAAGGGGAGGAGCTTAGCCCAGAGGATACTGCATTGGAGAAGAGATTGCTCAAAGAAACTGAAGCTTCACCCACTGATGTAAAATTTCAGGAAGTGGATTCTGAGGACTTCCTGAACAACATTGGATTATAGGGACTTGTACAGCATGCCAATCAAAAGACTGTTGACCGAAGTTATACATACTTCTTCATTAATATTTTTTATGCTCCCATCCTAAAAGATTTGTTCACCCAAAAATGACAAATATTTAGTTGAAACGTTTTCTCACTAATGTTGCTCCAAATGTATTTCTTCCGTGGAACAAACATTTTTTTGTGATCCAGGGAGGAAAGTAAAGTCATACAGGTTTTTGAAACAACATGTGGGTGAGTAAATGATGACAGAATTTTCATTTTTGGGTGAACTATCCCTTTAACACTTTACTGGCCTAAAGAAGGATTGCTCTGTTTTTCTGGTTACGTTAAAAAACGCAGCCAGTTCTCTTTGAGGTCCTGTGAACAGAAATGCCATGATTGATTTGTATGCCACACTGTATCGGTTTTCAGTTGGTTCAATACATTGATTTGGAGTGACAATAAGCTTGTAAACAAATATCTTATATTTTTTTTAAGCTTTTTACACCATGATTTTTAGGACTCTTTCATGTGCAGTTTAACTCTATTTTGTATGTCTCTCTCTCTCTCTCTCTCTCTCTCTCTCTCTCTCTCTCTCTCTCTCTCTCTCTCTCTCTCTCTCTCTCTCTGTCTGGTCTATTTCTCTGTGTGATTGTGTTGATTGGTATGACAAGGTTGAGTGCTTGACATCTGCACACTTGTGCAGAGACAAATCTGTCACAAAAGCTTCTCAAACAACAAATAAACAAACAGAAAACAAACAACCCTTCTGTGTGCCAGAATATGACAGACGTTTGTGTGTGTGTGTGTGTGTGTGTGTGTGTGTGTGTGTGTGTGTGTGTGTGTGTGTGTGTGTGTGTGTGTGTGTGTGTGTGTGTGTTGTGTGTGTGTGTGTGTGTGTGTGTGTGTGTGTGTGTGTGTGTGCTGTTTTAGATGAGGAATGGCTGCAGTGAATCGGAGGAGGCCATTAATAAACCAGAAATCATCTATTTTTAATTTAGCTCTGGAATGTAATTACTGTCTATTTTTAAGATTTGAGGAAGGTGCCTGAATTTCAGAACAGCTTCCTATGTGCCAGTGTGAACATAGATTGACATGTTACTTCTGTGATTTTTAATAGTAAATAGAGGAAGGGTACTCTCAAATCAGGACAGCCGAAAGCACATGTAAACCCACTTTATGTTGTGAATGTTTGCCATACTAGGTGGTTCTGATTGGTTCCTAGATGGTTTCTTCATAAGAGGCTATCTACAAGTATGATATTTTTATCCTTAGTTATGCTCGGGTAAATCTGTGGGATTTTTTTTTTCATCCACTTTACTGTCTTCTAGGGAAAATTGGAAGTTTGATCGCTTAGAAAATTAATAACACATCTTTCCTCAAAAAACTTGCACAGTTTGAGGAACTATTCATGTCTGTCTGTGTGGGATGAGTTATGCACCCTAATTAATACTGAAGGGGGTGGTTTTTAAAGCCCTAACCCTATGCCTAAAGTAATGGCGAGCAATGGTTAATAAATGGTAATGGTTCATATACCAGTAGCAGTTCCATAAACTTTTAGTTCAGAGTTGATCATGTCCAGATTGAATGCATCATCTGTGAAAGCTGATGATGTAGTCACAGGTCTTTCCCCTTCACTGAAGCACTAAGAAATGACGTCAGGGCAGGGAGGGTATCAGATGGCCCCTGGTATCGGGTGAGCCGTAGGTATCAGGTGTAGATTTGTTCTGTGATCGTATCCTCACGCCATGCTGTGTAATGGTTCTTCTGGAACTTAGTGCTGTCTAAACACCATAAAGCTGCTGCGGAGAACGGGAGACCCTGATTAGTCTAATGGCTGGTTATGTTTTGTTTACACCCTTGCGACGCAAACCCACATGCAAGTTTTACTTTATATTGACATCTAAGACCATGAACTTTAATAATGCACTTTTGAATAATTGATTGAGTAATTTCTGTAGTGTGCTTGCAAGATATTTTCTAAGATGGTCTTGTCAAAATCAGTCCTTGCATGGTGCTCATCAAATTTAATTGTATAATCATAAATAGTTGTTGTACCGACGATAATGCAACATTTTTGATAGATACAGTAGATGGATGGATGGATACATAGATCGATACATAGATGGATGGAGATAGATAGATGGATGTTTAGATGGATATATGGATGGATGGATACAAAGATGGATGGATGGATAGATAAACATGCCACTATTTTGACGGATTGCTTGTTATTGTTTGTTGTCACTATTATTACACCCACAAGAAAATGATCAGAAATGATAATATGACCCTTCAATATCATTATTTAAAGATTGAGATCTGTTCATGTTTCTGTAGGGACAAATGTGTGTTGTTGTTCAGCTGAGGGGAGGGGTCAGGACACACCATTACATCATCATCATCCAGCAGCGGCGGCAACAACAGACCGTGGTATTGATAGCAGACACATAAACCCCTGCTCACAGCCGATCCACTGACAACACTAGGGTAAACATTTCACTGAACTACGTTACGGATAGAGGCGTGTGTGTGTGTGTGTGTCTGTGTGTGTGTGTGTGTGTCTGTGTGTGTGTGTGTGTGTGTGTGTGTGTGTGTGTGTGTGTGTGTGTGTGTGTGTGTGTGTGTGTGTTTGGTCACTACTGCTCTAAAGGTCAAAACAGAGGGCAGTTCCAAACATAATTGATTTAATTAATTTCTTGAAAAAAACTGTTTACCAAACTCTGTTATCCTTGGTGCCGCATCTCTCTGTTATGTTTAGGATTATGTCGTATGAGATCAAAAATCTAAATTAAATTGTAATGTAGTTTTAGACTGATATGTGTTTTACAATGGCATAGAGAGCTGGGTATAGACATAATAAAAACATGAATGTTTATAATATGCAATGTTTACAACTTTTACATTACATTTTCTGCAACTGATATAAGGGTCAAATACAGCTTCTATAAATTAACCAATCTCAGCTGATGTAGCCAAATATTGATATGGCATATATTATAAATTGGCAAATGCCGGCGACTATTTATGTATTTTAAATATTACATATCAGTCTGTCATGTAGTAAGACTGCAGAAGAGTTGCAGGTTCTGGAACAGCATTCCTGTCATTGTTCCAACTCCATTTCTAATCCATAAGCTATCCCTAAAATCAAAGCAAAATGATAGGATAATCATATGAATGTTAAATCCCAAGCCAATCCCTGAACCTAATCCTAAAACATGATTGGATATTAGAAATGTTCCAACAGGACCAACCAGGATCCTACATGGTCTTGGATAATCACTGTAAAGCGGAGCCACACTGAGCCGGTGAATGAGACTTTCCATATCCCATTCGACCCAATCTTAATTTTTTTTTTATTGTCTCTATCCAATGCCTAATTAAAAATAGAAAATGGTCAACAAAAAAAAAGTAGTTTTGCAGTACTTCAGTGGCATCATTTTCTGTATATGTATGGTTTATACGATCGAGTTCAAACACCTCCACGTTGACTCACAGTGGTGTTAAATGAGGATTTACAGCAAGAAAGAATATGTTGTTATCTCTAATGAACAAGATCAAAGGGAGGAGCACCAACTGAGAACCATGAGCTGGGATGAAGCAAGGACAATGCTCTTAAATCAAACGTCTTTCTCACTTTTCATTTCTTCCGGCAGAGAGCTCATTCTTTGAGAATCTCAGAATGTCATCTCTCCCTCTTTCTTCCGTTATCACGCTGCCATTATCTGCCGAGAGTTGGGCTTTCCATATTGGGTCAGGCCACAGCATCGCTCAGTCACTCCAGAGCTGCCGCGGGCCGCCTGTCTGTTCAGATAGTGTATCAGTAATCTCCAGCTCTGAGCAGCCTGTGTGAAGCGGTAAGGATTCCCCTGGGCATTGGAGCCGTTCAGGAACACTGCAACAGCCATGAAGGTGTATTAATAGACTGAGATGGTGAAGCTGAGTGCCCTTGACTGCGGTTGAGTAACTGACTGATGGACTTTCCGCTGCGTGAGGACCTCGTCGAGTCTTTTCGAATAAACGCGCACAGATGTCGGGAGTCTGTGATGACCGCTGAGGTTAAACTGACATTGATCATCTAAATAATTTGAGAATTTTAGTGCTTAGGTCAAATGGAGTTATAGAACGTTATCAGGATTGAAAGAGTATTGGAGTTTAAATTGATTTAGGTAAGCCTGACTTGTTTCCAGATGGATCCTGAGCCTCATTGCACACATCGGACATGGCTGACCCAAAGGCCACTCGTGGGCGCATCACGGATCACGGATAAAAGCCATTGATTCTCTTGCGGTAGAATCACACACATTTTATCGGGGGGGTGTGATGAAGGAAAACATCAATATTGCTTAGAAATTTAACTGCATTAGATGTTACTGTGTTTGGTGTAAAACACAGCTTTATCCAAGCTGTTTGGAAGTAATACATGAATAATGTCACCAGAGAAAACCATCTGAAATGAACACTAACCATGTCTGGTTATGTTTTTAAGGTACCAGATCTTGTATTAAAGGGAAAGTCAGATTCCTGTGAACAAGTATTCCTGTAGCTCATAGTAGAGCATTGCTAGCAACACCTAGGTCATGGATTCAAGCCATGTACCGATAATGTATACCTTGAATGCAATGTAAAGGCCAATTGACACTGCACTGACAGACTCCAACCAATGGCAACTGATATGATCTGCAGGTTTTGTTGGATCAGTGTGTTACTCCTGTCGGCATTGGTTGCCACTTGTTTTCGCCGAGAAGTGACATTCTGTAAGCTGGTGACTCTTGGCGTTGGTCAGTGATGAGGGAATTATCCCAAGTCGCTTTTGTGTAAATGAGTTCACCCCAAATTGAACATTCTGCCGTTTAGGCTACATTCAGACTGCAGGTAAAAAAAAAGAAAAGGTTTTTGCTCAAATGTAAGATATGTTCTTCTCATGACCATGTGAACAGCACAACCCACATGGAATCTGATCTTTTCAATCCCGATTTGTGCCACTTCGATTATGTTTACAATGTCAGTTCAAATCCGATTATTTGTGTATCCGATTGAACTGATCTAAAATTATTGACTTTCCACATTTTCGTATCGCAACTGTTCAGATCAGATTTGTGTGTCCATACCGCTCTTTCGTATTCCAGAATATCTGCATTGGTTTCTATGCAATGGCTTCCATGCTTTATTCCACGCTGTAGTCTCAACCGGTTACAAAACATGTCTTTGTTATATTGACAGTTTTTATTCGGGCCTGTACTTTGCAACAACACAACCTTGTTTCTGCATGTTTCTTATAACAATGTCTGACTTTTAAGTGTCATGACAAAGTCACATACAATGAAATCTGATCAGAGCAGTCAGATTGAAATGGATTTCCAGAAATACAATTTGAATAGGATTTCAAACCACATATGAATTTTGTGGGATTTTTGCCGTTCACACTTGCTAAATCTGTTCAGATTTCAATCTGATATGCACAAAAATTGGATTTGGACTGACAGTCTGAACGTAGCCTTCCATATGTGGTCCTAAATCCAATACAGATCAGATGTTTTGCGATGCTCAGTCTGAACAGTCATATCGGAATTTGTGCGACTTTTACGTTACTCTAGATCATCATTTGTCAGAATTCTGCACTCATGAGTCACATGATTTTACATATCAAGACAGTTGCGATAGGTAGTCAGTGTAAGGACAGTGATGTGTCAGAACTCAAGTATTATAGTGAAGAACGCTGGGGTCCAAACAACAGTGGTCCAAATTGGCATTTATTGTATGGCCAAAAATCTATTTTCTAAATATCTTCTTTAGTGTTTCACAGAATGTCATACAGTTTTGGAATGATATGAGGGTGTGTAAATGATGATTGAATTTTAATATTGGGGTTCTATCCCTTTAAAGATTTCAAGGAAACAGTCAAATTATTTTCTTGTCTGCTACATCAAGGCCTGTAATCCATCTTCCAATGTCGATGTGCAGAAGGTCCTCAAGTAATTGTAGCAGCACAGCTCTAAGCTCTCATAAGACCTTATGCCACAGGAACAATTTCCCTGACATCATAACCGTGAGCTTAGCCTGAGATCAGTCTGAGCGTGATTACATGGGCATCAGAACTGGTGCCAAACTTCCCTGCGTCCTTTGTGAAATATAGGCCTGGAGCTCACCAACGCTCTCTCCATATGGTTTCATCCTCTTAGACAACTCCAACACTAAAGATCTGAGGAGATAACAGGCTGAAAGAGGATTGCAGTTCCTCCATAGTAAGAGATATGACCATGCTGACATGAATTATATTGAGACGTTAAAGGTAGGGTAGGCAATTTTCAGTGTGGCTAGCAATAGCAAGTTAGCTTTGAAAGCACGAGATGCTTCCTTCAGAGCATGTCCAAAGTCAAGTCTCCTTCAAAACACATGAAAGAAAAAGAGTTGTGTGTGCAAATAGTCACAAGAGATGCCGTTAAACTACCTCATGTCTCAAAGCACGTAACATTACAATAATGAACTTAAACAACTCACTTGACTGCTGCAGGTTCATTTCGGCGTTGATAGTGTTGCCATTGAAACCCATAAATTCGAGTCACGGACCGCTCCGAGTATAACGTCACGAGTTTCCATCTTTTCCAAATGGCAGTAGTTATGGCGTGAACAGCATGTGCTGCTACATATGTTGACAAGCAGGTAGGACATTCGGTCCGAATGCAATGATTGGACGAACATTTTGTTCGCAGACGATAAATATACATATAAATAAATTTAGATCATTTAACTTAGTGATTGCTATCAGGATGTGAAGACACTTTTAACCAGCAAACAAATTGCCCATCCTGATTATAATATTTAATTCGATTACAACAGCTTGATCTTTTTTAAAAGTAATTTAAAACTGCATGGGGATATTTTTAAACATGTGATAATACTTGTTTCATCATTTTATGGATTTGTCTTTTTTTTATTAGCTCAGCTGAGATGCAAACATCAGGTCTTGTTTATTAGAATGCCTGTTTCTAAATGCAGATGGGTTTATACTAGCCTCAAAATAAATATTTGTGACAGACTTGTTTACCTCTATGAAATGCAGTCAAATGACGACAGAAATCCATATGTGTATGTTCTTCCACCATTTATTAGTTCACCAAATACAGTGAAAATGGTATTTTAATATGCAATGATTCATTCTTAGAATGTCATGACATTTTTTGTTGCCTTTTTGCTTAATAAAACGATGTTCCATTATTGAAAAGTATTAAGGTGTCATGCACAACAAACCATAGTCAGTTTCTTTAGAATAATGGTACAAAACAAAGCAAAAATTTCAAATAAAATCAACGAAAGAAACGTAATGTCCAAAAACCTGTCAAATAACAAGTTATTTGAAGATATCCGTAAACAGTGCAGTAGATTTCTAATATCGCCATTTTTCTAACAAATTCAACAAAGCTCAAGTCACAGTTTACGATTTCCATATAACAGTAGATCAACACAGATGTGTAGGTGTGCAAAAAACCAGAGAAACATTCATTCATCAAGTCTTTAAAAAAAAAACATCCCAACCAAACTGAATTATCCTCTCGTCCCTGTCTAAAGATTTTTCTCTGAAATATAAACATCCTTGTTGATGAATCTTTAAGACGACATACTAGCATATCATTTTAAATAACAAATATTTAGATATAAAAATACAAATATGATTTATTTATTTTTTTTCAAAAAGAAGCGTGCCAGGGTAAGATTCATGGTGGCACCTCTGTTGGCACCGGAGTGAAAGTTCATGCAAAGAGATGGACACACAAAAAAATATATATAATAATAATTTTGAGGAGCTGATGAAAAAAATCTAAATATATAAAACATAAAAGGGCTTGGAAGAAACCAAGATGCATTCATGTTGGTTTAATTACACGAGGTGGTAATGCACAATGTTCTCTGTGCTGTACTGATGATGTGAATCCGTGGCGCAGGTGCGCAAATCAGCTGCAGTGAAGGGCAAAACAATAGATCAGCAAACGACGCTTCAAGACTATACGCTTCAACACCTGTGGGCATGTGTATGATGATATTCTCAATTTCTGAAAAAGAACATGATGCAAAATAGCGAAAGAAAATATTCACATTGCACCATCCGTACATATAGTTCAATTATCATTATGGGAGCTCAATATCTTAGTGTGTGTATGTGAAGTCTAAAATGTATCTAAAAGCAGCAGTCGAATTGAATTCGACGCTCAAGGCAGATCCATATGTGTGTGTGTGACAAGGGGAAGGTCGTTGAGCAAAGATACTGTACAGCTATAGTAACAGAGTTTAAGATGCGGTTCAGTCTTCGGTTGAACTTCGCGTTGCTTACAGCGCTTTTGGAAGTGGTGGTCGTGGAATAATAATGACAAGTCCATCCATCTTTATTCACAGAGCCGCAGCGCGCTCAGCCACAACAACGTCTCCGACATCTTCCCCAAAGCTTTCATTCGGGTGTCGTTTATATTGGAGAATTGCCAGCAAACCCCAAAGGAAATTCCGTCTTTCCCTTCTTAAATTCTCGTTTCCCTTTTGGTTTAGCCTCCTCGTGGTTCGAGCGTCGTGCCACAGTCCCCATCTCTTTGCAATCTTCTTCACATGCACAACCGACAAGTGCTTCGAATCGGTGATAAAAAATTGAAATGTCTGCAAGGCATCGCGCGGGTTTAAACGCCTGGTGATGATTTGTCGGTCATGCCTTTCAGCACCTCATCTATTCGGTCGTCCTCGATGACCACTGTGAAGAAGAAGAAGAAGACAGACAGCTGATGTCAAGACCTCGCGCGATCTACCATTTGCGTTTTTGCGCGCTTTGAAACTGCGCAACTGGCTTTAGGAGACTCAACACAAACACGAATTCAAATGTTAAAATGCATATTGAATGCTTAAATCAAAGTTGCATTAAACATTATTACATTGAGAAAAACTGATGACAGGTTAACATCTTTGCCCTTTGCAGTAAAATGTTTTGGCGATCTGTCCTAACGTCACTAAATGATCCAATCGTTTAACATGCATAAAATGAATAATTCACTTATAAATGAAAAATCTGCCATTTGCTCGCCTTGATGTTGTTCAAAACCTGTGTGACTTTTTGTAAACTGTTGTGCAGTCTCGGTCATCATTGCTTATTTCTTCCGTGCAGTGAAAGTGAATGATGACCGAGACTGTCATTCTATCTAACACTCCTTTTGTTTTGCACATAGCAAGAAAACGAGTAGCCTATAAATTACAAAAGTCTCTATTCCTATAACTTTAATAAGTTATCTTCCATCGGCATAACATTCTCACCTCTCTTCGCCCTGCCGATCTGTCCAAGTTTTGGAGGTCTTTTCGCTTGCGACGCTCCGAAGAACGAGTTGGTGTCCTGCAGCCCGCAGCTGAAGGACATCTGGCTGACATCGTTGTCCGCTCCGTATCCGCTCATTTTCCCCTCTCCGTACGGCAGAACCTCGGACATGACTGCTGTTAAGGACGGGCTCGCGACGCAGAAGGCGCTAAAGAAGTGATGTAGGCAGCTACGGTGGATATGGCAACTATCCCCGCAAAAACAAGTGCACTTCTTTTTACGTAGATATTCCCGTGCGTAAATGTCAGACTCGTAGCACCGCCAACTTCCAAGGGTACTGGAGTGCTCGGTGCAGAGTGCTGGGGAGAGCGAGCGAGCGAGTGAGTAAGAGAGAGAGAGAGAGCGCGCGCGGCTGAGTGTACGGCTACATCAGCGGTCAGGTGAAGTCTGCTGTAAGATACGGGAGATCCCGCGATCATAAAGGAAACCCGGGCGGAACAGTGAAGTCATCCATCCGGGCGCGTGTGTGTTTAGGAGAAAGAGAGAGAGAGATGGGGACTCCAAGAGGTGCAAGGGTGGCCCCATCAGGCGAAAGCTGAAAATGGCGAGAGGAAACACTCAACTGGGCTCTGCAGTCGCTCCTTTGCGTGTGACGCACAGTGTTCGCAGGGACCTTTGTGTTTGGGAGCTAAAAGAGGAAAAGATCGAAAAAAATAGTCGATGTATGGCGCTCTATTGAATCTCAAGAACTTTATGCAACTTTTGGCACTTTTTTTTTGGTCTAATTTTTTATCTTAAAATAAATATTTTATTTTATTTTGTTAAATAAAGGTCACATTTATCCTCATAGTTTACTTACAAACACATTTTATATAGGCCTACTTACATTTTATATAACAAGGATAAAAGATTTTGTAGGCTGAAAGTCCTAATAGAACAAGGCAATGGACCATTTAGTTTGTGATTCGTATTCATAAAGAAAATTAATTAATTGATTTATTGAATATGAATCACAAACTAAATGGTCCATTCCCTTGTTCTATTAGGACTTTCAGCCTACAAAATGTTTTTAAAAGCTCTGGTTGCTGTTTGTCTACTCATTTAAAATTCTTAATTTATATGAATAATATGCAAGAATTATTCAATTCAATTTGATGGAATTTTAATATACAATTACTTCTATAAATTTTTAAAATAATGCAAATAAACGTAATTGGTCGAGTTGGTCACATTAATACGGTTCTTTAGAGACAACAAAGTGAAGAGAAAACTATACGTAAACACTGCTTTGGATGGGTTCTTTATTGATAACAACCGTGTTTATCAATAAAGAACCTAAGCAGTGTTAAGTTTTCTCTTCAGTTTGCGAATGAACTGTAGGCTAGTCGAACAGCCATGTTATGTTATCATGTTGTCAATTAATGGCCATTGACTTATGGTTCCCGACAAATAAAATGAAAGAAGAATCTGGGAAATGTTTTGTTATTATTGTTTTGGTTCGCTTAGCCCGGTTAGACAGTGTAACACGACATTGCCATATTCTGCTGCTGTGCAAGCGTCATCGGCGCACGTCACATACGCGTCGCATATGTCCTCGGTCTCCAAGTGCCGGATGTTGTTCGTCACCGTGGCTCACCTGTTGCTTTTCCGATACTTCGGAACGCACCTGCCTGACATGAATATTCTCTTTTGTGTGTGTGTGTGTATTATATATATATTAGCCATTTGCTAAAATCATTTAAGTTATTTTTTTTTCTCATTAATGTATACACAGCACCCCATATTGACAAAAAAACACAGAATTGTTGACATTTTTGCAGATTTATTAAAAAAGGAAAACTGAAATATCACATGGTCCTAAGTATTCAGACCCTTTGCTGTGACACTCATATATTTAACTCAGGTGCTGTTCATTTCTTCTGATCATCTTTGAGATGGTTCTACACCTTCATTTGAGTCCAGCTGTGTTTTATTATACTGATTGGACTTGATTAGGAAAGCCACACACCTGTCTATGTACGACCTTACAGCTCACAGTGCATATCAGAGCAAATGAGAATCATGAGGTCAAAGGAAATGCCTGAAGAGCTCAGAGACAGAATTGTGGCAAGGCACAGATCTGGCCACGGTTACAAAAAAATTCTGCTGCACTTAAGGTTCCTAAGAACACAGTGGCCTCCATAAGTTTGGGAAGACCAGAACCCTTCCTAGAGCTGGCCGTCCGGCCAAACTGAGCTATCGGGGGAGAAGAGCCTTGGTGAGAGAGGTAAAGAAGAACCCAAAGATCACTGTGGCTGAGCTCCAGAGATACAGTCGGGAGATGGGAGAAAGTTGTAGAAAGTCAACCATCACTGCAGCCCTTCACCAGTCGGGGCTTTATGGCAGAGTGGCCTGACAGAAGCCTCTCCTCAGTGCAAGACACATGAAAGCCTGCATGGAGTTTGCTAAAGAAAACACCTGAAGGACTCCAAGATGGTGAGAAAAAAGATTCTCTGGTCTGATGAGACCAAGATAGAACATTTTGGCCTTAATTCTAAGCGGTATATGTGGAGAAAACCAGGCACTGCTCATCACCTGTCCAATACAGTCCCAACAGTGAAGCATGGTGGTGGCAGCATCATGCTGTGGGGGTGTTTTTCAGCTGCAGGGACAGGACGACTGGTTGCAATCGAGGGAAAGATGAATGCGGCCAAGTACAGGGATATCCTGGACAAATAGCTTCTCCAGAGTGCTCAAGACCTCAGACTGGGCTGAAGGTTCACCTTCCAACAAGACAATGAACCTAAGAACGCTAAAATAACGAAGGACTGGCTTCACAACAAATCCGTGACTGTTCTTGAATGGCCCAGCCAGAGCCATGACTTAAACCCAAATTGAGCATCTCTGGAGAGACCTGAAAATGGCTGTCCACCAACATTTACCATCCAACCTGACAGAACTGGAGAGGATCTGCAAGGAGGAATGGCAGAGGATCCCCAAATCCAGGTGTAGAAAACTTGTTGCATCTTTCCCAAAAAGACTCATGGCTGTATTAGATCAAAATGGAGCTTCTACTAAATACTGAGCAAAGGGTCTGAATACTTAGGACCATGTGATATTTCAGTCTTACTTTTTTAATAAATCTTCAAAAATGTCAACAATTCTGTGTTTTCAGCACCATGGATAGAGCTCACAAGGGCCAAAAATAGTTTAAAGTATTTTGGGATTTCTCCTCTAAACAGGAGAAATAACACTCTTACCTATATGTTATTTTACTGTATCCCCTGCAGCATAACAACTATCTGTGAGTATAGGCTTTTTTCTCAACTCACGCATCTGATTGTTGGCATGGCAACAGTCCTCAGAAGACTGCAGTTCTCAAAGTTCATTCTTCATCTTCACTGTCCTCCTGAGCAAAAGGATTTTCATAATCTGTGCTGCTCCACTGCTCAAGTAAATGAATGAATAACAGTAGGCCCATCCACACAGACAGGTCATTGAAAACCACAGTGGTCTGGTCTCCGAAATAAACCGCAGATGAGTAAATGTCTGTTATATTTAGAAATTTCAATGTCTAACTTAACTGCACTGTGTATACGTAATGTGTGTATTTGTATCTGTGATATGTTTCTTGTGTGGATGTAGTTGTCATGTTCTGTTCCAGTGGAGTCCTGACAAAAAAAGGGAAAAGATATTGCCTTTGTTTTACCTAATTGTCTTTGCAGGAATTGATTATTATTATTGTCCATGACAAAGGAATAGGCTCCTTACCAAAGCTGTGTGTATAGGACATAGAGTGTCAAATATATTCAAAGATCCTGTCAAAATCTGAAGACAAAGTTCTCACCCTCATGTCGTTCCAAACTCGTAAGACTTTTGTTCATCTTCAGAGCACAAATTAAGATGTTCTTAATTAGATCTGAGAGCTTTCTGTCCTTCCATTGACAGCTACACAACTAACACTTTGACACTTCAAAAAGCGACACTTTTATTTAATGAACAGATTTAATTTAGCCTTTTATTTACATATAAACATTGATCGGCGAACATAAACAGAAGCTCAACCGAACCTGCTTGATGCGCGAGAACAAACCTCATTGGTTCTTGCTGAAGCACAAATGTGCTGCGTAACACGAGAACAAACCTCATTGGTTCTTGCTGAAGCTCAAACGTGCTGCGTAACACGAGAATGAGCCTCATTGGTTCTTGCGGAAGCTCAAACGTGCTGCGTAACACGAGAATGAACCTTATTGGTTCTTGCTGAAGCTCAAACGCGTGCTGCGTAACACAAGAATGAGCCTCATTAGTTCTTGCGGAAGCTCAAACGTGCTGCGTAACATGAGAATGAGCCTCATTGGTTCTTGCGGAAGCTCAAACGTGCTGCGTAACACGAGAATGAACCTCACTGGTTCTTGCTGAAGCTCAAACATGCTGCGTAACACGAGAATGAATCTCATTGGTTCTTGTTGAAGCTCAATCGTGCGTAACATGAGAATGAGCCTCATTGGTTCTTGCTGAAGCTCAAGCGTGCTGCGTAACATGAGAATGAACCTCACTGGTTCTTGCTGAGGCTCAAACGTGCTGTGTAACACGAGAATGAGCCTCATTGGTTCTTGTGGAAGCTCAAACGTGCTGCGTAACACGAGAATGAACCTCATTGGTTCTTGTGGAAGCTCAAGCGTGCTGCGTAACATGAGAATGAACCTCACTGGTTCTTGCTGAAGCTCAAACGTGCTGCGTAACATGAGAATGAGCCTCATTGGTTCTTGCTGAAGCTCAAACGTGCTGCGTAACATGAGAATGAGCCTCATTGGTTCTTGCTGAAGCTCAAGCGTGCTGCGTAACATGAGAATGAGCCTCATTGGTTCTTGCTGAAGCTCAAGCGTGCTGCGTAACATGAGAATGAGCCTCATTGGTTCTTGCTGAAGCTCAAACGTGCTGCGTAACATGAGAATGAGCCTCATTGGTTCTTGCTGAAGCTCAAGCGTGCTGCGTAACATGAGAATGAACCTCATTGGTTCTTGCTGAAGCTCAAGCGTGCTGCGTAACATGAGAATGAGCCTCATTGGTTCTTGCGGAAGCTCAAGCGTGCTGCGTAACACGAGAATGAACCTCATTGGTTCTTGCTGAAGCTCAAGCGTGCTGCGTAACATGAGAATGAGCCTCATTGGTTCTTGTGGAAGCTCAAGCGTGCTGCGTAACATGAGAATGAACCTCATTGGTTCTTGCGGAAGCTCAAGCGTGCTGCGTAACATGAGAATGAGCCTCATTGGTTCTTGCGGAAGCTCAAACGTGCTGCGTAACACGAGAATGAACCTCATTGGTTCTTGCTGAAGCTCAAACGTGCTGCGTAACATGAGAATGAGCCTCATTGGTTCTTGCTGAAGCTCAAGCGTGCTGCGTAACATGAGAATGAGCCTCATTGGTTCTTGCTGAAGCTCAAACGTGCTGCGTAACATGAGAATGAACCTCATTGGTTCTTGCTGAAGCTCAAACGCGTGCTGCGTAACATGAGAATGAGCCTCATTGGTTCTTGCGGAAGCTCAAGCGTGCTGCGTAACACGAATGAACCTCATTGGTTCTTGCTGAAGCTCAAACGTGCTGCGTAACACGAGAATGAACCTCACTGGTTCTTGCTGAAGCTCAAACGTGCTGCGTAACATGAGAATGAGCCTCATTGGTTCTTGCGGAAGCTCAAACGCGTGCTGCGTAACATGAGAATGAGCCTCATTGGTTCTTGCGGAAGCTCAAACGTGCTGCGTAACATGAGAATGAACCTCACTGGTTCTTGCTGAAGCTCAAACGTGCTGCGTAACATGAGAATGAGCCTCATTGGTTCTTGCGGAAGCTCAAACGTGCTGCGTAACACGAGAATGAGCCTCATTTGGACTAAACTGCTCAACTGTTCATTTGAAGATGTTTGGATATTATGGGTTTAGAATGACATGAGGGTGAGTAATTCATGACAGAGTTTGAGGTTTGTTGGATCCTCTTAAGTATTTTTCTAGGACCTTGTCTTCAGTAAACTCTTTGTCAACTGACTGAACTTCAACTTCGACTCCTGGTCTTAGAATATTGTCTCTATGTGGTTTAACTGTAATTCCCCTACAGTCGACTGTCAATGGAGGGACATACATATCTCAGATTCCATTAAAATGTCTTTATTTGTGTTCCAAAGGTGAACGAAAGCCTTACGGGTTTGGAACGACATGAGGGTGAGTAATGATGACAGATTTTTAAAAAAAACAGGACAGGACGACTGGTTGCAATCTCACACCACAGCAATGCATTTGAAATGATTAGACCAGGCATAAATCAATGAGCAGCATCACTCAATGCACCTTTCTTTCTTTCTTTCTTTCTTTCTTTCTTTCTTTCTTTGTGTCCTTGGTGTTCAGGTGTTGTAAGCATTGAGTTTTGCCATCACAGAAGTGGGCTGTGTGTGTGGAGAAGTGCTCTGCGGGAGAAGTGTTTGCGGTCACACTGGTCTCTGCTGAGTCATGCAATGCAACTGCTGACTCACTCTCTATCCAGCAGAAAAAAACCACAAAATCACAAAAACCTGAGTCAAATTCAAAAAGTGAAAAAAAAAAAAAGGTTTTGAGGGGTGCGTGATAAAATGTGCAGATGTAGTGCATATGTGAGAATGGTAACAGAATATATGCACTTCTATGATCAGCAAGTCTCTGGTTACGAATAATAATAAAAAGTTATGGCCCAATTTCCTCTACAATAGTTTTGCCCAAACTTTTTCCAAAAGTTTGTCTAGCTATAAGGCTTAAATGAGACAAGTGATCAGTGAAGAATAAAAGAACATCAAGTATCAGTTCACAATTAACAAGCTGCATTTGGGCAATTTATGCATAAAGTGTGAAAACATTTTTTGAAAATATTCAGATATTGTATGTAGTATACATAAAATTTTAGCTATAAAATTATGAAAATAGGCAACATGTTATATATTAATTTAATTTGTCTACTAATTAAAAAAAAAAAAACCTACAGTTCAACAAGGGTCAGTGCGGTTTACTTTAATTTTTTTCTTTTCTTTTTTTGTTGAAAAAAATGTATACTTTTATTTAGTAAGGACGCATTAAATTGGACAAAAGGGACCGTAAACACATTTATTATTTATAATAAGTTAATAACATTTAAAAAAATAAAATAAATGCTGTTCTTTTAAACATTTTGAAAATATTAGTATTAAGCAGCACAATTTTCAACATGGATAATAACACTAAATATAGCTGAGTACTAAATCAGCAATGATTTCTGAAGGATTATGTGACACTGAAGACTGGAGTAATGATGTTGAAAATTCAGCTTTACCATCACAGGAATAAATTACATTTTAAAATAGAAAACAGTTATTTTAAATTGTAATAATATTGTACATTTGCCTATTGTAAGTGGAAATCAGCAGATATTTTTTTATAAAAGGTTTCCTTAACGGTACCTGTAATTGAAAAAAGACCTGTAAACCTAAGTGAGAACAACACTACCTTCTTCTCTGCCAATTCCGCTCAACTGGCTCAAATGTGAGAGGTTGGCTCTTGTGCAGAAGACAGTGTCAATGTAATTGGCACCAGCTGAACTGATTCTCTTTGAGAATTTGTTGCCCAGTTCACCGTATTTTCACACACACCCACACATTCTTCCCTCTGGAGCTTTTAATCGAAAACACTAAAGCAGGAGCACGATCTACAGACAGCCTGTTTAAGCCTGCGGCACAGAAGCAGGTCACTGGAGATGAGACTGCACACAGATGAGATCAGAGTGTATGTGCAGATGAGGCTCATGCGATGGGCACGTTGAGAACAGCTGGCAAACAGAGACCCCTCCAGGGTTCCAGGAGTCACGCTGAGAAGCATAAGGAGTTACGTGGCTGGGAAAATGCCATCGTGTTTTTTTTTCTTACTCTCTCTGAGCTTTTGTGCTCCTGTCATCTTTGATTATGTTGCTCTTTATATCATGTCAGCTAATTTATTTAATATGGTTTCCACATCATGACTATTTCACTTACTGTGTTTGCTATGATATCTCTGAATTGGATTTCTATGGAAATATCAAGTGTTAATTATACCCCAATATGGTGAGCATCCAGTTCCATCATTCTAACATGGTACCAGCACAAACGATTTTCTAAAATTTTTGTTAACAATATCAACACTGGAAGATACCATAACATAGTAAAAGTACCATGGTATTATCACCTCATGCAAAAGTCGTTTTTCCAGGTCTGCAAAACCAGCCCACAAGGTCAATCAAAACTAGCCTAAAACAAGCTCAATGACTAAATATCAAAACTCAACATGCCACTCCCATTCCTATAAACATATTTTATAATCACTGTTATTGATTATACACAATTTCATCTTCATAAACAGTCTTTTACAGTTGGTAGAATTACAAATATTTCAATACAAACATTTAATTCAAATACAGTTCATGCACTATTTCAAACTTTTAAACTGAGGGAAAAAAATCTACCCTCGGCAACAGTTTAAAACTAGACCAATAGAGTGGGGCAGGTATGTACATCACTTTGTAGGCAGAAACGAGTTAGCATTTTAGCACTTCCGCTTCCATTTTCCCGAAGTCAATGGGATTTTAGTTAAATGGCTGAAATAAGGTCTGTGGTGAACACAAGACACTTTCATGTTTTGTTCTAATCTACGACATAAAATACATCAGTATTACCCCACTCGTGATTTTTTAAAGCTGTAACATGTTTTGAAAAAGGTGGTTGCTAACAAGTGGCTAAATGGGACAACAGAGGCTTTCGGAGCCAGTAAACGCCATCACGCCGAAAAGGTATAAGCTCATTCTGCTTTTACAGTCTTATGCTGCAGTTGTGCTCTTTTAACAAAAACTGAAAGAACTGTTGGAAGCAAAGTGATGGTGATGTTGAAGTCAAGGGACCATGGTGTAGTTTGTTTACAGCTTACCTTTAGCTTTTTACTTCTACCGACTGCATTTAGGCTTCAAAATTCATAAAAGTTGTATTCATCTGTGAAAATTATCTTGATGGACAGTCATAAACTTATTTGTCACAGAGGTGTTTTTTGGTGATAATCCAAAAGCCTGTGGAAAAATCCTATTGTTTTTTTTTTTGTGAGGGAACCAGTGTGATGCTAGCCTCCAAAGTGACGTCATACCTGCACCAATCTATTCCGCGGGAAAACCGCCAACTTGGCAACCCTCATCAAAGTATTTCTCCCCAGTAAGTTTAAATTTTTTTATTTTTTTTTACTTATGATATTTATCAGGTGTTTTAAAATCTCTATAAATGAATGAAAAGCTCTCTTGAGATAGAAAGGGCAAGGGGAACATGCCGAACATGATGAATTCTTCATTTCATGCAACAGAAGTTTTAATTCATGCAAATAATTTTCCTTCACTTTTCCTCATACTCTTTTGCCCACTAGAGGTTGAATATAAAATGACAAACGCTGCTGGCAAATGCATAATCAGTTCAGCTTGACCTTGACAGAGGTTTTTCTTGTTTTCCAAATATTCATTCTGCATCTCGTGTACTTGCATTTAAGAAATAATACAGAGGGTGAAGGGGAGGATGTTGTGTGTGTGTGTGTGTGTGTGTGTGTGTGAGTTTTACAGCAGTTACGTGTAACAGGATCACAGAAGCTGTTGCATAAGAACTCTTAAAAGATTCCTTGCTGGCAGACACACACATCTCTCTCAGAAGAATTATGACTTTCCATGTCACAAGCATTACTTGAGTGTAGCAACAACGGAGTTATTCATGCGTTAGAATCTGTATGTTAAAACTCCAAATAATGCTGGAGCAGAAGAACAGCAAGTAAACAACAGTGTTTTATTGGCCAAACACAAAGTAGCCCAAAGCTTTGCATGTTGAGCTTAACATTTAGACTCCAGAAATCAGAAAAAACAACAACTAAAGTGCAGCTCTCATTCATAAATTAAGGCACTAGTTTGCTAATCATATTAAAATAACTTATTTTAGTTTTATTTATAAGAGCCATTCAACAGTATGTGTATTTGATTTATTTAAACAGACTAACCATTTAATGAGTGCCAAACATAGGATGCACTAAAATAATAAACAGGAAGTCAAAGAAATATTCCATCCACACACATATTTGCTCTGATATTGTGCAATTTCAAACTGTGTAAAGATGACATCTTAGAGCTCTGAGAAACTACCAACCGGACCATTAGGAATATGTCAAAACTAAACCGGTGAAGCTAAAGTGCATATCAGGAATCTGTACGGCTGCTTCCATCGCAGATGTCCTGTTCACAGTATAACACTTTTTTACTTTTTATCCAGCAAGACTGTCCATTTGTATAACATAAGTCCATGTTTAGTTTGACATTTGCCCAATGCATAAGATAGTTCGATGAGAGGAACTGAAGAATCTCATGAGTCTCTCAGGCCTGGTATAAAGGCACGACTCGTTTGATGTTCTGTCTGCAGATGGGACAGTTGGGTTGAGGCAAGGCCTGATAGCAGCGGAAACAGCAGCACACGTGACCGCAGTCCAGCAGCACGCAGCTTCGTGGATTGCTCAGGCATATCACGCATGCGTTCTCCAGATTATCTGAGCCGTTCTCCTCCTCTCCTCTTTCTCCCATCAGTTCAAACTCCCTCCTCATATTCTCTTGCTCCCAGCACAGCTTTAGTTGCTGATAGTACCTGCGTCCCGCCCACATTAGCACGGCCACACCCGCCAATGCGCAAATACACGCCAGCACCCTCCACACCTCCGCCTGCCCTTCCTGCTCCAGCCGCAGGGTCTCAAAGTCCTCCGTGCAGAGGAAGTACTCAGAGCCGTCGGTGGGTGGGCGGAGTTTAGGGAGGCGGTCCGTGTCCAGGATGAGCTCGCCCACTGCGGTTAGGGATGCGCCCACCTTTAGCATCTCCTCTGTTTCAAGTTGACCTTTGGGCTTCTCTCCGCTCAGGTACTGACCAATCAGGTCTGTGAAGCCATAACTGGCCTGGTGGAACTTCTCGTGGGTGATTTCCATATTGGGACCCGTGGCCTCCAGGGGGCAGAGCACACGCACAAACGCCTTGTTCACACCCAGCAAGTTAAAGGGCACAGCATTGACACGCTGGTGAAGCAACCGCTCGCTGTCTGCCCTGAAGGATGTGAATGAGAATTGTGTTCGAGAATTGGCATGTGAGACTGACGTACATGCATAAGTTTGTGGTCGGTAAGATTTTTTTTATGCTTTTGAAAGAAGTCTCTTGTGCTCACCAAGGCTGTATTTATTTGATCAAAAATACAGCAAAACTTTAATATTATGAAATATTATTATACTTTAAATATAATTTTCTATTTGAATATATGTTTTAATGTAATTTATTCCTGTGATGGCAAATATTCCATGATTCCGTGCTCAAAATAATAAAACAAAAAATTGTTTGATAAATAGAAAGCTCAAAACAGAATTTATTTGAAATCATTTGTTAACATTTTGGGCCCTATTATACACTCAGGTATCGCATCACAAGTGTTTTTTGCTAGTTTCATCCCGACGCATTCATAATCTTCACGTCCAGCGCCACGTTGTTTAAATAGCAAATGCATTTGTGTGCATGGACATGCTGGTCTGAAAATGAGTTGTGTTCAAGCGCATTTTTTCTGTGTTTGTATTTTGAGGCAATCGACTGCGCCATTGACCAACAAAAACCCAGCCTAAAGTCAACAGTATTTTTTGCGTTATTTAAAGAGCACGTTAGTAATATGCGCCTATATGCGGGTGCACAATGCGCGTACACTCTGCTCATTACACACACAGGGATGCGCAGCAGCACACAAACATTTTTAAATATTAAAAATAAAAGGATTACAATGTAAAACATTATTATTGTGTACATAAAGATAAAAATGCCTATAATGGATAGTCATGTATCAGAGTTACCTATTTGCAGTTATGACAAATGAAATTGGCTACTTATTTAACCAATCGTGGCAATACACACATGTATTTAAACTGATTCGTCAGGTTGAGAGTGTCTACATTCCACCATGTAAATAGCGAATCCGCCATGGTGCAGCACAACTGGCTTTTAAAGGGAATGGGAGATGAGACTCTGATTGGTTTATTGCATGTTATGCCCAAAACCCACCAATGACTCATTAAGAGAACAGGGGCAACCCTTTAAGACCATATGCCTGACACGCTGACCATTTTTTATGTCGTTAAACTAGCAACAGTGGATTCGCCGTGTGCTTTTGACCATGCGCTCAGATCGTTAAAATAGGGTCCTTTAAATATCTATACTGTCACTTTTGATCAATTTAATGCATCCTTGTTGAATAAAAGTATTTATTTGTTTTTACAAAAGATAAATCTAAAATCTTACTGACCCCAAACTTTTGACCGCTAATGTATATTTATTGCAGCAAGGGACCAGGTTTTACCAGGTGCGTGCTAAACTGTTCCACACAAGCTTGTGTTCTCGGAGAACCAGTTTCTGGATGACACCAACACTGCCTTCCTGAAACTGACTCCTTAATGGTTCCCCAACAGGCTGAACTGTACCTGCAGAGAAAGAAACACAGAAAGCAAATCAGTGAAAGAAAGACTGAGTTATATATTTTACAGCTCAGCTGAGACACTATATGGTGGAAAATATGGGTTACCCTCGATGACCACATACTGCAGACATTTCCCCGGTGAGACATTTAAAAGATCTGTTAACTTCTCATCCAGCGACAGAACTGGAGCTTCCTAACATAAAAGAAACAACAACAACAACAACAACAATGTTTCTAATTCTCCTACTCTTCACTTCCTGTAGCAGACATTATTTATAAGGGCTGCACAATTAATCTAATGTGTAATTGCGATTACAATTACGGATACCACAATTATGTAATCCTTCAAAGGCACAATTACAAAAAAAAAAAAGTCCACTTACATTATTCTGTCTGCTGAATAAATTATTTATATTAAGAAGTGTTTTTATCTTAAGGTTTTTTCTCATTGTTTTAATTTTAGTATAACATTATAATACTAAGCATATTTTTTACAATGTTTTTATTTAAAGAAGAAACCAAACCAATGTATATTTGATTCTATAAAAAAACAATAAAAGTTTTTCAAGTTTATTTTTGATATAACAATATGGCATGCAGTCTCTTCAAACAATGGCATAAAGCTATTCAAAATATCATTCAATGTAAATTGTGATAATCGTAATTAATAATTGCAATTACAATTTCAAGGGAATAATCGACAATTATGATTTTGTGTTATAATCGTGCATCCCTGCTATCTATATAAATGGGTTATTTGAGCTATAAAGCTAAATTGTCGTAATTGTCAAAAGCAGACAAGTTTAATCCAAAGCACTTATTACATATATCTGGGTTCATCTATCTATCTATCTATCTATCTATCTATCTATCTATCTATCTATCTATCTATCTATCTATCTATCTATCTATCTGTGTTATTTGAGCTATAAATCCATCTAAATTGTCATTATTGCATTGCTACTCACATTAAGCTTGTCCACAGTTTTGCGTTTCTTCTTGTAGATGTAATAAAACAGACCAGAGAGAGCCACACTTGAACCCAAACACACAATCTCCAGTGTCCGGATGGGAAAATCCTCCATTTTCCACCTCGCTTTCTTTCTCTTCTCTAGACTACTGAACACAGAGTGAAGTAAAAAGTAATAGTGAACAGGTGTAAGGACCAAGATGAAGCAAGAAAACGTACAGGGATTTGATTCAGCATTCTTCATGATTCATAATTTCTTAAACTTAATTTTAATTCTTGATCCTGTAGCACTTTGAGATTGTTCTAAATGTAAAGTGCAATATAAATAAAATTGATTATTATTATAGTTCATTTTAATGATTTTTTAATGATAAATGTATTATTATTATTATTATTATTATTCATTTGCATGTAGTCATTTGTTGGCTCGAGAAAGTCTGGTTTGAAGTAAATTGTTCTACAGCTCCGAAATAACTTAAGACTCACGATTCTCTAGCTGATTATAAGGAGTTGCTAGGATGCTCTTACTAGTTCTGAGGAATTTCTCGGTTTTCTGGTGGTTGTTAGGTGTTCTGACTGTCATGAACGGATGGATAAAAATAAAAACAATAATAAAAGAGGAAGCACAACTTCTATGTGTATGTTTACATTAGTATTGACAGTTACACCTGTTAAACATTCCGACAATGTAAGTGAAGTGCATGGGATTCTGGGATTCTTTTTTTATTTATTTTTATCGACGAATAAAAAGAAGAAAAACGACATAAAAACATTATCAACACCTCCACAATAATATATAACGTTACATAACAATATCAACAGCTCTCCAAACATGGTGAATCCGTTGTCGGCTGTCATAATGAAACCCAAAAATGACCTTTAAGATTTTAACCTAATGCTTTGACCACTATTGCAAACGTAAGTTACATGCTAATATATAAATATAACAATTCTGTCTGAAACAACCGAAATTAACATCCCGTGAATAAGGAGCAAAAGAAATCACCTTTAACACTCAAAGGATCCTCCTTACCGGAAACGATGTTGTTTGGGTCACGTGGTACGTCAATATATAAATATATATATATATTTTTTTATTAACAAACAAACAAAATTGGTACGTTAAACATAGGTGAAATTGGCCTAACTGATTCTAGAGACACAGTTTTATGCATCCAAACACGTTTTAACATATACTTAATGCGATAAATATAAGTTTTCGGTTTGTCCTCTACGGATTTCATTTTACAGAAATTGCATTAAAATGTAATTTAACATTTTTAAACGAACATAATTCAAACATGAGTTTAAATAAATATATTTTTTTACATGTAAATACGTTGACAATAATAATATAAAAATTCTAACAGCATTATGGAGTATTTTGCCTTTGGGACTTTTAATTTGCAATTTTGTGTTTCCGATTTCCACACATGAATCGCTGACTTCACCAAGGCGGCCAACATGGCACCAGGAAAGAAAAAAACATCTACTCTACCATCAAGATTTCAAAAAACACTTTCCTCCATATGGCAGGACAAACATATGGTGTTGTTCAAAGCAGAGTACACGTTCTTGGTCACGGCTGTCCTTTGGTTCCTGGAGATTGTGATTAACATATGGGTGATCCAAAGAGTTGCTTGTAAGTGCACTAGAAATCAATCACTGACATGATCCTTGAACAATTGTCAGTTATGCATTATTGGAACTGCAGACTAAAGAAACAGCATAATTCTGCATAATATATATATATATATATATATATATATATATATATATATATATATATATATATATATATATATATATATATATATATATATATATATATATACTCGTGCAAGCTGTTATGCAATTGTTAATTTATTTATTTATTATAGATTGAACGGTTGTTGACACTATAAACTGTATTAAATGTTTTAATCTGTCGCTTCTCCACGCCGGAAGGGAGCACGTGCAGAGATTCACTGCTCGTGTCACTGTCAGTCACGCGCACCATGAAGCCAAAATGACAACATGACACTGAAACGCACTATGCAAAGTGACAAGTGGCACACTGATTTCTCTGTTTAATGGTGTAAATGTTGTGTGTGTAGATACAGAGATTGACTGGAAGGCGTACATGGACGAGGTGGAGGGCGTTATTAACGGCACATATGACTACACACAGCTGAAGGGCGACACGGGGCCACTGGTGTGAGTGTCAACATGAATAATTGCAACACTCACACACACACTATATATATATATATATATATATATATATATATATATATATATATATATATATATATATATATATATATATATATATATATATTGCAGTACATACATACACACACACACACACACACATATATATTTTTTTCCACACATATTATGTAAACAAACTTATTTTTGATGTGATTAGTCGATTTGAGAGAGAGAGAGAGAGGAATGGGGTTTGTGAGTTTAATGAAAAGTTATTAATCAAATAATAAAATGGTAAACTAAAATAAATCATTTTAAAATAAAAAAGAAATCAAAATAAAATATTTACTAAAAAAGGTAATTGTTTCTGAAGAATTGAATCTGAGAACTGTGAACTTAATTTTATTATTATTATTATTATTATTGACCTAACTTATGAACTTTAAAAATAAGGGCTTATGGCAAGTAAATATATTAGGGCAAAGGGGTTCGGCTTACAAAAAAGTTGGGGAATCCCTGCAATGCATGTAAATATGAAACAATGTTGAATTTGTACATTTTAATATGTTTAAAAAAGAAAGAAAAAAAGTTTTAAAAAAAAAGAAGTAGCTAAAAAAAAAGAAGTAGCTAGAATCAATAAATTATAATTAATTTACTCTCATTAACTGCCAATAACAAGTAATCAATAGAAAAGTAACTGTAATCTGATCACGAGTATTTTAAAATGTAATATAATTTATTTACAAGTACTAAATTTATGTATGAAACATATTTATTTAAAATGCAGATATATGTAATTTATACCCTTTTCAACCACCTGCCAAAATCATCTGCCCCTAGTTCATTTATTACTAATTACTACTTTTGTTTTCCACTACGGATAAGAATATAGAAATATGCCGAATTCTGCAAATTCTGCAAATTTCACAATTGTTTAGAATGGTATTAATGAGGCTGAAATACACTACATAACTTTTAAAATCTGAACAGATTTTAAAGCACTTGGCATTACACACTGAAAAACTGGGCATCAAGCACTAAATGACTGAGGATCACCCTACCACACTTTCAAGTCGTTCTGAACACAACAAATTCATACAGAAACATGGAGGTTCTTATCACTGCAGAGCTGTGGGTGGAGCATGGAGTTCAGCTCTCCCTCTCTAGATGTCATTTGGGTGTAATGGGTGGAGCCAGATTGTCTAACCACACCCTAACCCTACCCATAACTCAATCCCTCCACCCATTAGATCCACAGAGGTCAAGCAGCTTCGTGGCAGTGATATGTGTTCTAAAATCAGCTCAAAATATTAAACATGTTTGATATCTTCTGACTGAAATCTGTGCCCATGCACTACACGATTTAATGCTAAATCTGTCAACTCTGATGTACCCAAATCTGCTGACTGGATTTGACTTTCAGGAACCAGCATCGACTCCTCGTCTCCTCCAGACCTAAAATCAGGGCAAAAGTGTATTCCAGTCTTTAGATGTCCAGTAGTCTACATATTTTTATACACCTTTGAGAGTGACATATCTAATAGAAACCTGGCCACTGATCATTTGTTGGATTGTATATATTGTTGTTTCAGGTATCCAGCTGGTTTTGTGTACATATTCTCAGCGCTGTATTATCTTACTGATCATGGACAGAATATTCGCTTGGGTCAGTACATGTTCGCTGTGTTCTACCTCATCACTCTCCTTCTCGTGTTCCGCATTTACCATCGCACCAAAAAGGTAAGAACCCCGTATTATACAAATTCATGTAATTTACCATTTTGCATAATGGTATTTTTTTTACCCAAGAATAGCCAGGATATTTTCACAGAGTATTTGAAGTGTACATACTACTGCTTGACTGTTTATTCTTCTCTAGGTTCCTCCGTATGTGTTCTTCTTCATCTGCTGTGCTTCGTATCGGATTCACTCCATCTTCATCCTGCGTCTCTTTAACGATCCGGTGGCCATGATGCTGTTATTTGGAGCCATCAATCTCTTCCTGGACAGCCACTGGACTCTAGGATGTGCCCTTTACAGGCAAGTAGAAACAACATTTCTGAACAATTCTGAATGGCCTTAGACTGGGTAAACCCAGCCTGATCTGCCAGTGATTTGATTTCGCTCTGCAACTCAGTCTGAAAACCCGTACATTCATTTCTACTGCTTCTGTTACACTTTTGCGGGAACCGATCACAGACTGGCTTATCCACCTGGCGCGCTATTGGCGGGTTTAACCATTGGGGTTTAATACGATGACAGATAGAGAAGCAATGGGTCGATCACGCCTCTTGTGGTCTGATTGGTTGAAGGACTATCCAATTGCATACAGAGTCATTTATCAGACCTCTTGTGCAGTAGAAAATACAGACTCCCCTAACCAATGTTCAATCTTAAATTGAGCTTGATCTGGCGATAGCCAGACAAGAACAGCCTGAAACAAGCTGTCAGAAATTCCAGTCTTACTTCCTGCATGAATCTAGTCTACATAGGTTTGTAACACATTTGCATAATTCCAGCCTGTGGTCTTCATTGGCTGCCTGCAAACAACATCTACTTTGACCGGCTCTCAAACAGTGTAGTTGTAGCTGAAGCCTGGAAGAGTTTGGTTTGTGTTGGGAAGATTCTGTTTTCTGCGCTGTGAAAGCATTTTTATGCTCAAGAGATGAGGACTTGGGCCCAGATTGATACGGTCAAACTGACGCCATTGTTACTGTTCATATCACTCTGTATACAAGTGCTGAGGAAGCCTCCGGAGCAGGGAAGGAAATTAGCACCCGTGTGGCCAGTGGACAAAAAAGTTAATTTCCATCCCTGCTCCGGAGCCTAATTCAGATATGGCAATGGGAGTTTTGTTTCCCACATGTGCTGTAATCACAACAGACTGGGCCATCTGACCAATCAGAGCAGAGTAGGCTCTCGGAAAGAAAGGGTTTAGAGAGACCGGATCCTTTATCGAACAGTTTCAATCACTGTGAGAAAGAGGTGACCTTGGATGCATGTAAACTGACTTCCAAAACAAAAGTAGGAACTTTAAAATAGGCCCTTTATTAACTGCTGTATATTGCAGTGTTTTGATGCCTGATCAAAACTAGTCATTTCAGCTGTGTGTGTGCACATTTAAAGTCAATATTTCTCTATGCTATGTACAGTCTAGCTGTGTCTGTGAAGATGAACGTTCTGCTCTTCGCTCCTGGTCTCCTCTTCCTCCTCTTGTGTGAGTTCGGTCTATGGAAAACTGTACCCAGGCTCACTCTCTGTGCTGTCATTCAGGTTAGACACACATAATTAAACACATTCACATATTTATTAAGTGATTCAAATGTCTTTTACTGTTTCACACAAGCTTTTTATGTACCACTCTGTTTTTCTCCCTTTCTAATAGCTGTTACTGGGCCTGCCGTTCCTCTTAGTGAACCCTGTCGGGTATGTTAGCCGGGCCTTTGACCTGGGCAGGCAGTTTCTGTTTAAGTGGACGGTGAACTGGCGTTTTCTTCCCGAGGATGTGTTTTTGAGTCGATACTTCCACCTAGTGCTGCTTCTGGCTCACATTACCACATTGCTTCTGTTTGCACTGAAGAGATGGAAGAGGTACAGAAATCAAGGTCACAATTTACATTAGGTGGCCTTTAAAGGGATAGTTCACCCAAAAATGAAAATTCTGTCATCATTTACTCAACCTCAAGTTGTGGCAAACCTGTATTAATTTCTTTCTTCTGCTGAACACAAAAGAAGCTATTTCGAAGAATGTCAGTAACCAAACCGTTGATGCACCCCATTGACTTCCATAGTATTTTTTCCCCATGATTTGTTGACCAAAAACATTATTAGAAGCTTCTAGAGGTTTGGAAATATGGTTTATGTTAACTGACTGCATCATTTAAAAAAATTGTGTTTATTACAGGTCTGGGAACAGTGTTTGGTCTATTCTAAAAGATCCATCTGAGAGAAAAGAGACTGTACATAAGCTCAATGCTGATCATATCCTTTTTATGGGTGATTAAATCGAACATGATTGATTTGTTTTAAATAGTTCAAATATCCCAGTTATTCCTGAAACTTGCATTTATAGTTATAGTTGATAAGATTTCAACAGATCCTTAACCCAGATCATACAGACAGTTCTGGTTCTGTTCACCTCTAATTTTATCGGCATGTGCTTCAGTAGATCTCTGCATTATCAATTTTATGTCTGGTACTTCCATACGCTCCCCTTCCTTCTGTGGAGTGGAGGAGTCAAGAAGCTTGCCCATCTTCTCAGGTACAGTACAGACATGTCTCCTCATATAACTTTTTAGTTGTTTGTTCCTGTTGTGTTTGTATATACACTGATGAGACAAAACATTATGACCAGTCACAAGCAAATATCATTGATCATCTCCTAACAAGGCCACAAGTTAGAGTCTGGGTAGATAAGATGGTAAGCAAACACTCAGTTCTCATCATCAACCGGTTTGTATGCAAAAGAAATGGGCAGGAATAAAGATCGGAGTGTCTTGGCAATGGCCAAATTGTAATGGCAAGGCTTGTGGATTGCTCCCGGTCAGCAGTGCTGAGAATTTTCCAACAGTGGTCCGAGGAAGGACAAACCATAAATCGGCGACAGGGTGTCCACGGCTCATCAAGGCACCCATCTGGTCAGAGAAGTTCTACTGTGGCCGCAGACCAAGTCGGAAGCGCCTCAATGGGGACGTGAGCGTCGGAACTGGACCTTTAAAGCAGTGGAAGAAGGTCTCCTGGTCTTATGAGTCCCATTCTCTTTTTATTGGCACCAGGATGCACTATGGGACAATGACAAACCGGTGGAGGGAGTGTGATGCTCTGGGCAATGTTGTGCTGGAAAACACTGGGTCTGGCCATTCATGTGGATGTAAATTTGACACGTGCCACCTACCTAAACATTGTTGCAGACCATGTACATCCCTTCTTGAGAATAGTGTTCCCTGGTGGAAGTGGCCACTTTCAGTAGGATCATGCACCCTGCCACATTGTTAAGGAATGGTTTGAGGAACATGATGCAGAAGAGTTCAATGCAGTGGTCTTAAACTTAATTTCTGGAGGGCCACTCCTCTGCACAGTTTTGCTCCAACCCTAATCAAACACACCTGATCCAGCTAATCAACGTCTTCAGGATTACAAGAAACTTCCAACCAGGTGTGAGTTGAAGCTGGTTGGAGCTAAACTATGCAGAGCTGTGGCCCTCCAGGAATTAAGTTTAAGACCACTGGTTTAAGATGTTGCTCTGGCCTCCAAATCCAATTGAGAATCTTCAAGTTCGATCCATGGCGGCTCCCACTCACAGCCTTTTTAAGCCTTTTACAGCATTAATTAATCTAGGTTAAAATGTATTTGTAAATGTATTATTCAGTGTTTGTTTATAATATCTCAATGAATGTTAATTTATCCAGCCTAAAATGTTAAAAAGTGCATTGGTATATGTCGAAATTAGCATTTTGTGACCATATTTGATATTGTTAATTCATAATACCGTAGTTCATCATCCCTGTATGTTTCACTGTCTTTTAGGGTGTTGATTCTGGGTCTGATAGAGCTGTCCTGGAACACATTTCCATCCACCAACTACAGCTCTCTATCACTGCATGTCTGCCATCTCATCATCCTGCTCTGTTTGTGGCTCAACCCAACCCCAGCTCTTCCGTCTCAGAGGTCAGAGAACAAGGCTAAGCGCAATTGAACCCTGGCCCGACCGGGGCACTCGCTGTGTGGGATGAACCCTGGCCTCCAGCTCCTGCCTCTGGTCCAGCACCTGTACACAAGCTCCTGTACCAGAGTGATAAACAGGGGTAGCCAGAGACCTGTGCCCTGGATATGATGCTCAAATCGTATCAAGGGGTTTTGTTAATGGAGGTAGTGTGAAGTTAATATATGAGAGAGTTTGCAATGCTTCTCAGGATTCTTAAGGACTAATGTAATGCTTAGTCTGGGATGTTGGAGCGGGAAATGTGAATGTTGTGTGGATCTTAATTTGAAGGACATTTGTAGAAAAATATTCATTTTTTTTATGCAGCATATCAACACGGTTGACCTTTGAGACCTCAGGGATCTCTTGTGTTCTCCCTGGGATCCATTATGTTTAGGTACAAGGACTTATAGATGTTATATACATAAATATAACCAAATGTCTGCATTTCAACTGTAACATTTTGTTATTTCATTATTATACTTTGATTCAAAGCTATTCAGGGATTTGTTTCTATTTAAAGGGATAGTTCACCCCAAAAATGAAATGTTCCACCCTCATGTCGGGGTGTTGGAAAGAAGTTATCCCTTTAACTTCTTTCCAACCATGCAGATTTGTGACTATTAAGCTCAGCAGGTTCACATCCACTAGTTACATGTATAGGGCACAAAGGAACAGCATAGATCTGCTTTTCCATTTCTTTTTAGTTTAAGGCAAACATAAACCTCCAGTTTGTGGGTTTTTTCTTTTCTAGAGTGAACAGTTAGATGGAGTGCTGAAATGCTTCAAATTTAGGGTGTGATTTAAATTTTTCTGTTGTGATGAATGAATGAGTGTTTTTATGAACATCTGTTTGCAGTTTTTCCTTTTTTGCATGATATGCATTTACTTAATCCAAAGTGTAACTAATCACAATGCAACTGTTGTCCATGATAATCAATTTCCAAGGTTAATGACAGGCTCACAGTTACAAAAGTCTGGGCAAAACCAGGTTGAAGGTACAGTGAAGGAATAAAGCTCTTACTGTTCTTAAATCCTGAAAAAGCATCATCTGGAATAATTCAGAGCATTTTATTGTATAGATTTGTAAGTGATTAAAAAATAAAAAAATCATGATTTCATAACATTCAAGTATATCTAATCTACTACCATAGTTATCATCAATTTTTTGCACATGAAAAAACATATAGCCCCATGCTTTGCACATTGTTTATGTGGTGTTACCTGAACTGCCTTTAAAAGGAACAAACTAAATGCCTAAATCCAAAATATATCAAGACTAAAAGCAAGCAGTCCAAAAAAATTTAAAAATGTATTTTATTCCTGTGATGAAAGCTGGATTTTTAGCATCATTACCCCAGGCTTCAGTGTCACATGATTTTACAGAAATCATTCTAATATGCTGATTTATTACTCAAGAAACATTTCTCTGTCTTATCAATATTGACAACAGTTATGCTGCTAAATATTTGTGTGGAAACTGTGATGCATTGATGAATTGAAAGCTAATTAACAGCATTGATTTGAAATGGAAACAGTTTTTAACATTGTAAATGTCTTTACCACCACTTTTGATAAATGTAATGCATCCTTGCTGAATAAAATAAAAATAATTATTTTTTTTATCTTATTGGCTCCAAACTTTTGAATGGTAGTGTAAATTAAAGCAATAATGTGTCATTTTAGCCTGCTATTTATTTTGGTGGTTGGTTTCATGAAGCATTCAATACTAGTAATTTTGCTATTGCTAGCATAAAGTGCTGTCAGACCTGAAGTTGATAACGGAACTACATTCTACTGCATAATTAAACTGAAGCTCATAGATTAAGGCAAAGCGTGGACAGTATTGTGGTCTGGGCATGTGAGAAACTGAAACCCTACTCACAATTCAGCTTTATCTCCATTCTTTTCTGAAGGACATCTTAGATGAATTTTATTCTGCTATAAAGTTTAACTGTGGGTCCAGCCAACAGGATTCATTTCCTGGGTTGAATTTAACTAAAGACCCAAGAACTTAATCTTTGAGGTCAGCTCCTCACATGTTATTGGGGTTGTAGCAGAGCACATTCAGTTTGATATTTTCGTCCCAGTGACGCAACAGCAGAAAAAGCTGCCGGGCCGCTGCCCTCAACCCTATTAGGTCGACGCCCTCTGGCAGCGATTGACACTTCAGCCAGAAATCTGCCTTGGCGGCCACCAATTCCCACTCCACAAAGAACCCAGCGCAGCGGTGCTCCAGCCAGGCTAGAGCTACTGCCGTGGCCCAACTGGAGCTTTCTACATCCATCTGCTCCAGTTTCTCTCCATGAAGCTCTGCAGGATCCAACGGAGGACCTTCACACGTGTCAGCCTCAGAGCCCCGCCCACTATCAACCTGTGGGACTCCACCCATCAATTTCGGAGAACCCTCCTCCAAAGGGTTGGAGCATGACTCTCGCATGTGTTTAGCTGAAGCGGTGGCGGGCGGTGAGGTACAATGGAAAGGAGGGCTCAGACTGCTGCGGTGGCTCAGGTATGGGGAGGCTCTTTTCAGGCGGTCCAGAGGGATCTGAATGCACTCGGAGTACGTTTCGGACAGGAGGAACGCACCTGACGCCAACTGAAGGCGCACCTGTGGTGACACAAAAAGTAAAGTGGGTGACTATGGAGTACGTTGTGAGTAGTTCTGTAAATCAGTATGCAGTGCTGGAAAGTAACTGATTACATGTAATCTGGATTACAAAAAACTGCTTCATTTGCAGGCAAACAAATGAAATATTTCTATTTTTAGTATTTAAGTGTTTTATTTTGATTACATATTAATGATTGAATTCATTATCAGCTGTCCATCAATTCATGAACCCCCTGCAGTTCTTTCACAAAGCCCAGTTTGGGAAACTCTAGCATACTGTAGGGTTTAATGCATTTCATGATGTTGATAAAGAATGGAATATATTTTCTTTCTCCTTTTTTCTATATCAAAATGGTACACAATAATCACATCCAAATCTGTTATAAACAAGTTAGGTCAAAATTAATCGAAAAGTAGTCAGATTAGAATGCCTAAAATCAGTAATCTAATAGATTGTTATTAACTGCAATTTACATTTGTAATCCGTAATGAATTAGAATTTGTAAGTAATCTACCCAGCACAGACAGTATGCAATTACACCAACCAATGGCAAGTAGTCAGGCGTGTCTCTCTCTGTGTGTCTGTCAGTCTCTGCAGAGAGACAGTGAGGTTTAAGAGGAGCTGGTTTTCCATTATTGCCCTTAAGTCTTCCCAGATTGAACCTGGAGAACACAACGAAATTCAGTGTAATAAGCATAATAAAGTATAAATCATTACAAATTGTGATACTTATGCAGGTAAGTGCTGACTTGGAGCCGAAGAAGCTCTCCACAGAGCGCTGAGAGCGAGACGACACCGCTGATGGACTGATGCTCCCTCCTGTGCCTGAAAGACACCTTCATCATTACTCCTAGAATTCACCATTGAGATGTTGGATCATTTTTAAGGTATAATCAATACTGTAGGTGCGGCCACACTTACTGTTGTCTGAATTCATACTGAATTCATGCTTAATGTGTGAATTTTAGTGGAATCTAGCGGTGAGGTTGTGAATTGCACCCCCAAATGCTCACCCCTTCCTTTTGGAGCACATAGAGAAGCTACACGCGCAGACACAGGACAAAAAGAGCATAGAGTGACTACCGCTCTGTTATATTGCATTTATGTCAATATATCCTGGTAAATACTACACACTGAACCTTTAATGCATTGCTATACTATAGACATTGGACCTTTTTTGTCTGTGAAATTTCACCAAAATTCTGCTAATGTGACCGCACCTTAATGCATTATTTCTTTCTCCTATACTCACTGGTATCCCAGGATGCCATGCTACAAGGGGATGCAGGTGTGTCCTCTCTGTCTGGGCCCAAGAAAACAGAATAGATTACACATTTTAATGTGTCCTTGCTTAATCATTTCTTAAAAATAAAAAAAACTAAGCATAAACTTTTGAACGGTAATGTATGTTACTTAATATGGGGGCGTACATTAGGGATGTAAATCGGATGGTTCATCACGATTCGATACGATATTAATTCTCATAGCCAGCGATACGATATTTTCTGATATCTCAAAAAGTTCCGCGATTATGATTACGATACGATTCAGGGGTATATCAATCAATATTTCGATATTATGATATTATGTGCCTATTCTACTCAACCAGTTACATTTTTATTAACTCACAACTGCAACCAAAATATATAACATAAATATTTATTTCAAAATTTTATTCAAAATTCTTTTTCTTCAAAATTTTCCTTCAAAATTCTAAATTGGGACATCCACAAATAAAAAATGCACACAGTAATCTGATGACAGTTTATGACATGACAACATTTAAGAAAGTACAGGTCCTTCTCAAAAAAATAGCATATTGTGATAAAAGTTCATTATTTTCCATAATGTTATGATAAAAATTAAACTTTCATATATTTTAGATTCATTGCACACCAACTGAAATATTTCAGGTCTTTTATTGTTTTAATACTGATGATTTTGGCATACAGCTCATGAAAACCCAAAATCTCAAAAAATTAGCATATCATGAAAAGGTTCTCTAAACGAGCTATTAACCTAATCATCTGAATCAACTAATTAACTCTAAACACCTGCAAAAGATTCCTGAGGCTTTTAAAAACTCCCAGCCTGGTTCATTACTCAAAACCGCAATCATGGGTAAGACTGCCGACCTGACTGCTGTCCAGAAGGCCATCATTGACACCCTCAAGCGAGAGGGTAAGACACAGAAAGACATTTCTGAAGTAATAGGCTGTTCCCAGAGTGCTGTATCAAGGCATCTCAGTGGGAAGTCTGTGGGAAGGAAAAAGTGTGGCAAAAAACACTGCACAACGAGAAGAGGTGACCGGACCCTGAGGAAGATTGTGAGAAGGACCGATTCCAGACCTTGGGGGACCTGCGGAAGCAGTGGACTGAGTCTGGAGTAGAAACATCCAGAGCCACCGTGCACAGGCGTGTGCAGGAAATGGGCTACAGGTGCCGCATTCCCGAGTCAAGCCACTTTTAAACCAGAAACAGCGGCAGAAGCGCCTGACCTGGGCTACAGAGAAGCAGCACTGGACTGTCACTCATATTTTGCATGTCATTCGGAAATCAAGGTGCCAGAGTCTGGAGGAAGACTGGGGAGAAGGAAATGCCAAAATGCCTGAAGTCCAGTGTCAAGTACCCACAGTCAGTGATGGTCTGGGGTGCCATGTCAGCTGCTGGTGTTGGTCCACTGTGTTTTATCAAGGGCAGGGTCAATGCAGCTAGCTATCAGGAGATTTTGTAGCACTTCATGCTTCCATCTGCTGAAAAGCTTTATGGAGATGAAGATTTCTTTTTCAGCACGACCTGGCACCTGCTCACAGTGCCAAAACCACTGGTAAATGGTTTACTGACCATGGTATTACTGTGCTCAATTGGCCTGCCAACTCTCCTGATCTGAACCCCATAGAGAATCTGTGGGATATTGTGAAGATAAAGTTGAGAGACGCAAGACCCAACACTCTGGATGAGCTTAAGGCCGCTATCGAAGCATCCTGGGCCTCCATAACACCTCAGCAGTGCCACAGGCTGATTGCCTCCATGCCACGCCGCATTGAAGCAGTCATTTCTGCAAAAGGATTCCCGAACAAGTATTGAGTGCATAACTGAACATATTTATTTTAAGTTTGACTTTTTTTGTATTAAAAACACTTTTCTTTTATTGGTCGGATGAAATATGCTCATTTTTTGAGATTTTGGGTTTTCATGAGCTGTATGCCAAAATCATCAGTATTAAAACAATAAAAGACCTGAAATATTTCAGTTGGTGTGCAATGAATCTAAAATATATGAAAGTAAAAATGTTATCATTACATTATGGAAAATAATGAACTTTTATCACAATATGCAAATTTTTTTGAGAAGGATCTGTATTTTAGGCTTCTGTGCTAAAATGTGTAATGTCAAAAAGCTGATTAACGAGGGGGTTTATATATAAATAGTATAAAATTAAAAGATGTTTCCTTTAAATGTATTGCGCAGATTTGTAATGAAGCAACAACATATTATAGGTAGGACAGAATAAGATATGCTATTAATATTCTTTCATTGTGTAAAAGTATTATAATATGAAAGTCTCCAATACAGAGTGGTGCAAAGCACTTATGCGCATCACGTGTCAAGAATGATGCTCTTGAAGCAGCGTCACAGTGCTCCAATGCAGCAGTTTATTACACTTTTTTTTAACAGTTTTAAATTTCAGTGTGAAGAACGATTCATAGCGCTCTATTGTCCTTATATGCAAAACCATAGACCTTAATCTAGGGAAGCACAAAAATAAGACTCAATTCAGTTGCCTATTTGTGCTCTGTGCATGCTGCTTTTTGCAAGGCTTTAAACACGAGCAAATTATAAACTTTCGTGAAGATTCAGAACTGGCCCGGTTGATAATTGATAAGATACCTGTCGAGGTGTGTGTATCTTCTGTCTCTTCACTGCCTCTGCTGGAAGGGTGGCGTCCAAATCCCAGCGAGCACAACTTTTGTCTTCTGCTGCCAGAATGAGAACTGTGTCTGGTCACAAACCGCACACCTGACACACACACACACACACACACACACACACACACACACACACACACACACACACACACACACACACACACACACACACACACACACACACACACACACACACACACACACACACACACACACACACACACACACAAAGTGGATTTCATTTCATTCATTAATAAATATGTATCTGTCAGATTAGCATTTTTTTGAAAAAGAGAAAGAGTTTCGTGTCTCAGTCTTTATGTGAGATTGTGTTTATGTGCTGTTTGTGTGTACCTGTGTGTCGTGCATCTGTGCTCTGAGGTTGATTTCTTGCATTGGTGTCTGTGGTGGCAAAGCTTGTGTACATGCAGACAATTCCACAGCTTTTGCTGGTCTGGATCGCTTTCATTCTGTACCGCTTGGAAGGACCTGTGCAGAATACACATCCAAACAAGAGAAAGTGTTGATGGAACAGTCAAACTGCCAGCTCACAATTTGATTTAAAATTCTTATTCTTATCAGACCTCTTTCAACTTCAATATCGGTTTCTTTCTCTGCCATGTTTTCAAAGTCTGTGATGACAGATTGTGCGGTCAGTTGGTGGATAATCTCATCCCAGGGACCGGTGCTGGGTGGCAGGGCTGCTGAGTTCTCCATGTCCCACAAAAGGGACAGATCCACATGGACCTCCCAGGATACGGGCCGTCCTCCCAGCTTGCCGTGAATCACTGAGCGACACTGGGTCCCTGAAGCCTGGAACTCGCTTGGAGGAGCAGCTGAAAACAGGCATTCAGGATCGGTGAAGGTGTCCCAGTCTAGTGGGGAAGCAGGGAACAGGAGGCCATCTGGATAGACAGCAGTAGGTGAAAAGAAAAATATAACTTAATATTTGGACCATATTTTATAAGCATCTGTGCATAAAGGTATATGACTGCAGACTGTTTTCCCTCACTGGAATCAGTCAGACTGGGGTGGGATAAACCTCCTCGTGAAGTGCTTTGGGTGTCTGTGTCACTCTCCTCCAGTCGGCCGCCCAATGCCTGCTCAAACGAGACCCTCTCTAGTGCCCTCCTCAGGCGGTGCATGTCCAGATCTCCCTGTGGAGATGAGAAACTTCGGCCAGCCAGAGCAGAGCGAGCTAGCACCCTCTGCCTGCGACGAGACTCATCACGGTCTAAGAGCTTGCCAGCCTACAGAAGCATGCATTGACTACCAGTTAGGGTTATAGTTTTTGATTTTTTGTTTCTATTTTATGTTAAGGCTGTCAGATTTAGATTACTGGTACTGCACATTAATGTCATCTGCTGCTGTCACCTTCCCTGATGCAGAATCTGTGTCCCCTGAAGAGGTGGCATTCTGAGTCCATGGAGATTCCCAGCGTGAGAGGCCTCTACCCTGTGTGGGCTCTATTCTCTCCAAGCCATGTGGCAGAGAACCCATGCCCAGCACAGAGCTCTCTGCTTGGGGAGAAACAGACGAGAAGGCCCTCTCGCTGCTCAGAGAACAGTGTGTCAACACGTACTGATCCTGAACATACGAATCCTGTTGAATACGCCAGCGGACATCACTGGGGCTGTAGTCAGTGTCGCCACCTGTAGATAACACCCACATAAGGTAAGTTTGGAAAGACTCCTACTACTTTTTTAAAGGGATAGTCCACATAATATGATCTGTCCAACATGCAGTCATCATTTACTCACCCTAATTTTGTCCAAAACCTGTATGACTTTCTTTCTTCTGTGGAACACAAAATAAGATATTTTGAAGAATGTTGTTAACCAAACAGTTTCGGTTCCTTTTGACTTCCATTGTAAGGACAAAAAAATACAATGAAAGTCAATGGGAACCAAAACTGTTTGGTTATCAACATTCTTTAATATATCTTCTTTTGTGTTCCACAGAAGAAAAAGCATACTGGTTTCTTTTAATTGGGTGGACTATCCCTTTAAGTATGCATTATGTATACTGTGCACTACTACTACGTCAGTGGTTCTAAACCAGGGACCCGGGGCCCTCAACAAACTTCCAAGGGGGCCTCAAGATGACTAAAAATTATTTAAAATGAAACAAATCAAGCATTAAAATAAGCTCAAACAACAAAAATATCAATATATTTTTTACTTCAAGGCCCTCACATTGTCCACAACAATATCTGAAGGCCGCCCTCACTTAACATTTCTACCTGATAAGATATTTTAGAGCTTGGCATGACTAGAAAGATGTATATTCATTATAAAAATAACAAGATAATAAGAAATATCTTTTAGTAACATTATATTTTTGGGACATATTTCTTATTATATGTTTTTTAGAGACAAGCACTAAAATATATTATCAGGTATAAATTGTAAGATATTGTTATTGACAATGTTGGGGCCTTAGTCAAAAAGGTTGAGAACCTCTGTACTACATACAACCTCAGCACACAATATGTGCTATCCCACAATGCAATGCACTCCCATAGTCTTACCTGGGCTGACAGCAATATCGGTGGCATGTGCACAGGAGAATTCAGACGAGATTTCTCTAGAAATTTCCCGCAATACTTCTTCAAAGTCTCCCTCCACCTCACACTCTTTTACAGCTTCTCTCTCGCGTGCCTCCGGGGGAACCAGCGGCTGAAGGAGCTCGGAAGTGGACGACGAGAGCTCGAAAACCGACCCCGCTGAACCACGTGGGCGGCTTCTGTACGCACGAGGCTTCACCTGCTTATGAGCAAGTATGCGCACACAAACTAAGACTTTATATAACTATATGCATTAGTTTATATTAACATGTCTTTATTTGACATGTATTGAACAGAAGAAACTAAGTGCGGTGATGTACGTCTCTCACCTCACTTTTCTGGGCCCTGAATCCAGATACGTCATAGAGAGTGCAGTAGCCAATCAGGCAGTTTCCAGGGTAGAGTGGAGGAATTTCATTTGGTGAGAGAAGGGCCTCGACATTGTCCGGCACATACCAGTTAATCCGAACATCCGTCAACACGGGTTCCAGAGCTTTCTTTAGACATTTAATTAACTGTAGAGAATAATTGAAACATTAATAACTACACAGTACACAATACATTTTTTAAGAAAGCTCTGCAGAAAGTTTCAAGGTACTACCATGTGTTTTGGACATGGTAACATGGAACTTCCATGGTATAATAAACAAGTGCCATTGTATTCTTATAAGTACCTTGAAGTATAATGTAAATACCATGCCACAAAAATTTCAGTACCATGTAATGCCATCACTTATCATGGTATAACCACAGTATGTTTTTGTAATTTAGTTGCCCATCATTCATAAAATATTACACATCTTGCAAATTAGATTATTAAATATTTTGGCTAGATTTAAATTGTTTTCAGCTACCAGTACGATTTTGACGATTTTACTGTTGTTATGTAAAATAAAAGAATAATAATTTGTATTACTTTTACTAAATTATTTTTCATTTTATAGTACAGTAGTATTATTGCAAAGTAATATACTGATATATTGAATATATTTATTGTTTCATTTTTATATAACAATAAAAAGTATTGTTTCAAATAATGATCATTATTATTATTTCTAAATAATTGTTTTCATTTGATAATACAATAGTATTATTTATAGTAATATATTGGTATATAAGTTAAATAGGTGAATAATAATCAATAATAATAATTATTAATACTAATGTAGTCATATAGAATGGGAGAAAAACGGTTTTCCTTTTTTGTACTCAACTGATCACATACCTGACAATATAATGTATTGTACTTAACAAACAGTAACATATTTTCATTAACTTCAGTAAAAGCATATTTTAAATCAAATTATCCACAGCATGTCATGAAAGCAGAGTTAATAATAGTGGTTCTGTCACTGCCCCCTGTAGATGGCGCTGTGCACTCATACCTTTGGCTGAAGCCTCTCTTCTTCCCGGAGAATCTCCATACTGCCTCCCGTAACCTTGGCAATGCCCTGCAATAGCCTTCTACAGGCTTGAGGACCAAGACCCAGGCCGAAACACCTGTAACACCAAAAACAAGTCATAACATGGGGGGTAGGCAAAGAAAATAAAAATGATATATGTATATATATACTGTCACTTGATCAATGTAATGCATCCATGCTGAATAAATGTATTCATGTTACAAAATGTTACAAAAGCTTTCGGTTTCAGATAAATACTGTTCATTTGAATTTTCTATTCATCAAATAATCCTAAAAAATGTTTTCAACATTGATAAAAATCATAAATGTCTCTTGAGCAGCAAATCAGCATATTAGAATGATTTCTGAAGGATCATGTGACACTGAAGACTGGAGGAATGATGTTGAACATTCATTTTTGATCACAGGAATAAATAACATTTGAAAATATATTCAATTATTAATATTAATGTTATTTCACAATATTACAGCTTTTTTTTTTTTAACATACATGCAGCCCTGGTGAGCAGAAGAGACTTCTTTCAAAAAAAAAAAGTCTTACCGTTCTCAACTTTTGACTGGTAGTGTATATAATGTACTATTTATTTCTTTTCTCTCACTCTCAATCCCTCATAGCACATTGTGAATCCATCAGAGACAAACATATGCCTTGAGAAATCCTTCTTAATATGTTCTTAAAAAAAATTATATATACACACGCACGTGTTGGGTTTTCATGTTTTATGGGGACATTCCATAGGCGTAATGCATTTTATACTGTACAAACCGTACATTCTATCCCCCTACACTGCCCCTGCCCCTAAACCTACCCATCACAGGAAACATTACGCATTTTTACTTTTTAAAAAAACATTTATGACCTGTTTTCCTCATGGGGACCAAAAAATGTCCCCACAAGGACAAGGATTTCGGATATTGCCATCTCTGTGGGGACATTTTGTCCCCATACCGTAGGGATTACCAGAACACACACACACACACACACACACACATACACACAAACACACACACTCACTGACCACTTTATCAGGAACACCTGTTCAACTTCTCATTAACAAAAATATCACATAACAGCAACTTAATGCATTTAGACACGAAGACATGGTCAAGATGATCTGCTAAATCTCAAACTGAGCATCAGAATGGGGAAGAAGGTGATTTAATTTTCTTAAATGTGGCATGGTTGTTGGTGCCAGACAGTATTCAGTATTTCAGAAACTGCTGATCTGGGATTTTCATGCACAACCACCTCTAGTGTTTACAGAGAATGGTCAGAAAAAGAGAAAATATCCAGTGAGCAGCAGTTCTCTGGGTGACAATGCCTTGAAGATGCCAGAGGAGAATGGCCAGACTGGTTTGAGCTGATAGAAAGGCATCAGTAACTGAAATAACCACTCGTTACAACCGAGGTCTGCAGAAGAGCTTGTCTGAACGCATATCTCGTCAAACTTTGAAGCAGATGGGCTACAGAAGCAGGACACACTGGTGCCACTCCTGTCAGAAAAGGAAAGTGAGGCTACAATTCACATGGCACACCAAAATTGGACAATAAAAGATTAGAGGGGAAAAAATGTTGCCTGGTCTGATGAGTCTCGATTTCTGCTGCGACATTCAGATGACAGGGTCAGAATTTAGCATAGACAACATGAAAGCATGGATACATCCTGCCGTGTATCAGCGGTTCAGGCAGCTGGTGGTGTAATAGTGTAGGGGACATTTTCTTGACACACTTTGGGCCCCTTTTGAGCATCGTTGAGCATGAGTTTTGTTGCTGACCATGTCCATTCCTTTATGACCACAGTGTACCCATGATGGCTACTTCCAGCAGGATAACCCGCCATGTCACAAATTTCAACTTATCACACGAGTGACAAAGATTTGCCTATTTTTATTAGGTATTGGTGACAAACAGTTTTGGTAGAAAAAGTAGAGTCGAGGTGCAGATTTAATTCTGCAGCGAGTTGAGCAGCTGTGGTTTTTTGTTTTTGGATACAATCGGGTACCTGGACATCCCTTTCTTCTTCTTACATCAACAGTTACTCTTGTTGTCCTATGCGGTTGTACGTTGGCATTATCCTGGATACCATAGCTCTCGATACAACACAAAGACTTGCTCTCCTGGTCAGAGATTCGCTAGTGAGACGCACACCAACAATTCATCCTCTTTTGATTACAAATATTCATATATATATATATATATATATATATATATATATATATATATATATATATATATATATATGAATATTTGTTATCAAAAGAGGATGAATATATACACACATGTGAATGATTCGATCTCTTATGTCTCAAGACATCTATGTTTGTCCCCAATGGATTGCCAGTGTGCTATGAGGGACTGAGAGTGAGAGAAAATAGAATATGTTTAGTATTCCCCTGACAATAATCTGGACCATTTCACTAATTAAATGTCTGAAGGGAAACAGAATCCAGACGACACACACAAGACAGGCTGTTTTGAATTCAGGTCTGCTCCGTCTGGGTCGAAGGCTTTTAAATGTCTTGACTGAGTATCAATAACGAGTCTGTGTTCCAGTACAGTGAAAGCTATATTTGTGTGTGTGTGTGTGTCTGCATTTGTCGAAGAGCATTTCTCTCTAAACATTAGTCAGTGTTTAATGGGAGGGCAAATCAAACTTTTTTAAATTTAGATACATTGTCGAGGCATGGTGTGTTGCCATAGTAATGCCTTAAATAAAATTGATTTGATCTTAACTGGTGTTTAGCTGGTGACAAAAGCATTTGCCAGTGTGAAATGTGTTGATCATCTTTTGCTGTAGTGAAAGGTGTTTAGCTTGTTTTGAATGTTGGATGCTGATATGATAAAAAAAAAAAACTTTGAGGTTAGTTTTGAAATTATTTATTTACTGATGTAAAATGTGTAATGCTAGTGTTAAAAGGCTAATATTAAATGTTTAAAATATGTTTTCTGCATCCCTTTTGGATAATGTGACTGACTCTATATATACGGTGAACGCGATTCTCCAAAACAAATCCCCAAATACAACGTTCTTAGATCGAGATCTTTGTTTGATCTTGGAACGACATTCCAATCAACCAATCAGGTTTAAGGGACAAGTTTACGGTTTATGTCAAGTTGAGTTAAGTGCTTCTACATCAGTGTTATTCACCGATGATTGATTTTAGGGACAATTTATGGGTAGGGTTAGATTTAGGTGTTATCTGGCATATTGTTTTTAATGCTAATTTAATCTAACGCTACAGTTTTACCTGACGTTACAGGCGTTCCTCCTGACCAGTTCTAACACGCGGCCCACATTGCTAAAGGGTCCGTCCGTGATGATGAAGAGCTGTCGTGGGCAGCTGCGGTGGACGGGCTGCCGATAAACCCATGACAGTGTCCCCCACATGTTAGCGCCACCTTGGTCAGTGCGCATTTTCTGGATGTATTCCAATGCCTGAGTCACTGTGCTCTGAGAAATGAGAGAAGGAGAGAATTGCAGATTTCCCTTAAGCCTTGAAACAAAACAGTGACGTTTTAAAGAAATAATCCCAGTTAAACATAGCTTTATCATAAATAACACCACCAGCGGCATCTATAAATTATTTTCAGTGTTAATCAGCAACATCTACCTACAACAGCCTTGTTTTTATTAGTAAAAAAAAGTAAATCTGGTTCATAGAGCTTAAGTTGACTCGAAAAACTGTGGGATGGAGATCTGGAGCAGTGGTGCATAATGGAGCAAAACAAGTTTGTTTTTGATCATTGCGTGCTGTAAAATGCATGACAGTGCCATATGGCTCTCGCTGTTTTAAAACACTTTGTCCTGCCAGACACTGGACCTGCTTGAACCTGATATTGCAGCGTCATGGCAACCAGTAGTAGTGACCTGGACAGAGATTGTTATCACCAGGGGCCAGTTGCATAAACATTGCCATTAAGTTAAGACTCTTAGGTACTATGCATGACCAACTAGTGGTTAGTCAAGGGGCAATCAGTCTTACTTTTTAGTATCACATTTGACCAATCTACGTTTTTATGTAACTGTCTTAAAATTTGTTATCTTAAAAGAAAAAAATTTGAGGACTAACTTTTAAGACTAGTCTTATCAGTTTATGCAAACGGCCCCAGGTCTCTCGCAGGTAAACATCTCAAAGTAGGTCATCTCACACGCATCCAGAATCCTGTGTATTCTCCATCTGAGTTTCTCTTGAAATAAACACAATGATTTGTTTGGCTACCACGATGAGCCCGGAGAAACACTTACAAATCTGACTTGATGGAGCTTGAATTAAATCACATCATGTTCATTCATTTGGCCACCGGCGAACTTCACCGTCACCTGATGGAGTTTGTGGTCCTTTCCACTGTTGCCTTTGGCTTGTTTAGTTAGGGTTTAAAAGATGCTTAGGGGCAGATTTACTAACAGCTTGCACCAGCGCAAACCCTCTTTTAGCAATAAAAACTACTGTCAAAAAATAGCGATAAAAAAAGGGCGTGGACAGTTATTTTTGCAATTACTTTATTACATATTATGCAGTTGTTGGAGTTTCCCTTTAAGACACAAAATTTACGGTTTCAGACATATATGGCTGAATTAAACCAGTATTTCCACTTGCCAATGTGCAGCGTTTACTATAGTAAAGTTGGCTTAGTGGATCAGGTAGTCCAAGCTGGTTTGATTGAGTGGAGGTGGGGCTAATTTGCATATTCATGGTTCCGCATATACTAAATTAAGCAAGGGGGATTTTTTTCACAGGAAAAGTATTTAAATATGTTATTTTGGTGATCAAAGATGAGTTTTAAGTGATGTGATTGACTAATGTTTGCGGTAGTCAATCTACTGGTATGTGAGCCATTACTTCATGCAGAAAAAAAACATGTCTTAACCCATTTTGTGCTTTAACTTGTTCGTTGTCATTAGATCACCTCCAGAACTTTCCTTTTGTCCCTCTTATGGGATTGAAGTCTTACGATAATTTGCCCCGTTTAGTAAATCTGACTGTTACTATTCAGAAATACTGCATTATCGATTTGACTGCATTGACACTATTGGATGAGAATGAAAACTTGAACTGAATTGAGCTGGATGATGATACTATAGTATTCTGTAGAGCTGCTTTATAGCTGAATCGACTTTATTTTATAATTGACGAAATCTGCAACATCATCACTTTTTAAACTGAATTGAATCAACATTGAACTGACTCAAAGTGAATAGTGACACTATTGTCTTCTGTTGAGCTGCTTATAGCTGAATTGAACTGCTGTGTGCACCTGGGTTTGAATGACGTCAGAGTTCGGTTCATTTGGCAGTGTGAACACAATCCAGTGGGGGCAGGGGAGGGGGGAGCAATTGAACTCTGGTTCAGACAAGGCAATCGAACTGAATCGAAGTGTGAACGCATAATGCTGAAATATTTTTGTCTGTTACGATAGTCACTGTGTCAGTTATGCAATTTTGACTACTAAATTCTTGTCATTTTCTGAACAAGAATCATGTCTGACTACATGTTGCTTCCTGAGCATGTTGCTTCCTGTGGCTTATCTCTTGCTGTCTTTAATGACGGGTGTTATGTCATCTGGAAGGCGGAACTAACAACTGACTTCTCGAAACAAGAGCATGTTTTGCACTTGCTGTCTTGTCTGAAAAGGCCAAAAAAGTAATAATTCCACCTAGCAGCACCAACACCATTGTCTTTCTTTTGTTTCCCCATGTATGAAAGCTGTGTTCGAAAGAGCTACTGTCCTCCTATTGGTCAACATAACATATGTGAAAGTCGTGGAGGACCGAAAAAAAAATTAAACATGCTAGTCTTTCTGTTGGTGTACCGAAAGTCGGCCAGTAAGAACTGTGCGTGTAAACCTCACTCCCCTGGCCTTAAGAGGCGCGCTAGCAACTGATTTTAGCAGCTGCAGTCTTTAGCGTCCTTGTTAGCACATCCGCCTCCCACACCCAAGACTACGGTTTGAATCCCGCTCAATGCAGGTCGAGTAGGACTGGTTACGTTTGTTGCCGTTGACCCAGACGGAAGTGAGGTTTAGGGGTTAGTGTAATGGACGTAGGCAAGTAAACATCACTCCTCTAGCCTCAAGAGGTGCGCTAGCGGCTGTGCTCTTTAGCATCCTTGTTAGTTCCCCTTTCTCCTACGCCAGAGACCATGGTTCGATGGCCACTTTAAGAGCAGGTTGAGTAGGACCGATTACATTTGGTGGTATTGACCCAGTTGGAGTGTGATTCAAGGGGTTGAGTGTAACACACGCAGGCCTGTGCGTGTAAACCTCACTCCCCTGATGTTAACGGCTGCAGTCTTTACAACCTTGTTAGAACGCCCGCCTCCCACCCGGAGACCATGGATCGAATCCCGGTTGGAGCGGGTCAAATAGGCCGGTTACATTGGGATGTCATAAAGCGTCACAGACGCGACATCGGCTGTCATCCACTATGAAACACTATATGAGATGAAATGATTGATTCTTGCATCTCTGTGGCCATTGTCACTTACAAATCACCACTACACCATACATCAAATGGATCAGGCAAGATTCAGGCTGATATCATGTAGTCTGAGCCCGCCATTACAGTTACTGAACTGGACTGCACAAACACTAAATTGATAATGACATTGTTATATTTGTAGAGCCGCTTTACAGCAGAATTTGAATTTGTTGTATATTTGATGAAGAAGTTTGCATCATTGATAGTTATTTTCCTGTTTATTAACGTGAAGCTGCTTTGAAACAGTCTGTATTGTATAAAGTGCTATAAATATAAAAGTGACTTGACTCACATCTGTGCAGGGCTTGCTGGAGCTGAAAAGAGGCCTGACTGGAGAGCAGATGCCAGCGATGTTCAGCATGGTGCGGCTCGGTACACTCTTGATGGCCACCAACATTGCCTCCTGTCAAAAATATGCAAGCACACAGGGCCATATTTAATTTGCTTTAAATGAGCTACTAACTTCTGATGGCAACAAAGAGATCTGTGCTTTATAACAATGACTGAAATGTATTGAAGCAAGGAAGAAAAAAACTGCATGTCACTGTACTGTAGAGCAAATGCTCATACAGAAGGTCGCAAAAACCTTGATCTTGTTGATGTTGTGCTGTGTCATTGTGCTGCTGTTTTCAATGAGGAAGATGAGTTCTCTGCTGGCCTGCTGCAGTTCTGTTGGTTCTGACAGCAGATCTGGGCAGAAGTTAAGCATCAGGACCGGGTTCAAGAGCAGATCCTTATGCTGGCGTCTCCGCACAAAATCCAGCTGGGGGAGGCACATGCACGCATGCAGTAACAAATATATAATACTTTAAATTATGATCTTAAAAGACAATCAAGATGAGGTCAGCAATGCTGTTTAACACCAGTAATCTTACCCTCTTCTCAGACTCTGACTCCTTTCGGGCACACCGAATGAAATCACGGCGAGCACAGATCTGCTGCTCATATTCACTAAATGTGAGCCGTCCCCTCTCTAGGATTACCAATGGGGTGTGAGGCTCTGCAGGAAACAATGGCAGTGACTTACAGGTAATTACATTGATGGAATTGTGCCAAATTCTACCATCCAAGAAGTATCCGTTTATATAACCTGATGCATTATGGTCATATTTTGTTCTTTGGTCAAAAAGTTTTTCTTGTTAGCCTTCTGCTAAACTGCATAGAGTATGATGGATTAACAGCCTAACTGACAATACAAATTTAAGATTGATCATTTTTATTTCAAAAGACTTCAATGTATTGTAATGTTATAGAATATACACCGATCGGGCATACCATTATGAGGTGAAGTGAATAACACTGATTATCTCTTCATCACGGCAGCTGTTAGTGGGTGGGATATATTAGGCAGCAAGTGAACATTTTGTCCTCAAAGGTGATGTGTAAGAAGCAGGAAAAATGGGCAAGCGTAAGGATTTGAGCGAGTTTGACAAGGGCCAAATTATGATGGCTAGACGACTGGGCCAGAGCATCTGGCCTATCCATTTCTGATCATTTCAGGTTGCTATAGGTTGCAGGTTGTTTACGCATTTAACTTGTGGTCATGAGAAATAGATGTCGTTCCCACAACATAATGAAGTTGTGGCCACAAGAAAAATAAATCATTCCCTCAACATAGGATCTCTAGGCTTTACATCCCATGGCCAGAACATAAGGAAGTTGTTACCTCGAAAAATCTTTTGACCACGACCTATCACGTCCCCACAAGTTAATATGCCGTGGCCACAACAAAATGAAGTGAACTGAACTGAAAACCATTAAAAAAAAAAACCTTACAGACCCCAAACTTTTAAATGGTATAGTGTAAAAAGCAATATTGCTGGATTTCTAGTCAGTTACTGAATAGTATACTCAAAAGAAGTCAGTAATGCTTTGGGGTCCAAGAATGTTTAGGATTTGACACAACACTGAAATGTATGATTTACTTCTGATTTATGATTAGCTGCTGACCATTTTGATCACTCATAAAAAAATGTATGGGAGAATTTGCAATGCTCAATTTGGCAACTGTAGAAAAGAAAGCTCCACTTTCAGGTTAAAATTGTCTATTGTCTTACTGGTAAAGGCATCAGCTGTATGTTTTGATCTTTGTGCATTCAAGCAGATATTGGCCACATGGAATGCATAACTAGAAAATATCTGTGGAGGTGTTATAAAAATGACCAACAAGTTTGTGATTTAACATGTTAGGCCTAGCTCTCACCGCTAAGGTGTAGTATTATTTCCAGATGTCGATCACATGGATGCTCCTCAGCCAGTGTGATGTAGGTTGAAGATGCAGACTGTGCACTGGGGTCAGCGTCCGCACGCAGGGCATGGGTGGGGCTTTCCAGACCTGCATAAAAAGAGGTTACAGAGTCTGTTCACATGACATTTCAGAACTGATTTGATTAGTTGCTATTAAAGAATATTATTGGTGGGAATCTTTGACATCTAAGCCTCAGGGAACTAAAGCTATGATAAAACAGATTCACAAGTGAAGACTGATCCTAAATATCTGAGTGAAGATGGCTTTTAAAAGAATTACATTTCAGTCTGACATTTGATATAAACATTGATATGCATACAAAACATATCAATTAAACTAACAAAAAGGTTAGAGTTTAATATTAAAACAAAGTGTTTGGCTTTATAATCAGTTCAAATATGTATGTTTTAACTTTTGAATGTGGTTTTAAATATACTATAGCCATACATTTTTTAAAGAAAGAATAATTTAGCAAAGAAATTTTAATCAATTTCTTTGTGTCAAAAGTGACAGTAATGACTTATAATGCTACAAAATATTTAAAATAAATTCAGTTCTTTTGAGCTTTCTAATCAGCAGAGTATCCTGAAAAATGGAATCATGGTTTCCATACAATATTAAGTAGAAAAATAGTTTTCGGCATTGAAAATATTAATAATAAATTTTTCTTAAGCACCAAATTCTGACACTGACATCTGACACTGAAGATTTGAGTAATGATGTTGAAAATCATATGAAAAAATATATAAATTAAACATTAAAATATAAAATTTAAATTCAAACTTTATTAAAATTTTAAATTGTAATATTATTTCACAATATTACTGTTTTACTATATTTTTGATCAAATACTTTCTTCTTTCAGAAACATTAAACATTCTTACCGACCCCAAACGTTTGAACATTAGTGTACTATGGCAGGGGTTTTTAAACTTTTATTCTTAAAATCCATCTATATATTTTTATGTACAACGAAATTTACTTAATGTTTGATGTATAAACCTGAAGAAGAACAATTTTCAATTAAAAATTATTTGTATAAGCAACTTTCCCAATCAATGTATGTCAGCAGCTCACATACTGCGTTAAAAATACTGCCTTACAACCCCAGTGAGCAAAATAAAGGGGACTATAGTGATAAAAACTCACTAGAAAGATTCAAAGCAAACATATACAATTCTGGAAAGTATGTATACAGCAAGAAAGGAGAGAAACGTCTCGGTTACGTATGTAACCCTCGTTCCCTGAAGGAGGGAACGGAGACGTACGTCGGAACTGGCCGACGAATTGGGATCTGCTTTCAGAGACCAATCTGCTTCGAGTGTTTCAAAACGAGCCAATTGGCATTGGCATGCGGTCCACGCTCCACCCTCAACGCGGGTATAAATACAGAAGTGAAACACTGCATACTCGTTTTCTGCTGAGGAGCTAAACTAGTGGCGGGTCCTTCAGCGGAAGCACAGCACCTGGCGACGGGACGTACGTCTCCGTTCCCTCCTTCAGGGAACGAGGGTTACATACGTAACCGAGACGTTCCCTTTCAGTCAATCACGTCCGACATACGTCGGAACTGACCGACGAATTGGGATCCCTACCAACTCGCCAGGGATGCTGGCCCTTCCAGCGCCCTGCCTGAGCTCGCTGGACCACTCCTTTGTTGGAGTGGGAGTCAGGGCTCCCGGCAGGGAAGGACAGTCACTGCTGTTCCTGCAAGACCCACTCAGCGTGACTATTGGATAATGCTGGGAAAGCATGCCCGTCTCAAGGAGATGGCACGCTGTGGAGCCACGTCCTTCAATGGAAGGAGAGGTGGCAAAATACATATAAGGACTAACCTAGCAGGGTAGTGCAACATATGGCAGTCCCTGGGGTGGTTCCAACCTGTTTCCAGGGGGAGAAGAGCACCTCCAGGAACGACAGAGGGAGCTCTGTCGAGGGAAAGACACAGGGCTAGCCAATTAGGGTAGCTGGTACCGTGGAAAATACACATATGGGGTCGCCGTTAGGGAACCGCTACATATGGATTCCCAACCTACACACATGTTCTACAATCCTACGGGTGCAGGCCTGGCGTCAGACGGCCGCTATGTCTGACCCTGAAGGGTACTCCCGCCCATAGAAACGAAGGATCCAACCACGGGCTTAAGGTTTGGCGGTAGTACGGGGTGACTGGGACCCGGTACCTGCCGCTCTGCCACGCCCATCTCGGGACTCGGCCGAGAAGCCAGTGCTGAAGCAGTCTCATATGTAGCAATCCGAGCAGCGTTACCGCGGCTGCAGATGCCATATGCCCCAGGAGCCTCTGAAAAGATTTCAGTGGGACTGCCGTCCTGGCCTTGAACGTATTCAAGCAGTTCAGCACCACCTGGACTCGTTCCTCTGTGAGGCGCGCAGTACGCTTGACCGAATCCAGCTCCATACCGAGATAAGAGATCCTCTGTGTGGGACAGAGTTTGCTCTTCTCTCGGTTGACCCGAAGGCCCAACAGGCTGAGGTGACGGAGCACCAGGTCCCTGTGTTTCGCACAACTGCTCCCGAGACTGGGCCAGTATCAACCAGTCGCCGAGGTAGTTGAGAATCCAAACGCCGCATTCTCTGAGTGGATAAATGGCTGCCTCCGTGACCTTCGTGAAGACGCGGGGCGACAGGGACAGCCCGAAGGGCAAGACTTTGTACTGATATGCCCTCCCCTCGAACGCAAAACGTAGGAACGGTCTGTGTCTCGGGAGAATGGAAACATGAAAGTATGCGTCCTTCAGGTCGATCGCTGTGAACCAATCTTGGGGATGGATGCACTCGAAGATGCGTTTCTGCGTCAACAACATCCTGAACGGGAGCTTGTGCAGGGCCCGATTCAGAACACGCAGGTCCAAGATTGGTCTTAACCCACTGCCTTTCTTGGGCACAATGAAGTAAGAGCTGTAAACCCCTCACTTCATATCGGCTGGAGGAACCGGCTCGACCGCGTCCTTGGCCAGTAGGACTTCAATCTCTGACCGGAAATCATGGGCATCGCTGCTCCGCACGGAGGTGAAGAGGATGCCCCTGAACTTGGGAGGCCGGCGAGCAAACTGAATCGCGTAGCCGAGTCTGATGGTACGGGTGAGCCAGCGAGACGGCCTGAGGAGACCTAGCCAGGCCCCCAGGGACCGTACAAGCGGGACCAACGGCACCACAGACGTGCCCGGAGTGTTGCCTGAGCACTCCTGGTTTAGACAGAGGGTGGGTGGGAAGGCCTGGTGGCGTTCCTCGCTCTCCGAGCGACGAAAGTCACCGCACGCATCCTGGGCCGGGCGATGTCCACTATGGTGGTCCAGGAACGCCACCTGTGGCTGAACCTGGCAGATATGCGTGAGAGATGGAATATTCAGCTCCGACTCGGGAGGCCCGGGGGCGGCCCGGAGTGTTGACCGAATATTCCAGGGTGGGGCAGACCGTGGGTGAGAAGGCCTGTTGGCGTCCTCAGTGCCCACAGTGCTGCCCCCTGACGAAAAGAGGGGAGGAAAGGAGTGGCAAGGCCCGGGGGCGTCGCACACTGCCAACCTTGCCCTCTTTGAGCCCATGGAGAGAGGAAACTGCTTTTTTATTGAGAATGTGGGTACCGCTGGACTCGGAGAGCCAGCGGCAGGGTGGTCTTTAGTGTATTCTTAGGGGCGGGAGGGTTGGGGGTGCGGACACCATCTCCCCCAGAGCATCTTCTCTTCTCCCTGGGCTGCCTGTCTCAGACTCTGAGCAGGTTGGGCGCTGCTCCTGTGCCCGGCCGCCTGCTATCCGGGTGGAGGCTGCTGCTTGGGCTTCGCAGGGGTGGAGGCGGATGCAGGAGGGCGCCCTCGGCGACGAGCTGGTGGAGGCGCTGCTACCGATGGCTAGGAGGGGACAGCAGCGGGCCGTCGGGGCAGGATGCTTCGGATCGCCTCCGTCTGCTTCTGGGCCACCGAGAACTGCTGGGCGAAGCTCTCGATGGTGTCGCTGAAAAGGCCGGCCTGGCAGACAGGGGCGTTGAGGAACCGCACCTTGTCGGTCTCACGCATATCTGCCAGGTTCAGCCACAGGTGGCGTTCCTGGACCACCATAGTGGACATCGCCCGGCCCAGGATGCGTGCGGTGACTTTCGTCGCTCGGAGAGCGAGGTCCGTCGCCTTACGCAGTTCTTGTAGAACTGGCTCACAGGCCTACCCTCGTGCATGTCCTTGAGCGCTTTGGCCTGGTGGACCTGAAGAAGCGCCATGCTAGGCTTCTCCTAAGGCAGCGGAAGACTTGCCCGTCAGAGTGGACGAGAACTTACACGCCCGGGAGGGGAGACACGGATTTCCACGCCAGTCGGTAGCGGTCTTTGGACACAGTTGCATCGCAACCGACCGTTCGACTGGCGGGATTGCCACATATCCCTTAGCCGCGCCACCGTCAAAGGTGGTGAGGACGGAGGAGCCACTTCCTCGATGTCTGGCGCTGTAGGGCGCCATCCACGATTTCGTGAGCTCCTGATGCACTTCCGGAAAGAAAGGTACCGGGGCGGGGCGCTGAAAACCAGCACGGGCCATCCCGAAGTACCAATCATCCAGCCGTGAGGGCTCGGGACACGGTGGAGGGTTCCACTCGAGCCCGACACTCACGGCGGCCCGGGAAAGCATAGCCGTGAGCTCGGGATCAGGCTCGGGCAACGCTACTACACCCGAAGGGGGCAACGCAGCGGAGTCCTCATCTCCGTAGTTCCCTGATGCAGCAACCGATATCATGTCCTCTCTCGGCAGCTCAACCGGCGCAGCGGAGGGGGGAGGATCCCGAGGGGCTTGGGGTCCCGTCGGGGTTGTCCTCAGTGTAACCTTCAGGTCTCCACTAATGGCATCAGCCAAAGTAGCAGCCCTCTGCTTTGCAGCGGGAGGACTGCTAGATCGGGGGATGCGCAATGGGGCCGCTCCTCGCTTGAGGAAGGCGAGCCTAGATCGTAAAACTGCGATGGTCATGTTCCCGCAGTGGGAACATGAGTCATTCACGAACGCCGCCTCAGCGTGCTGAACGCCCAAACACGTGAGAAAGCGATCGTGCCCGTCAGCTGGGGACAGAAACCGGCTGCATCCAGAAAGACACGGTTTGAATGACATCTTGATAAAGACGCAGGGTCAAACCGTGTAGCTCTTTTAAGAGAAAGGAAACGCTCTTTTCGTGCCGAGGCACACAGGGGAGATGGCCGCTGCCCACAGTGTTTTAAAGGGTGCAAGCCCACTGCGAGCACACAGCACCCAGCGAGCTGTCAGAACAGCTGTCTCGTCTTCTTCCACAGACTCGCGACCACTGTGATGTGCCGTAACGCCAGCCGGAAAGAGCTCCTTCTTTTAGACTCGTAGTAGATAACACTCTTAGCAGGAACACTGGAAAAATCTCAATGTTTGGCTCCAATAGTAGAAAGCGAGTATGCAGTGTTTCACTTCCGTATTTATACCCGCATTGCGGGCGGAGCGTGGAACACATGCCAATGCCAATTGGCTCGTTTAGAAACACTCGAAGCAGATTGGTCTCTGAAAGCAGATCCCAATTCGTTGGTCAGTTCCGACGTACGTCGAACGTGACCGACTAAAAGGGAACAGAATGTTTTGTAGCCTTTTACCATTTTTGGTTTGTCTTTTTATTCTCTGAAAATTTCTGGGGACCCCTTAGAACCTTCTGTAGGAAACCCCTGTACTATGGTACAGAACGAGTACCATATGCATATACTACAGTGCACTAGACATGGTAGTCCAAACATAGTACTTTGTGACATTACCAAGGTAAATGTAAAACAATAACTATTTTACCATGGTGCATGTCTAAAAAAATTATATTACCATGGTTAAGTTTACAAAAAAAGTCATTTCTTTGTAGTGTCCTGCTCAATGTCCATTCAAGCCACGATGGCTGAAACAGAGTGGCCACTTTCCTCTGGAGCAGAACAGTGTCACAACTATGATTTAGGACTCTATATCACCCTGCCTCCATCTATTTCCTCTGTTCTAGTGGCCCGGAGCCTGAGCCAAACACTCTCTCACCCTGCACACACCCTCACAGACATGCTTTGCCCCCTTCTGGCAGGCTCACTGATGTCTATCATAATCACTGATGTCCATGCCAAGTTTTACGCTAACTGGATTATTTCAGAACACAAACTGGACCTGCATGAATGTACAATCGCTCTTAAAAGGGGGCTCTTGTCCTTCTGTGACGGACAGAGACAGGTAAGAGACAAGCCCACTCTTAGTCTCCTCCTCCAGATATCATAGCTCTAGAAATGTTCTGATTTTACATTTAAGCTCTTGCAGTAGTGATTTATGTTTTATAGATTGGACAGAAAGATATAAATGTTACCGGCCAGCAGACAAGCTCCTCGAACCAGCAGCTGGAAGCTTAGCTGATAAGGCGAGAGGTTCGTGGCCGAGCTGGTAAGTAGAGCATGTGTGCACTGCTGCTCGACTCCCAGCATCCTCTCCTGCTTTCCAGACACACTGCCAAAGCACGTAGTCGGGCTGAAGGAGAGACGTTAAATAGGATTCTTGGGAGGTCAAACCCACATTATTCACCATTTGTTATTCAGGTGGTGTAAATTGAATCATCAAGCAAAAATTAAGGGTGTTTTATCGAATATATACACTTACAATGCATTTATGATAGATAATAATAATAATAATAAGAAGAAGAAGAAATGTTTATTGAGCACCAGATTTTTGAAGGATCATTTGACACTGAAGACTAGAGTAAAGATGCTGAAAATTCAACTGTCATCACAGGAATAAAACATACATTTAAAATTCATAAAAATAGAAAACAGATTTTAAGGTTTGTAATAATATTTTCACAATATTGCTGTTTTTAATCAAATAAATGCATTACATTTTTTTTTTAATTGATTAAGTTGAATTTAAAAATTGGATTAATATTTTATTTATTTATTTATTTATGTGTCAGTTCACCCAAAAAATGTATATTCTGTCATCATTAACTTACCCTCTTGTCGTTCCAAACAAGTAAGACTTTCATGTGAATAAAAGCCTAAATTAAATCTGTTCATCATATAAAGTGATTGTGTCTCTTCAGAAAATTTGGACTAAACTGCTCCATTCATATGGATTAGTTTTATGATTTTTTGTGAACTGTTTGATGTGTCAAAGTTTGTAGTTGTGTAGCCTGTCAATGGAGGGACAGAAATCTCTCCAATTTCATTAAAAATATATTCATTTGTGTTTAAAAGATGAACGAAAGTCTCAGATTTGGAACGACATGAGTGTGAGTAAATGATGACAGAATTTTCATTTTTGGGTGAACTATCCCTTTAAGTGTGGCTATACTTTTTAGGACTACTATAGTAACAACAAAGAAGAATTGAAGAGGTTAACTTTACCTGTTCTCCTCTGATTTCCCCCCATTTTCACTTTTTCCTTGTTGGATCCGTGCTATGACTATAGGTGTGAGCACTGTGGGATAGACCAGGCGGATTGCACCATTTTCAAGTGTAGAAAGTTCAAGGGTGGTACTGATGACAACAGACACAATTTCTAGTGGTCCAATCTGTCCTGTGCTCACAATAAAAGTGCTCCTCTCCAGGTCCTCATCCAGCAACAGATGACCTGAAATGAAAAAAGGTGCAGCAATCTCTCAAAATAAAACTCTTGTTGGAATATCAGTATTTAATCATGTTAATTACATTAAACATGTTTCACAAAATAATAATGTTCAATATTCTGAATTTTTACAGAAAGACTGTTCTGAAATGTAAGACTTTCTGTTCTGAAATGTTGTGAAACCCAAACTGAAATATCTGTGTATTGATATAAGGACCATCCAAATGCAGGCACAGAGCCAAGAGAGCTCTAAGGAATAATGAATGCTGCCCGCACACTTCAGACTGCACAAGTACAAAGCACTATAAAGAGAGAACGCAAGATTTATGAGAACACTAAATACACTTCTGTAGTGTGTGCCTGAGAACTGTGACAATAGAAAGAAAATGCTGCTTTTTTATCTGAGATCAGTGTTTCAAGAGAACAGCAATAAAGATCAGTGGCGATGGCATGTCTTATCATGCTTCTCTTAGCTTAGATAACCTTTCAATAACTTCCATGGTGAGGCAGTTCTGCCACCTTTGTCATAATGAAATTGACTAATATGTTAATGTAAACATCATGCATATGTGTGTGTGTGTGTGGTCCTGGTAAACCCTACATTAGGGGGACAAAATGTCCCCATAAGGATGATAATACCAGAAATCTTTGACCTTGTGGAGTAGGGCTGGGCGATATAACGAATATTACGATACTATTGCAATAATTTTGACGACGATGTACAATTTTAAAATATCGTGAATATCGAATATTTCAAATTAAACATGCAAACTTTCTCAAATAACATTACCAGATAACGCAGAGGTCTGCTTCCACCATTCACTAAACATTGGAAGCAGAAGAGTTAAATATATACGCACAGCGTATGACAAAGAAAGCAACAGAAACATGCGCGCATGAGAGAAATAATTGGCGCAGCGCGGGACGTGCTCGCGCTGCCGGTCTCTAACCTGAAGCGCGCGCACACGCCTTTCAGACAACATACGATCGGGATTCAGTTCCTTCATGGATTATTGGGTTTCAGTGGTCAAACAAATGTAAAAATGCACGTGCTGGCAAGTATTCAGGTAAACACAGTAGTGTATGTCTTTAGTGAACGTACCACTGATCTATATAATTTATATAGATCAGTGGAACGTACAGAGAGTTGAGTGAGAAATCGTGTTACAATGAATTTGGTCCGTCTAGGTCTTAAAGGGCCGGACCTCATATTCTGTGTGATTTACAACGAAAATTAGAAAACCACCCCATGCTTGGCTAAACAACTTTAATATATTTATTAAGAATCAGTGTAGCCTATAGTTAATTTATAGAGTGAAGACTTTTATATATATTTGATTTTTGATTTATTTCTTGGCTTTCAGCTGTTAAATAGACCCACTGTAGCTGAAAATAAAGTACTGTTTTTGTCATATTGTTTGTAATTTGCATGTTTTACTTATTTTTTTTTTATTTTTTTTAAAGATCAAATTAAAAATCTATATTGTAATTATAAAAGTACATTTGAAAAAATATTAAATTACTCGTATCATGATTTAAGATTTTGGTCATCCCAACCAGTTCAGTAAACGTAAGCATTTTGTATTTAATTTGGTTCTATCTAAATAGTTTTTGTTGTTTTTAATGGGGGCAAAATAAAATATTTTTTTTAATTTAAAAGCAATTGCAAACATATCGAGATATATATCGAATATTGTTAAAATTTGGACAATATCGAGATATATATATTTTTTGGATATCGCCCAGCCCTATTGTGGAGACAAATTCCCATGAGGAAAACGGCTTCTAAATCATACAGAATTGTCTGAGGGTTGTGTTTTAGGGGTTGTTTTAGGGTTAGGGGATAGAATATAAAGTCTATGCAGTATAAAAATCATTATGTCTTTAGAAAGTCCCCATAAAACATGGAAACCCAACGTGCGTGTGTATGTGTGTGTGTGTGTAAGCTTGCAGATTCCTTGATGGAAAGTAGGAGTAGTGATCGTATCAGCTGAAGTGCACATGTAAGTCCAAATTTCTTCCTCGCCTAAAAATACCAGAGTGTTTTTCCATGCCATTTACTTTCCAAACACCCCCTCCCCTCCCCACACACACACACTAAAACTGTTAACCTTTTAATCTGCTTCAAGAAGCTTTTGGAATATAAGCATTATCGTGACCTCATTTGAAAGAAGACACTTGGCAATTTGTTATCATCAATTCAGAATTCATTGCAATCTTTAAAAAAATGTGTTAAGTGGAAAATTTATAGAAAGGATGATTATGTCTAAAGAAATATGAAATAAATGTGTGAAGACAGTGATGTTTCTCCAAATGTGCATGTTTTTTAACTAATAGTTCTAATGGATGTTGTTTAGCTGATGCCTCATTTCTCTATTTGAAATTTCAAAAACTACCATTTGATTTTGCACTCTTGACCCTCATGAAGAAATTACTGTCACCGTAACAGAGTTTTATCAAAAACAGTGGTCCAATATTGAAGTTGGAATGCTAATGACACAGTTCGTCAATATTAAATAAGAATGTCATGTTAATAGCGTGCAGTGAATGAAAACAACCATCTCAGGACGCCGGCTTCCTTGTGTGGGTTAAAGGCCTGTTTACACCTTAACTATCTATAATGATAACTGTAACTCTAAAGTTTTAATAATCATTGTAATTCTATGATAACTCAGTAACGACACAGACAACACAATATCATTGGAATCTTTTTCAGAATCAGAATGATTTTTTTCCAGCTGATGAAGGATAAAAACAGACAGCCAATCAGAATCTAGCCGCCATTAAAAACTCTAGCATTTAAAGGAACACGCCGATTTTTTGGGACTTTAACTTATTCACCGTATCCCCCAGATTTAGATAAGTCCATACATACCATTTTTATCTCTGTGCGTGCCATAACTCTGTCTGAACCCACCACTAGCCTAGCTTAGCACAAAGACTGTGACAAAATTACGCCAACATTTTCCTATTTACATGTTGTGATGTGTATAGTGACATCATGTACTAAGACTAAGAAAATGAACAGTTGCGGTTTTCTAGACCGATATGGCTAGGGACTATACTCTCATTCCTGCATAAAAACCAAGGAACTTTGCTGCTGTACCATGGGTGCAGCGGTGCAATGATATTACGCAATGCCTAAAAATAGGCTAACTTCCGTCAACATAACCAACGTGACAACCTGCTTGCACAGAGAGCATGCTGGGGACTATTATCATATCAATACTCTCCATCATTGTCTTGAAGCTCCACCGTCTTCCTGAAAGGGGGCTGGAGGCACCAGCTAATTTGCTTTCAAAAGGGACACACCAAAATGGTGCGTTTTGCTCACCTTTAAAAAGTGACAATTTGCTATAATTGATCTGTGGAGTATTTTGAGCTAAAACTAAAACATATACACACTCTGAGGACACTCAGAGGGGCATTATATTACCCCTTTAAAGCAGCAGAAGACTTAAGTCAGCTGGTGTGGACGCTGATGTAATAATTGTTATAGTTATATTTATTGTTATGGTTCTTGATGTGAACTGTCCTTGAAATGCTCACCGTTGGAGCACTGCATCTCCAGACCTGTTCCTCCACAGCATCCCCACTCCCTGCTGTGACCACACTGGGTGTGCAGCGCCGATCCTGGGCAGCAATCCAAACAGTAGTCCGCCCGGCTCTGGAGTTCCACACTGACCAGCCTGCCGGACACCACTGCCTCAAAACCCACCACCACCTCCTTCTCCCCCAGAGGATAAACAAACACACCTGAGCAGGTGATGAAGACATTGTTTTATTAAGCCTTTGTTTTTGTACCTTTTATATATTAAGTGTGTCTGCATTGTTCTACAGTACACTGTCAGAAAAAAAGTGCAAAGATTTTACCTTTAGGGGTACAACAAATTTTCACTGGGGCAGTACCCTGGCTTAGAAGGACAAACTTGTACCATGTAAACCCCTAAAAGGTGCCGTAATGTTCCCTTAAATGTACTGCTATGAACTTGTATGGGTAAATAAGGTGCAAGTATGTCCCTTTAATGGTCATGCCCCAGTGACATGCTGTTGTACCCCTAAAAGTTTTGCAAATTTTTTTTCTGAGAGTGTATGTGTGCATGATCTCTTACCCTCCACAGGTTCAGGGTCAGTATTCACATATGTCAGATGAGCTGTGATGCCCAGAGAGCAGCCGTTGGCACAGGAAGTGATGTGGGATGTCTTCAGCAAAAGTGCTGCCCATGTGGTACGGTTTTTCAATCCTGGCATTTTCCTCAAGAGAACATCATCAGCATAAGTTAATTATGCTTGTTAAGTGGATTTCAGCAACAAGATCCCTTAAGAATATTAAACATGATTATTAATACGCTTCATTTAATTAAAATGTTGACTTTGGTAATCATGACAGTATTACAGTGAAGCCACTTCATTACTAACTACGCTATAAGAAAGTTCCATAAAATAGGACCCTGATTTAAGAAACTAAAAACTGATAAAAATGGCAAAAACTAATTACTAACATTTTAAAATTAGAATGAAAACAGAAAATGTAAAAACATCGAATCATTTAAATTGAAATTATTTAAAAATATAATTATTTATTCAGTTTACATTTCAAACACAGCAGATGTTATGAGCTTGTACAAAAGCGACAGATTATAAACTTTCTAAACCAAATATTAGACAACATATTAGAGGCAGTAGCAGCAAATTTCCATTGGATTATTTGCTTCGGCAACCATGAAACATTTTAAGAGCAGACACAACCTCTCCTTCAGACTACTGGATGTGTCCACCCCACATGCTGCCAGGCAACCGGACGGCTCTCATCCTGTCACAGTGGGAATGTACGTGTCAAACATTAACAGAACGGTCAATAGTGCTCCAGCACATGCATACAAACTCCAGCAGCAAGCGTAATGCTCAAGTCAACAGCCTGCAGTCTCTGCAGAGGTACAGATGCTAATGTTTGGATGGAGTTCGAGAATTAGGAGACAGAGGATCAAATTTGAAATCTCTCAAAATCATTCCCCTGATGACACCTAAACCCTGACAGTCGAAACCGGTCTAATTACTATTATCACTTTCTGCCCAATGATCGATCTAAATAAAATAAATGTTGAGGATGTAGAATCCACATGAAACACCAGTAAACAATGATGCAGTAGTGTTTGTTCTGTCTCACAGGTGCTTCTTGAAAACACCTGCCACCTGGACACTGGTCCACTTACCGAGATTTACCGTGCCATGATTAAATGTCAAGCGCACACAAATACAATCATCACACTAGTGTGTGTTTGCCACAGTAAACTGCACTTATCAACATTGAAGATTCACTTTTAATTTGCTGACTTTAATGTCTTGCAACTAAATAATTTGTATTTTGGCCAACATTGTTGCACACAACAATATTACTAAATGCATTTAGATAAATTATTTGTGTAGTTCTTTTTAAAAAAATGGTGATTTATAGTGTCTTAAACAGCACATGGAACAGTGCCACAACAATACGAAGAGAACCTTAATATGAAAGATGCATTAGTCGAAGGCAAGAGAGCAAATGAAGGTGGGAAGATTTCTTACTATACAATCCTGTACTATTTTAGTTGCATGGACCTTTTCTAGCTACACAATAAGTTCCACTTGACAGTTTCAATCCAGAGCAGTTCTCTCTTAGTAAGGAGATATTCACATATTTTAAAATATTTTATTAGCACGTTAACGCATGTGATGGATATTTTTACAGCTTAACGTATTAGAAATATTTAACGCAATAAAGGGTAAAGAAAATGTGTGTCAGATCTGCATCATGTGCGGCTGGTCTTAAAGTGACAGCAGCCTAATAAACCTGAAGCTGTCTGTCATTAAGGATAATCAAAGAACAAAAGAAACAGAGAAAATCACTCACTGCTCTTGACTGTATAACATTTGTAGCTTTAATAAGAATTAATCTTTTAAAGACTGAAGTGTTTGATAACAGTGTATATCCTGTTAGACCTACCTGAAAATCTTAAAGCACTGTTTGTGTCCGCAAGGTTACAAACAACGAAAACAATAACTTTTTGTGCATTTTGGCAGGGCAAGTAAAAATCTGAGCTGGGCTGACTGGGCCAATAGAAAAAACTGAGCCATGATATATTGTGACATTTATTATAATGGGCTTATGTGAAGATTGTTTTAAGTTCACCAAAAGTTGCTATATTTGTCAAAGCCTAATAAATGTTAAAATGTACAGCTTTCTATTATTTGGTAATCCTGAATGTCTATAATTAATGGTTAAAATTAGAAAACAATTTTATAGAGACATCCGTAGCAAAGAGATGCCATTAAACAAATATTTCAAATATAGGCTACTGTCTTTATGTTGTTTCCACATTAATTTGGAGATTAAACGCGAAATTGTTACAATGTACAATGTAAAAATATATTAAAAACTTTAATGTTAGGTTTGATTAATCACAATTAATTGCAGAAAAATTGTGTAATAATTTGTTTTGTTTTTTAAAGGGCTGACAGCACTAATTTTAATATCTAAACTACACTGAACATATATACTGTACAGACATACATTGTATATGCATACATACATAAACAGTCTATTGATGCAACATAAGTAAACTTGGACAATAGTAACTATTGTCCAAATTTGTAGTTAAACAATAGAATAAACAAGGAAAGGTTACGTGAAAATCACTTATTGATATTTAGGACAAGCTACTCGTTTGACTTGCTAACTTTGAGTTGTAGCTAAACATATTTTGCAACTAAATTGTATTTAGGAAAACATTGTTGCACATACCAGTCTTTTTAAATTAAATTAAATTTGTACAGAAAAAAAGACATTTACCAATACAGAAATAATGAAAGGGACATAAAATTTAATTAGGCTAGATTTAAAAAAATAAATAAAGATTAGCGGAAGTTGCTAACATTAATTTGCACGTCTTTGTATCATTTGAGGGAATCGATGACTGAATCATTCCGAATATGTTTAGCTTATATCAAACTTGTAGAATCAAATCGGTAACTAAAAAAATAAGTTGAGAAAAACAATTAATTTGTAATTTTGAAGAATAAAGTAAAGTTCGCACAAATGCCTCAACTATTATTTGTAGACATGCTTATTAATTGAGCATGTTAATTCCATAATGATTAATAACAAATACTACAAATTACAACGACTGAACTGTTCTGGTAGCTATGTTTTGAAAAGGATAAAATGATGCACTTTACGTACTCGTCGGGTTTCCACTTACTTGATGAGCTGCTCCCAGCTTTTGCCCGGTTTGCTGTGATTCGGACGGTGACGTGTTACAGGTCTTTCTCCATCTCTCCATCACGCGCTGGGCGGAGGGATTCGAGCTCGAGCACACTTCACTACAGCTCGTGTTCACGCACGCGCAGGGAAACGAGCACTAATGCATCTCTTACAGGTCTCTGCGTCTCTATGATTTACAGGTGTCATTTTATACCGAGCTTCTGCGCCGTGTGAAATGAACAGTTCTGCTTGCAGGCTCTACATTATGGGTCTCTCTTAAGGGTGACACTCCAAACTTTGTATCCTATCAGCGTATCAGAGAAAATGACACAACTCACAATTTCACATAGGCCTAGGCTAATGTAAATTTTCACAAGGGAAATGTAACAGTAAACCGTAAGGTTTCAGCCAAAAGTCCAAATTCAACTGCTCGTTACATAAAATAAAAATTATGTAGGCCTACTAAATAGCCTATATTATTATTATTGTTAAATGTCAGCATTAATATCTATCTCGGAGTGTCTACAAATAGCCCTCCCTTTAAAATGGTTGTATTTATTTACTGCTTATTTACTTTGTTTCTTCTTTTTCGGCATCTTTGAATAGGTATATTTCATTGCATCAGCAATTACTGCTGCATGCTATATTGTTGTGCATTTGATTAATAAACGTTGATTTGACCCATTTTATTGATCAGGCTCTATAAAAAGTAAAATTGGTTTTGAACTCCCCACCAGAGGGAGACAACTCGTAAAAAAAGAAATAACAAAAGAAAAACTTAAATCTGTTAATAGTCATGTTAAAACATTGCCATCAGAATGACTGGTAATGACTCACATTAAAACCAGGCACGAGGCATCAAAAGCCAGAATATTGTATCAATAATTTAAAAGAACCTAACGTTAGTTTGTGTGTTCAGCACCATGGACAGTTCTATTGCAGTTTTGACCCATTATGCCTTATGAGCTTAGAGAAGGGGGGAATTGCTATAATTATTGATGCTTTAACAATATACAACTTATTTTTACCATGCAAATAAAATCAATTTGTATTATTTTAATAAAATAAAGCATCTGACAGTGCAGACATGATGACGAACAGATAGGATGTTTTCAGTGTAATGTGTTTGAAAGAGGCAAAGAGGTACACACGCACGCACGCACGCACACACACACACACACACACACACACACACACACACACACACACACACACACACACACACACACACACACACACACACACACACACACACACACACACACACACACACACACACACACACACACTGTCTGGTTCACTATCTTTGCGGGGACTCTCCATAGACATAATGGTTTTTATACCGTACAAACTGTACATTCTATCCCCCTACACTGCCCCTGTCCCTAAACCTACCCATCACAGGAAACATTCTGCATTTTTACTTTCTCAAATAAACTCATCCTGTGTGATTTATAAGCCTTTTGAAAAGTGGGGGCTGCTGGCTGGTCCCCACAATGTAATATAAACAAGGACACACATGTGTGTGTGTGTGTGTATTATTCCACAATTGTAATTTATTTTAGCCACAATACAAACAGCACAAAATTCTTTCATGTTAACTTAGGCTTTAGGGCCCCCTAGAGTCTTTTAAACTACTTCAGCAGTCTCGTACTCTGAACTGAAACAGAGACTGAGCTCCATAAGGTTAGTAGTCCTGTAAGTTGCAATAACAATAAACAACTTTGTCATCAAGCTTGTTGAATGTTGTCAGTTTGATTGAACCGTTTTATTGGAGTTTTTATTACACAGAAGAATTTGTGTTTGTGTCTTGAGGAGGTTGTGGTTTTATAGAAGGCAGAGGTGTGTATCTGTTAAGAGTGTGAGGGGCTTCATGAAGATGAGATGGAGACTGTGCAATCTCTGATGAAGAAGGTGGAAAATATGTTTGCCCCTTTTCAGTCGTAAAGACGGCATGACCTGACTGGCTGCTGGGTGAACTTTGAATATACTTTACATCTTGTCTTGTGTGTCCTTTAGATTTTTTAGGTCTTGTTGGCTTGTTTCTACTGGACTTCTGGGAAGTTTTCTCACTGACTCTTTTAAACTGCTGATTTATGTTGCACAATTGTTCAGAATTTTGCTGGCTTTTAAACAAATGTTTTCTGTGTCCTCTTGATGTCTTAATCCTTGGATCAGCTCTATTCAAGGTTTCTTGACGATATTCCAAAGATATTTTAGTCTTCGGTGAGAAGCCTGATTCATTCTTGCTCAGTGTTCTGTGCAAGTCTGTGATACTCTTCTGGTTTGAGTCTTGTGGTAGTGCCCGTTGTCTTCCTTTTGCCGATTTTGGGCGTGCCACGGGTGCTCGCTCCGCCCATTCCTTCTGAACACAGATGGCACTGTTGTCTTTCATGCTCTCTAAAAAACTGCCTCCCATTAGCCTGTAGGCCTATATATAAAATGTAAGATTGAATCTCATAGCTTAAATATGGTAAACAGATTAAGGACAATTTTCAGATCAATGAATTTGGTTTTTAACAGCATTTTATTAAAATGAAAATAAACGTTTACAAATCTGATATATTCTTAAATCACTTGAGAAGCAAAGTTACATAAGATAAGAAGTCTTGTATTCTGTCAAATTTATCAAAATTGAGACATTACGCTTAAAAAATAAAAAAAATAATCTGATAATGGGGTTAGAAAAATAACCTTGTTTTCCCATTAAAACTGGCAGATGTTTTTACTTGTTTTGAGCATTAAGTTACTAAATTTTGATCGATTTCTCACAAAACAAGCCTTAATATCTTAAGTAATTTTGGTTTTCAATAACTGTATCTTAATTTAAGAATTTTTAGTTATTTGTACTAGAAAACAAAACAAGATATAAAGAGGAAGAAACTCATTCTATTTACATAAGTCTAACAGCTGAACAGTAGCATAGTATATCATGCTGTACAACAAGAAGGAAAAAATCACTTACCCTATAGGCCTATAAGACAAATTCATTAGAGGAAAAAAATATATTTGAATAACGATGTTCTCACCTCTTCCTGGTTGTGTATCTTTACCCAAATATCTTCATTTGGAAAGAATAGTTTATACTGTTGTCGATATATTTGTATGTGTAACTTTCTGGATTGCCTAGCAACATAATGCTCCGCCCTATTTTCCTTTTGACCGTCTTTCGTTTTCCGTTTTCTCCTATAACAGCTAACGTAATGATTAACGTTATACAACTGATGTTACAAGGGCTGAGTGATACATTCTCATAAAATCATTTCTACTTTTAAACTATATAACGTTACCTCTCTAAAAAAAATATTTTCACACTAACATTAAACAATAATGTAACACCATTTTAAATCAAAATCATCCGCGTTCTCAACTGAACGTTTACTGGCTTTCAAACCAAATGGTTAATTGCGCTAATAAACTTTCTCAATTTTCATCTTCCTTGTCGAATGCATTTGTGATCCTAATAAACTAGCATTCGGAGGTTACTGGAGTGTAACTTAACGTTAGGCTACGTGTTTACCTCTGCCAGAAATCACTTCAAAACAGAATACGAAATCAAATAAGACTCATGGTTTGTCAATATTATCGTCATAGTCCGGTAGAAGGCGCTGTTGACATCCTATAACCTTCAAGGACCTCTATGTCAAAGTTGGCGATGGCGGATGGTCCCAAATGGATTGCCTATTGAACCTATCATGATTTTAAAGGTAAACATGCAGATCATGTAATATACATGCCTCTGCCTTCTCATAGGTTTTGTGAAATGTAGGATTTCCCCCCTCTTTGCTTACATACTAATGTCTTTACGTTGTCACTGTGAGCTCTTCACACATTCTCGGTCAATGGCAGTTAAATTTGAATTGACAGGCGTTGGCCAGTGAAACTGAATGAAACACTTGGTTTTAGACGACAATAATTTATTAGTAGTAGGCCTACGGTGAAGGTCCTCCCTTTAGGCCGACAGCAACGTCATCTTGACTCTTAATTGGGAATGACAGATACAGGTCCTTCAAAGTGGCTCGAGGGATTTTGAGCCATTCCTCTTCTAGAACAGTGGACGGGTCATATGTGAGAGACTTTCTCCTACCCCAAAGTGGTTCAAAAATAGATTAGATCTGGTGACTTTGCACTCAGGCTATGATAGATGTTTAATTTTACTTTCAACTGTTTGGCTTTGGACAGCTAACATTACAAGCATTTATGTGAGAGCATGTGTGTTCAAGAGAAGTGTTATGTAAATTGTGTGTATGTGTTTGAAACGTGTGTTTCAGCACTGAAAGTGTTTTCATACAGTGTTTTGGTCACTTTATGTTTGTTGTGTGTGTTTGTAGGTGTGGTTGCAGTGACAGTATGGTGTCTGGAGTGGAGGTACATCTTTAGCCTGATGCCGTTTCCAGAAATTTTTTTGCAAACAGAGGTGGGTCTATCGACAAATCATCAAGATTTGAAAGATTTTCTTTAAATCCTATACTAGCCAGACTTCATTGATTCTGTGAGTGAAAGCATCAGGCCACTCTGTATTTCCTTCAAATGGATACCATTGTTTTAACATCATCGTTTTAGTCTGACCTTAAACATTTTAGCACTAATTTATTGACATTACATTATTATTTAATGATAAATGGATCAATGCAAACCCAACATATTCAATATAATAGACCCAACAGCAAACTGTCTGAAAGGCACAAAAAAGTTTTATAAGCTTTTCACAAGTTGTCAGGTCCATCATATGTACATGTAGAGAGCACATTTAGCCCAGGACACAGCATTGTTTTGGATGTTCGGCAATTTCCATCGCAAAAAAATATATGTCATAAAAGCAGTTGTTCTGAAAGAGTTTGGTAAGTGAGCTAATGGGGTCATGCATGTCACGCAGAAAACACTCTCTGGGAAAAAAAAAATAGCTCAAACTGAAATGTTAAGAGCTGATTTTTTTTTTTTTCAGCCCACTGACCCACTTTTCAATTGTTCTCTGCACCAGACAATAGAGACAAATGGTTTCGTAAGTAGTACACAATACCTGTGTGTTATTCAACATTACAGTTGTGCAGGACTGTGAAGTGATTGTTTGGGTGTATTTGTGTGTGCGGCTCTGTGCGCCATGTCTTTATGCTGTATTGCCCCCTGTAATATTGAATCGGCCGACAACTTCTCTCTCTCTCTCTCTCTCTCTCTCTCTCTCTCTCTCTCTCTCTCTCTGTCTCTCTGTCTCTCTCTCTCTCTCTCTCTCTCTCTCTCTCACACACACACACACACACACACACACACACACACATGTTGTGTTTCCATGTTTTATGGGGACATTCCATAGGCGTAATGGTTTTCATACCGTATAAACTGTATATTCTATCCCCCTACACTGCCCCTGCCCCTAAACCTACCCATCACAGGAGACATGCTGCATTTTTACATATTCAAAAACATCACTTAGTGTGATTTATAAGATGTGTTCCTCATGGGGACCAAAAAATGTCCCCACAAGGACAAGGATTTTGGATATTGCCATCTTTGTGGGGACATTTTGTCCCCATACCGTAGGGATTACCAGTCCACACACACACACACACACACACACACACACACACACACACACACACACACACACACACACACACACACACACACACACACACACACACACACACACACACACACACACACACACACACACACACACACATGTTGTGTTTCCATGTTTTATGGGGACATTCCATAGGCGTAATGCATTTTATACTGTACAAACCGTATTTTCTATCCCCCTACACTGCCCCTGCCCCTAAACCTACCCATCACAGGAGACATGCTGCATTTTTACTTTTTCAAAAAAACATCACTTAGTTTGATTTATGACCTGTTTTCCTCATGGGGACCAAAAAATGTCCCCACACGGACAAGGATTTCGGATATTGCCATCTTTGTGGGGATATTTTATCCCCATACCGTAGGGATTACCAGTCCACACACACACACACACACACACACATGTTTGTTTTTTTGAAATGTTGGGACATTCCATGGGCGTAATGCATTTTATACTGTACAAACCGTATTTTCTATCCTCCTACACTGCCCCTGCCCCTGCACCTAAACCTACCCATCACAGGAGACTGTGCAGTTTACTTTCTGTGAAAAAAAACTCATCCTGTGTGATTTATAAGCATTTTGAAAAGTGAGGACATGGGGAACTTCCTCATATTTCACCTTCTTTTTGTAATACCTATGTCATACTTATGTCATTATACACATGTCATTATATGTCATTTGTGTCCTTATATTTCACAAAAAAATGCCCACACAGACACACACACACACACAGCTTTAGCTTGTCCCTCAGTTTATTAAAGGGATGGTTCACCAAAAAAATTAAAATGCTGTCATTTACTCTAAGTTGCTCCAAACCTGTATAAATGTCTTTGTTCTACTGTACACAAAGGAAGATAAGCAGATCTCGACAACCCCCACAAAAATATCTTGGTATGCTGAAGCATTAAGAGTTCCTTTCACTGGAACTAAGGGGCCAAGCCCAACTCCTGAAAAACAACCCCACACAATAATCCCCCCTACACCAAACTTTACACTTGGCACAATGCAGTCAGGTAAGTCCCGTTTTCCTGCCAACCGCCAAACCCAGACTCGTCCATCGGATTGCCAGACAGAAGCGTGATTGGTCACTCCAGAGAACACGTCTCCACTGCTCTAGAGTCCAGTGGCGGCGTACTTTACACCACTGCATCCAACGTTTTGCATTGCATTTGGTGATGTAAGGCTTGGATGCAGCTGCTCAGCCATGGAAACCCATTCCATGAAGCTCTCTACGCACTGTTCTTGAGCCAATGAAGGCCACACAAAGTTTGGAGGTCTGTAGTTATTGACTGTTGGTGACTTCTGCGCACTGTGCTCCTCAGCATGTGCTGACCCCGCTCTGTGATTTTACGTGGCCTACCACTTCGTGGCTGAGTTGCTGTTGTTCCCAATTGCTTCCACTTTGTTAAAAACATTTATTAGTGAGGACATTTCATGAATGGTAGTAACCTATCACTGTACCATGCTTGAATTCACTGAGCTCCAGAGAGCGACCCTTTCTTTCACATATGTTTGTAGAAGCAGATTATATACATCAGTGGCCATGAAAGTGATTGGCACACCTGAATTCAATTACTTGGAGGGGTGTCCTAATACTTTTAGCAATATAAGGGAAAATTCTAGACAATTTTCTGTGGTAATAAATGGCATGCCATGTACCTTGAAAAGCATAACACAGAACTTTGCTTTAAACTGAAGTTGTAATCTTTAGTCTTTATGATCACACTGTCTCTTTTTAACCAAACACTGTAGAATTGGATCCAAAAGTATCCTCATGCTCTCTCTCAAACTTTTCCTTAAATTGTGCTTTTGCCTTTATTGCTGTGATCAGCATCTTGTTCGTGGAGGAGATTGGCGGAGCACCACAAAGTGGACAAGAGAAACTGGAGGGCAGATTAATCAGGGGACATCAAAGAGAGCAACAGGGCGAAGGGAGGGAATGGGGCAAAAGATGAATGGAGACCAGCCGCCTTTTTTTTTTCTTCTATGCCATCCCTCAGTGCTTCAGTTGGCAGTAGGATGACAAAACCATTGTGCAGGGCCCACAGAGAACGCCTGGAACACACTGTCGGCTCCTGTTTTTATTCTACGTGCCAAAAGAGGAGGAGAACGTGAGATGGGGAGACTCCTGCTCTTGAATGCCATCTTTCCTTTTAATATTTTTATATCTGTCCTTTCATCTGTTTACTTTTTCCTTTTTTTGAGTATTTTAAAACATTGTTCACCAACTCTTAAATATTGCTCAGCCTCTGATGCCTGTTCATTATTAAATTGTTCTTCTGACCAACACCCACACTTTGTCTTGTATACCACTGTATTTCAAAAGAGATCTTTCTCTCTTATTTGCTCTCTTTTACACACAAACACACACACACACACACACACACACACACACACACACACACACACACACACACACACACACACACACACACACACACACACACACACACACACACACACACACACACACACACACACACACACACACACACATACATGCTGTGTAGGCCTTGTGTGAAGTACTTTGAAAGTGGCCTGCCGCTTCGCCTGCCCTTTCTGTGTTCAGTTGCTCAGTTGGCTCAAAGATGACTCCAATTTGGGTCTCTCATCCTGACTGCAGACTCAGCACACGTACATTACACAGTGTTCCTATCTTGTCCTTTAGTTGGACTCGCTAATCTCTCCACACTTCTTCACAAAGAGTCCACATCAAAGAGACGCTCCCAACCTGATACCATGTGACAGCTTAAAATGATCATTCATTAGCACTGATGCATTGAAGTGCATATCTGGCTGTGCATTCACTCCTTTATGTTTCACGTTGTTCTGATTGTCATGTCCTGCCTTTTTTGAGGGAAGAACAGTTATTCAATTGTCATGTGCGTTATTTAATGAATCAGGCCACTAATCCTCACTTGTCTCATCTCACACTTGACACACTTAAAAGTGTATTAATGTCATTGAATTAAATGTAAAATTTTTATTAAAATTAGACCAAAAAAAACCCTCAAATACCAAAGGAGAAAACACATACACACACACACACACGATTTGGCACCTCTGAGTACAGACTTTAAATTCATTGAAAGTCTTTGGGATGTGCTTGGGTAGAATTTACCTCTTGATAAAAAATATCATCACAACATCTATTTCCATTAAGAGGTGCATCAATTTTTGGTTAAGATCTTTATTGACAATGCTTATTTATTGAATAAGATTCCCACTTTCTTAAAAAAACTGGATATACACTCAACAGACACTTTATTACAGTAGGTATGTAACTCCTCCTGTTCGAACCACCCCTTCCAAGCAGAACTCGAACCCGGGTCTGCCAGCATGAAAGTCGGATGCTCTAACAAGGAGGCTAAAAGCTGCAACCTCTAGTGTCAGTCGCTAGAGCATCTCTTGAGATCAGAGGAGTGAGGTTTACTCGCACTGCAACTACTAACTGGCCTACGTTACAGGTACCTTTAGAACATTCCTCCAGAACCGTCCTATTTTTATGGCATAGTTTCAACAAAGTGCTGGAAACATTCCTCAGAGATTTTGGTCTATATTGACTTGATAGCATCACAGAGTTGCTGCAGATTTGTCGTGGTTTATGAAGTAGTCATCAGAAGATAGGTTCACTGTGGCTATAGGGATGGACAGCTACAATACTCATAGGCGTTTAAACGATGCTCAAAGTGGCCCAAAGCGTGTCAAGAAAATATCCACCATTATACCACCAGCAGACTGAACTGTTGATACAATGCAGGATGGATCCATGCTTTTGTGTGGTTTATGACAAATTCTGACTTGAGAAAAGGCTTCTTTAGGTTGTAACAATAGCAGAACCCAATAGAACCCTTTGTTGTAAGGTTCCATAAAGAATCATGATTTGAAAGTGTTATATAGGACCTTGATGGTGTTATAATAATAACCTTTTTAATTGTTTGTTTTCATTAATATTGTGTTCACTAATATTGTATATCAGTGTCTTTATATTATTAATATTAGTATTAATAATATCATTTTAATATATGAATATAAATGTTTTCATACATCTATTTTTTACCTCTATATCTTGTAGCTTCTATTTGGATTTTGCATGTTGTGTAAATAATTTTTTCGCTGTAATGGCAAATTGTTAGCCTGACGTCGTCATACTCAGAGTCTGATACTGCTCCATTGGGCTGTGATTATAGGGCGTTTCAACCCGAACTAGGAAAGAAAATGCCATCGGCACTCAATTGGATAGACCTGCAACCAATCAGAGCAATGAAGTAAGTAATGTATGTTGAGCGACGTATAGTTGTCAACAGAACTCAACTGCACGCACGCTGGAAGAAGTAGAAGAAGAAGATGAGTGTAAACGATCTTTGCCAAAAATAATTTAAGGATACACAGAGTACTTAACATGATCATCATTTTTGAGAGAAACAGTAAAGGTGAACGCACATACAAACAAGTTATACGTTTAGGATTAGAACAAATTCAACCCAAGCACTCTTTGGTGACGTGGATGATTACATTACTGTTGATCATCTGTCCATCATTGTATAAAGCCCACCCTGACAATTTGATTGGTCCGAACAGCTTTGGTTCTTGCATAGTTGCTCCACAACAGATCAAGTCCAGACCTAACTTCCCGACCTCAAATCTTGTGGGCGGGGCTAAGTTCAGCTGGCATCCAGGCTAGCAAATTGTAGCAAAGATGACTGCTTTAACAACGGTTATTAGCTAAATACATTTATACATAGCAATTGACATTGAACATGATATCGATGTAATGAAGACCAAGTTTCCGTGGTCCTGCTCCTCGAGGTCCTGCACACCTGAACCAGCTATACTAGAAACTTCCTGGCATGTGTGTTAAGGCATGTTAGATCTAAAGACAGAGCAAGACAGTGGCTGTCCAGGACCGAGTTTGGACACCCCTGCTCTGTCTTTACGTCCATCATTATGTGTGTATTTTGAGTGGCAGTTTCTCTCTGCAGATGATGTGGGATATGTGACAGTGTTGAAATACATAATTGAGTTTAGTGTTACAGTTTGTCATTTCCATTTGGCCAAAATTAGCAAAAATGGACAGTATATGAGCCCTTTAAAATGTTAAAGAGAAGAGTGATTGTAGAAGTTGTACTATAGCTTACCATTCATAGGTGTCATCATCGTACAGTCTATATACATGTTGTACCCACGAATACTAGATCCATGGTGTACAGTGGGATTTGTAATTATCTTATAGGATTGCCAAAATCGCAGTCTGTTGCAGGCATTACATGTTCTGCTAAACTAAAAAGAGAAAAAATGCATGTTTGGTAGGACACAGTTACAATTTAAAAGTTAAAATGTATAGACATTTTAAGAGAGAAAAGTTTACCTGTTGAGAGTGTGTTGACAGTCTGTGTAGTTCCATAAAATCAGTCAGCTCCATAAAATCAGTAATAAGGTGGCTTTGACAGTTACAAATTTGAAAAACTAAAGGCGGGAAAAAAGAACTCCATTTCAGCATATAAAGGGTTTTTCAGGACGATACGGTTCTAAATAGAGCTGTTTCTACATGTAAAAAACATTTAAAGAACCATCTTTTTTTTGGAGTGTACTGTCTGAATGTCACAGCAGAACCAGGTAACATTTTTCCAACCTTTGTTGTCCAAGTTTAGACAGCCATGCGAATTGTAGCCTCTGTTCAGTTTGCTCTTCTGGCACCGGTGTGGTCTTCTGCAGCCCATCTGCTTCAAGGTTCGACATTTTGTGCGTTCAGCGGTGCTCTTCTGCATTCTTCTGATCTTGGAGGTAGAGGAGAATGGCCAGACTGGTTCAAGCTGATTTGAGTTACTGTTGCCTTTCTATCAGCTCAAACCAGTCTGACCACTGGCATCAACATTTTCGCCCACATAACTGGAGTAAATCTGAAAAAGTATGGGGGCCTTTCGAATATTGTTGTGTAATCTTTATTTAGATGCAGCCCAACCAAATGCATGCTTTCTTCCAATGATAAAGTTATGAAGCAATTTCCATGAAAAAAAATGTTAGACATTCCTACAGTATACATGATTTATTCATAGTGTTATATATGCAGAGCTCAAATTAACTTTTAAAAAAGGACAAAATATGGGGTAACATTAAACTTTTTTTTCACTGAAATTGTTTTTGAAAGCAGCTTCTGTGACTGTACAACAAATTAGGAAGCAAAACACAAACTTTTCTACGAATTTTCAGTCAGTAACGAGTAAACAAATGATGAGCTGTTGTTTTTTAATGTTGTATGTATTTATGCAATGAGGCTATGCTGAGCTGAGAAAGATGCAATAATCTGAACTGACAATATTTTAATGGAGCACATAAAAGCGTGAAAGTGATCAAGGAGGTCGGCGTGCCTGTGATCGCCACATTCGCTGGCTTTGAACTCTCAGGGAGGAGCACAATGCTCTCATTCAGAGATTGGCTGAATGACAGATGCTCCCTCTCTCAGTCTCTTGCCCTCACTCTCTCACCCCCTCCTCTCTGTCTCTCTCTAATGTTAATGAATTCAAACAACCCGCCCCCTACCCATCCAACTCTCTTTCTCTTTCGCTCTTTTTCTCTCACCACAGTACTAAACCATTTCCAGCCTTGGCAAGTTCCTCGTGATTTGCTCTCATCGTCTTAATGAATTCAACTGGGAGTGCATTGGCCCTGATGCCCACCCCCTTAGAGAGTGGTCCAGTGGTCTTGCATATATCTGCAGGGCTGCTCCATGCTCTTCCATTGTTCCTTCAGCTTCTGTCACTAACAGATACTCCGAGAGGGAGTGTGGGAGAAAGCTAAGCCAGTTAGGACGTAGGAGACACTCGTTCTGCACAGACGCCCCTCACCCTTAATGCAAAAGGAGTTGAATCCAATCCTTGAAAAGTGGAACTTCTCAAGGCTGTTAGAAAATACGCTTTTCTCTTGGAAGACTCACCTGTGGACAGGTGAAGTGAAGTCATGGGTGTGATGTCACTGCTGCTGCTGACAGTGATTGGCTGGTGTGGTGGAGCACCACCTGTGAGAGAGGTGTACAGAATGCCACAGAGCGCGCTCAAAGGTAGGCCAGATATCCAGACATTTGGTTGTTTCTCACTGTGGCGTCTAACCAAACAAATGGTAATGTGTAGCCGCTTGCAAGAGTTGGAAAGGCAGAACTTCTCAAAAAATTTAGTACACTTAACCAAAAGTTGAAAAGCCTTTCCGTTAATGTACGAATTTTGTTAGCTGAGATGCCAGAGCTACAGCTTTTGCCATTGGGTTTCTCTAAATTGACTGTTATAAGCATGCATCATATTCAAAAGACAGAGTCATGCCTTCTTTTCTGTACTAGCTTTACTTTCTGGCTTTTGAACTTTACAAATTACTGTCTGTTTAGGATGAATTGCATGTTTGTATAATTCTTTACCTCTGTTGCATTGAATAAAAGCATCTGCTAAATACGATTTGCATGCCAAAATGCATAATCGTTTTATATTGATTTAAATGTAATATACTTTCTTTGAGATATAAGAACCCAGATCTTTATACACAGATCTTATACACTAAGATTCATATTCACTGAGATTAATATTACAGTCATATTGATTGAACACTACTACTCACTCTCAGAAAAAAGGTACAAATGCTGTCACTGGGCCGGCTTTTCAAAAGTTGCACCCTTTAGGTATGAAAAAGTACCTTTTGAAAAGGTACCCTCCAGGTGACAGCCTTTAACCATAATGAAGTCATGGAGTACATTTATTTTGTTCACAGCGTGATATAAAGTATTTTCAAAAGTCTATGCCGTTCAATAAAACATCATTTTTGTTGGTAAGAATCAGTCCTCTAGTCTTGTGTGCTGTCACAGTGAGACTGTGTTCAGGGGTTTAGCGTAGTCACCATAGAGGCCATAGTTCAGGCCGTTAATTAAGGTCTCAATCAGCTTTGAAGTCTCTCTCTCTCTCTGGGACATAGAGAAGAGGAGACGGCTGAATGATGTTCGGTGTGTTTGAACTTTGTGTTAGGGGTCTAGTCGCTGCTTTAGGCATGAGTTTGCTCACTTGACCTGATGGAAACACCATGACTGATGAAATACAGCACACAGCACAGCCAGTAATGTGTTGAGCGATTCCCAATGGATTAGTTTTACTGAAGAAATCCATTTTAGTTTGTTTTCTGTGCAGATGTTTCCTATTCTCTCTGCATTGTAGTTTTGTAATATTGTTTATATTTGTATATCTTACCATTTTATCGTTGAAGCAAATATGATTCAGTTTTTCAGTGGTTCCCCAAAGAACCTTTCAGTGAACAGTTCCTAAAATAACCATTTTTAAAAAAAATGTCCACTTTAAAAAACCTTTTGTGGAATGAAAGTTAATGGTTCTTCATGGAACCATTAATGCCAGTAAAGAACCTTTTTTTTTAAGAGTGATGCCATCCATGACTCACATAAAGACCATACTCTGTTGTTTTGCTTTACGTGAGTGTTGGTGGTTTTGAGGCATATACTCACTTTTTCCTACATATCTTTCTGTAGCGCTGTCTGATAGAGGAACAGTAGTGATGGAGGCCGCTCTGTCCCGCGCTCTGTCTGCCGTAGATGCTGCCATGTCGGACCGCAGCAAGGCTGAGGCAGGCTGCAGAGGGTGCGTGCCCTGTCTGTTTCAGGACTGTGGACAGCGAAAAGGCGCCTGTGGTAAGCTTGAATGCACACATGCTTCATTTCAAGGACTTTTTGACTTTAAGTGCTGATGATAATGATGGTGCTGGTAATTCCGTAGCATCTCCAGAGGACATGCAGTCGGAGCCAAGTTGTGAGGTCATCTCTCGCGCTCAGCAGGAAGCTGATGAAGGCGAGAGGAGCTGGATGCTGAGTCAGGCCTGTGGCTTCTACAAACGCCGTTGCACAACTGCACAGGTGAACAAAGACATGTGCGTCAGAGTCATGGGAGAGAGCTGCAGTGCTCGTGTCCTGCAGTGCAGTCTGCTCAACACCATGCAGAACCTGGAGCCGGCCACACAGACCACAACACAGGGTAAAGACAAATGTCTTTTGAAATAGATTGAACTTTTTGAAAAAGATTTCTATTTTAAATACATTCTGTTCTTTTGAACTTTCAATTCATCAAAGAATCCTGAAAAATTCTATCATTGATTCGACAACAATATTAAGCAGCGAAAGCTGTTTTCAACATTGATAATAATAAGAAATGTTTCTTTTGCACCAAATCAGCATATTAGAATGATTTCTGAAGGATCATGTGACACTCAGAATGCTGAAAAGCATCACAGGAATTCAGCTTAAATATCACAGGAATAAATTACACTATATTAAGTATATTAAAATAGAAAATTACGGAAGCCCTGAACCGCAAAGTAAAAAAAAAAAAAAATCTGGAAAAAAATAAATAAATCTAGAATTTCGAGATTAAAGTCGAAATATTTTGAGAATAAAGTCGAAATATTTTGAGAATAAAGTCGAAATGTTTCGAGATTAAAGTCGAAATGTTTCGAGATTAAAGTCGAAATGTTTCGAGATTAAAGTCGAAATGTTTCGAGATTAAAGTCGAAACGTTTCGAGAATAAAGTCGTTATATATTTTTAGTAGGCCTAGCTAAAGAACTGCGCTGGTGAAGAACTGGTCCAAACTTAATGTGGCACGTTGACTCGTACGATAAGATTAAACGTACGGTCTCTGCTCGGATTCTCACGAAATGTGATGTGGTTGAAAGTGTATTTCACCAATAATGACCCGAAAGTCATGCAACTTATTTTATTGAGACAGTAAAGAATAGAGATGGTTGTCCTAGAAGGATCTACGGAAGCCCTGAACCGCAAAGTAAAAAAAAATCTGTAAAAAAAAAAAAATCTAGAATTTCGAGATTAAAGTCGAAATATTTCGAGATTAAAGTCGAAATATTTCGAGATCAAAGTCGAAATATTTCGAGAATAAAGTCGAAATGTTTCGAGATTAAAGTCGAAATGTTTTGAGAATAAAGTCGAAATGTTTCGAGATTAAAGTCGAAACGTTTCGAGAATAAAGTCGAAATGTTTCGAGAATAAAGTCGTTATATATTTTTAGTAGCTAAAGAACTGCGCTGGTGAAGAACTGGTCCAAACTTTATGTGGCACGTTGACTGCGATAAGATTAAAACGTACGGTCTCTGCTCGGATTCTCACGAAATGTGATGTGGTTGAAAGTGTATTTCACCAATAATGACCCGAAAGTCATGCAACATATTTTATCGAGACAGTAAAGAATAGAGATGGTTGTCCTAGAAGGATCCGTTCCGATAGTGGGACTGAAAACGAATTGCTGGAGCAGATGCAGATCTTTCTTCGACGAGATGCTATGGCAATAACTGCATTATTCATATAAATATGGAAATACCCCAAGATGGCTTGAAAAATACACATAAACCATATATGATCACATCGTGTGTTAACTGTCCTCATGTTTCAGTCAAAATGTTCTGCTTTTTATTAAATATAGCAGGATGATCCCCCCGCCCCCCTGCTCTCAGGACAGATAGCCTATTAATGTTTAAAATAATATTGATAAAAGGGTTTATTTAATCATATTCACAATCACAGCAGTTTAGGCCTATAGTCATTCATTTTGAGCCTCGCTTTAGGCGCTCGCAGTTTGAAAACATTTCTACTTTAATCTCAAACATTTCAACTTTAATCTCAAACATTTCAACTTTAATCTCGAAATATTTCGACTTTATTCTCGATATATTTCGACTTTAATCTCGAAATATTTTGACTTTAATCTAGAAATTTTTCGACTTTAATCTCGAAATTTTTCGACTTTAATCTCAAATATTTTCGACTTTATTCTCGAAATATTTCGACTTTATTCTCGAAATATTACGACTTTATTCTCGAAATATTACGACTTTATTCTCGAAATATTACGACTTTATTCTCTAAATATTTCACTTTAATCTCAAATTCTAGATTTTTTTACATATATATATATATATATATATTTTTTTTTTTACTTTATGTTCAGGGCTTCGAGAAAATAGTTATTTTAAATTATAATAATATTTTGTCATTTTTCTTTTGACTGAATAAAAGCAGCTTAAACTTGACTTCTTTCAAAAACATAAAAAAATCCTAATGATTATTTGCACTGGTTGTGAACATATTATTAATAAATTAATACAATTGTTAAAAAGAATATAAATTGACACTATATAAGTGAATGTTATGTTATATTCTAATCATCTTTGATGTGTCTTTGATATAGCTGTGTGTGGCCAACGTTTCTCCGTCACACAAAACCTGACACAGCCTCGCCCTCGTATCATGGGGGGATCTCCTGCCCCTCTGGGCAGCTGGCCATGGCTGGTGAACCTGCGGCTGGACGGGGCGCTGATGTGTGGGGGCGTGCTGGTAGACAGCTCTTGGGTCCTCACTGCCGCCCACTGCTTTGCTGGGTAAGAGCACAAATTACATATCTCATGTGAGGTGTGTTGCCTTTCCACTTCAAAATCTTTGCAATCTTTAAAGCGATAGTTCAACCAAACATTTTAATTCTGTCATCATTTACTCACCCTCAAGTTGTTCCAAGTCGTTTCTAAGAAATGTAGATGCATTTGGTTAAAAAAAGTTCTACTGAGAACATGAAATTGTTTTGCACTTTTATAAAACATATGGATGAGCAAGATTTAGAGCTGTTGAAAAAATTATATATATATATATATATATATATATATATATATATATATATATACACAGTATATATATATAATTTTTTGAACATTGTCTTTTACTATATTGCTGGTGGCACTATTTTATGAAAAGGATTATAAATTGTGTTTGTTTTGTTTGTAAATGTTCTTAAATGGTTTGTGAACGTACAAAATGTATCTCCCCCAAATAGGAGCCGCAGTGAGAGTTACTGGACAGCTGTAGTGGGAGAGTTCGACCTCACAAAAACTGACCCTGATGAGCAGATCATGAAAGTCAATCGCATCATCACTCATCCGAAGGTAAACCATCAAAAATCCAACCATCAGAGTCATATTTTTGATTTATTAATTTATTCTTATTAATTTATCCTATATACGGATGAGCCAAAACATTACAACCAGACACATTATGAAGCAAATATCATTGATCATATCCTAACAAGGCCACATATTAAAGTCTGGGTAGATTAGATGGTAAGCAAGCACTCAGTTCTCGTAATCGTAATCAACAAAATTTGAATGATGGTTATGGGAGGAATGTCTCAACCAAAAGACCGTAGCCGCAGACCAATCCCTACAATTGGCACGGGAACGGCAGAACTTGACCTTGGAGCAGTGGAAGAAAATTGCCTGGTCTGATGAGTCCCATTTTCACTTATGTACATTTCATTTACGTGGCCGGCATTGTATGTGTGTGCCGTTTACCTGGGGAAGTGATGGCACGAGGATGCACTAGGGGATGACGACAAGCCGGTGGAGGGAGTGTGATGCTCTGGGCAGTGTTCTGCTGGGAAACCCCCATTCATGTGGACGTAAATTTGACAAGTGCCACCTACCTAAACATTGTTGCAGTCCAGGTACAACCCTTCATTACCTGGTGGAAGTGGCCTCTTTCAGCAGGATAACACCCTGCCACACTGCACACATTGTTCAGGAATGGTTTGAAGAACATGATGAAGAGTTCACGGTGTTGCCTTGGCCTCCAAATTGCCCAGATCTCAATCCAATTGAGCATCTGTGAGGTGTGCCTTATCAAATTTTGATACAACTCACAAACTACAGGACTTGAAGGATCTGCTCCTGTCTTGGTGCCAAATACCACTGGACACCTTCTAATGGAGTCCATGCCTTTGCAGGTTGGGCTGTTTTGGCAGCATTTGGAGGACCAACAGCATATTAGGCATAATATCATATCATAATCATATGATTATATTTTGGCTCATCTGTGTATTTATGCAGTGGTTTTTAAATTTTTTTTTCTTCATATTTTTAAATGTCTCTAATGTGTCCAATCCTTATCTCTTTTTGCAGTTTAACCCAAAGACTTTCAATAACGACATTGCTCTGGTGGAGCTGAGTTCTCCAGTAATTCTGTCTGAACAGGTCACACCTGTCTGCTTGCCCTCTGACCTCGATCCACCGACTGGCACGCCCTGTTTGGTGGCCGGCTGGGGCTCTCTGTATGAGGGTAAGAGAATATGCTGCTGAAGATTGTATAAGCAAAAGAGCACACAATGTTGGATTAAAATGCTATATAGTATTTTTCTATTCATGTTTGTCTTGATCCTCTGTATGTGTGTAGACGGTCCTTCTGCAGATGTGGTGATGGAGGCGAAGGTGCCCCTCCTCTCTCAGACCACCTGTCGCAGTGCTCTGGGGAAGGAGCTGCTCACTAACACCATGTTCTGCGCTGGGTACCTGTCTGGGGGCGTTGATTCATGCCAGGTATGTCCACATTGTCATAAAAGCCTGCATTATGAACTCCACACCTGATGAAGAAACAATATTGTCGCTCTCAGACGGAAACCTTGAATGGTCAAAACCTCCACTTTTCAGGAAATGGAAAAACTGTAGATTTAATATAATTAAACACTATGTTATCAAAGTTGATATTGTGGATTTATATATGGTCGGATACTTACAAGTGTCATTACATTATTAACATTTTACTAAAATCAAGCTCAGATGGAGGCTTTTGACCAGTGAGTTTCGGACATATACGTGACACAAGGGTGTCATGTTATGTTTTCATCCACTTACAGGTTATACAGTTTATTGTAGCTAAGTGAGCAAAATATATCATGTTATAAAAGATGAAGTGCTACACACAGGCTATTTAAGACAGTACTGGCTTTGACTCAATGGCAAATTCTTGACAAATGCTAGACACATCTCTGCTCCTCAAATACATAAAACATCAGCCTTATATATAGTGTTTTTTGAGTAAACTATATATATATATTTATTGGACCTTTTTTTACCTTTGCATTGCAAACAAGCAGAGAAGTCCAAAATGTGTGCGACACTTCATTCACGATAGAGGTGGGTGGAGTTATGAGGTTTGACCAACCAATGGATTTATGAGGTTTAGTCACAAGCTCTTTTTAATAGATTTCATTGGTTACATATTTTCAAAACCCACAGACGGATGTAAAGCGTGACCTATATAAATGATTTATGAAAAATTTAAAATGACGGAAATGGAAGATGCAAAAATCAGAATATGAAGATATCAGGTTTATGTCCGACAGCGATGATATCGCATTATAAACACTGCATCTGATTATCAATAATCTGATTTGAATTTCTGACGTTGCATGTTTACAGGGTGATTCTGGAGGACCGTTGATCTTCCAGGACCGTTTATCAGGGCGGTTTCAGCTTTTTGGCATTACCTCTTGGGGTGATGGCTGTGGTGAGAGGGGAAAGCCTGGCGTTTACACACGGGTCACCGCCTTCTCTGATTGGGTCATGACAGAGATACAGAGTGAGTTATTAACATGTTGCACACACTACTGAAATAATTAATAATGAATATCTCCACCACCATGGGTTTAAATCCTCCCGCACTTTCTGCTCAGTGAAAAGCCATGAAGCCTGCAAAAGCTCTTTACATTCCATTCTCCAAATTCCAGAGTCCTTCGGGAGTCGAGAGCCCACATGTCCTGAGCTGCTTAAGACAACTGAGCTGTCTGAGGAACAGCAGATGTCAGAGTTCAGCACACTCTGCCACTTCTACACACTATCCTGCTCTTCGAACCTCGACCCCTCTGCTTGCCAGCGTCTCGCTCAGGACAAGTGCCAAAGCCGATTTAAAAAGTGTCGTAAGTTATCCAGACATTTTTTACTTGAAAAAAATTACGTATTTTAACAAAATTGACCTTCAGTGAAGTGCTAATTTGGATGTGCATACTCATTTTTTTATTATTACTATTTTCCACGTTGTGGAATAATAGTTAAGTCATCAAAAAATGAAACGGCAATGGAAATATGTGAATTATATAGTCAACAAAAATCTGAAATAAAAAACGACCTTGTATTCTAGATTCTTCAAAGGCCGCTTGACTAAACTCTAAAAAATGCTGGGTAAAAAACAACCCATGCTGTGTCAAATATGGACTAACCCAGCAATTGGGTTGTTTTAACCCAGCGTTTGGGTTGTTTTAACCCAGCGTTTGGGTTGTGTTAACCCAGCGATTGGGTTGTCATAAGCAAACTTTTAACCCAACAACAGGGTTAAAACAACCCAGCTGCTGGGTTAGTCCATATTTGACCCAACATTGGGTTAAAACAACCCAGCATTTTTTAGAGTGAAGCTCTGCAACTTGACAAGGTGAACTATGGGTGCTTTTTAAACCTAAGGAGTTATCATGAATGTAAATCGATGGCTTTTCGATGCAATCAATTGATGGCTTTTCATCTATTTTTATAAAGTTTTGTTTGCTGTTTTAACTGTTTTTGATCACACAAATGCAGCCTTGGTGAGCGCATAGCCTTTAAATGAAATTAAAAATGAAATTATTTTAAGATAATAAATTAAGTCATGTCCAAACTTTGACTTAAATTCAAAAGTTTGGGATTGGTAAGATTTTTTAAGATGTTTATTTAAAGTATCTTTGGCTCACCAGTGCAACATTTTTGTAATAAAAAATACAATAAAAACTAAACAGTATAATATTATTACCATTTAAAATAACATGGTCTATTTTATTCTATTTTAAAATTATATTCCTCTGATGGCAAAGATGAATTCTCAGCAGCCATTACTTTAATTTTCAGTGTCACATGATCCTTCAGAAATTATTTTAATATGCTGATTTTGGTGCACTGGAAACATTTCTTATTATTAATCTTGAAAACAGTATTGCTACTTAATATTTTTTTGAAAAATGTTCTTTGATGAATAGAACTTTCAAAAGAACAGCATTTATTTGAAATATAACTTTTTAGTAACAATTTAAAAGCTTATCCTTTCACTTTTAATCAGTTTAATGCATCCGTTCTGAATAAAAGTATTAATGTCTTTCTCTACAGAGTTGCATTCCTTTCTGCAGACTCTGCTGGACTTGCTTCAGAGGGCAGATGACTACATCAGAGATAAAGTCGATCTGACCTTCTTCACTCAGACTCTTCCTCAGTTGGTGGAGAATGTGTACAATTCTGCTCATATGCCACGAAGACGCAGAAATGCACTTGAAACAGGTAGAGCCATTAAAACGTTCTGCAATGTAAGGGTGCTTTCACACTATCACTTTTGGTGCTCACCCGAGCTCGATTGCCGTCAGACTACTGTTTGTTTGGATGATGTGAACGTTGTTTTCTGATCTCTGGTGTGTACCCACGAAACATCCCAGAGTTTGCCTAAAAAGGGTGATCTGGGGTATGGTTCATGTAAAATTCTGTACAGTTCGCAGCTGATATCGCAGAAGTGAACACTGCTATTGATTACGTATGTTTCGATAAAACTTTGTGTGTGCGACTCACTCACTTTCCTGACATGCATGACTGACTGCAAGCAGAGAAAATGTGTATGTATGTGTCATTTCTGCTCGAATTCTGCAGAAATGGATTCCCATGTTCTTTTGAACATTTGCAGTACATTCATGGCAGATAGACACAAGTGTCGTTATGTGCTGACGATCTGGAAACGAAACCGAAGATGCAAAAACCAATAAATAAAAATGAGCCGAGCAACGTGCTATGCATTTATCTGCTTTCTCTTGCGCCGCCATTACCAGGTAACAGGGGTAAAAAGCTGCAGCTTTCATGATGCAAATACATTGCAGTTTGGACCCAAATAATATTGTGAACACAATCCAGAGGGGGAGCACTCGAACTTGGGTTCGGACCAAGCAATCGAACCAAGTGTGAAAGCACCCTAAATGTACAGCCAATAAGGGCTCAACAACTGCTTTCCAGAATGTATTCCATATTGTTATTAATTTACACCATTCTCTATATTGTTATTCTAACCAACATATTCTTCTCAAAGAGCAGGTAGGTCTGCCAGCACTATTCCAGCAAGTGGGCCCCCTGGTGGACGACTGGGAACACTACCTCAGAGGCATCGCTGAAGATCTGGATCAACACAAAGAACTAAAGAACTCAAATAACCTCTCTCAGGAGCAACAACTCTTCACACCGGTACATATCTAATTACAGATCAAATGTGATACAGCAACATTGTTTACTAGACTTTTTATGTTTTGTTTACTTAGTTAAGATTACACCACAATTCAAAAACTCAAAAAAAACACTTCATCCAATTATCCTAAAAAAGCAGCACCACTGTTTTCAACATCGATAATAATAAGTGTTACAATCAGCATATTAGAATGATTTCTGAAGGATCATGTGACACTGAAGACTGGAGGAATGATGCTGAAAATTCAGCTTTGCGCAAAGGAATAAAATACAATTTCAAAATATATTCATATTTCAAAATAAAAATATTTCAAAATATCAAATAAATATAGCCTTGTTGTGCATAAGAGAATTCTATCAAAAACATTAAAGATGTTGTAATGTGAGTCTGGCATGATTCTTTTCATATTTCAGATGAGGAACAATCCTTTTACTAAATACATTTTTTGATGAAAGTTTCAGAATGAGGACAGTGAAAAGGCACCTCTTCAGCATCTTGACGGAGTGCTGCGCTCCTCCATTACCGCTCTGCGTTCCAAACTAGAATCATTGCGCATTCCTGTCATACCAGAATTGGACCACCAACTGTTTCAGAGGGATTTCACCATTCCCACCACTGAAAAACAACAACTGGATAATAGTGCCCATTTGAGGGAGTCTGTAATGTCAGCTGACATTTGGACTTCTCTGATATATAAAGCTCTCAGAGGAAGCAGCACAGGAAGTGTGACAGGAAATCAGGTTATAACAGAATCCCCTCGGAATGATATGGATACAACATCCAGATCCGCAGAACCTTCGGCACAACCAATAAAGCTCAAGACCCTGGAACCTTCTGACTCACTCCTCGAAAATCGCTCTGTCCCTACCCAGATGCCCCAGCTTCAAAAGCCACTCTTTAAAAGTAAGAGGAAAACAGGATTATGTTTAATAACGAGACATTTAGTTGCAAAATAAAGGGTTAGAAAAACGTAAAAGTTCTTAAAAGATTTTTTTGAAATAATTTGAATTTAGAATATTCACCTACAACAGTCATCCTACCACAACAATACTCAATATTCACAATATTCAATACTCATTACGTTTTTTTATATTACAGTGTAGTAGTAGTATTACAGTAGTAATATTTCTTTATTGATTTGTTTAATTTTTTAATTAAAATTATTATTTTGAATAATAACAACAAACATCTATTAGTAGTAGTAGTAGTAGAATTGCAGAATGATGTTAAACTATGAATGTCCAATCTTATAACAACCAAAATCCTGTGTTGTTGCTTCAGAGCTCCTGCAGAGGAGAAGGAGAGACCCGCATAAGCGACTGATACGAGGAGCCAATGACAAAGGTACAGTTTCTTGTTTATTTCATCTTTAGCGGGGCTTCTCAAGTTCTATTTGCCTTATTGTGTTATGGAAAACTTCAGCTGTGATTTGAAAAGGAATTAGGTTAATATTATAATTATATTGCATTATTAAGGAATATGGTGTTTTTAAGGGTTTGTTCTCTGTTTTGTAGTTTGCTCAGGAGTAACCGAATCAGCTCAGCTGGTCAGCACCACCAAAGAGATGTACAACTGGATCCTGGCTGTTCCTTCTAACAACATAAACATGATCTTCCAGGAGGTGTGTGTGTGTGTGGTTTGTGTATACCCTATGTTATGGGGACAAAATGTCCCCACAAAGATGGCAATATCCAAACTCTTTGGCCATGTTGGGGCATTTTTTTGTGAGAAAAACATCTTAGAAATCATATTAAGTGAAGGGTTTTTTTTTTGAACATCTAAAAATACAGAGTTTTCTATTATTACACATGTGTGTGTTAGTGTGTGTGTGTAAGTATGTATTGCTTGACTTAATTTACAAGTTAAAATATACTGTTTTCTTACAAACAGAAGTGTTAGTTTTGACAGACAGACATATTTACATACAGTATATATTTATAATAGTATTATTAGATTATAGATTTTACAAGAGTTTGGGGTTGGTAAGATTTTGTACTGTCTCTTATGCTCAGTAAGGCTGCATTTATTTGACCATTTAAAATAACTATTTTTAGAAGAAAAAATCTATTTCTTTAAAAAAAAAAAACTTTTTGAATGGTAATGTATGTATGTCTGGTGTTGTATTTTAATTATTTTTGTATATCTCATTGTGTGTGTTCTTCATCTCAGGTGCTGGTTGACCTGAAAACTAAAAATGAACGTGGTTTGTACCAGTCACGGATCAAGGCCACTGTTGGTGGGCGACCTTTGACCTTTTACAGTTTGGTGGGTTTGGAGAATGAAGCGTTTTACCGCAGCATGCCACGCATCATTGCCATTGCCATCGATGCCCTCAAAACATAAAACACACGCACGCACGCACACTCATACACGCTGCTGACATGATACTTGAGCTGAAATGGATTCCCAGACACTGAGCATTGTTACATCCTAAACTCTGTGACATCATGTGCTGCTATGGAAATTCCTGCATGGGACCTCCTTTCAAGAGTCATCACAGGACAGCTGACACTTTCCTGCAGGGTCTGATGAAGGGTCTCAGTTGGTCACTGCACTCTGAGACTGGACTGACGCTAACTGTATGTTAACTTATATTCTCGGGACAGAGGTTGATCCTCCTGTTCGAGCTACAAACTGTACAGATATTATATTTGAAGTTTGTTATATATTTATTTGTATTACTTTGTATTTTTTATATTAAAACAAATTATTAAAAGAGATACAAATTAAATTAAAGATGTAACTATATTTAAATAAACGTTGTTCTTTTATTTATTTATGTGCTTGTCAGGCATGTATTTCCAGGCTTTTATTCTCATTTTTTCATCCTCTTGTATTTGTTATCCCTTATTTTATTTGCTGCTGTTATATTTCTCCTTGCACTGTCACTAACTTTCATTTAACATTAATATTTCAGATTTATTAGCTGGGGAAAGGAAGTAATTGCTGTGAGAAATTGTCCTATTTAGAGGCTTGTTTATTTCCACTGACCTGGCAGCCAAACAGTTCACTGTCAGCAGGAAGCAGCGCAGGAAAACTCAGGGGGGCTTTTTTGTTTGGCTCAGATTTCATTTCTGAGCATTTCATGAGGTGTTTTAGTATACGGGAACTGTGCTAATTGTGCTGCTCTGCGACAGGTGTCTCTGAATTACTGACAAAGTCATGCAGAGTCTTTATTTGGAGCTGATGACAATCCTTTGGGCCTTCAGAATGAGCACCAAAGACTCCAGAGGATCCTAAAGGAACACTGAAAAGTTGGAAGTTGACAGTTGCAGCCAGGGGTGCCGCTAGCAATTTTGGGCCCTATGAAATATATGCAGGTCGGGCCCCCTACCGCACCAAACATACAAGACACTAGTAGTTGGTAGTTAGTACTACTGGACTAGAAGTTGTTTATTTAATCCATTAGTCGACTAAGCACTTTTATTATGCGAATGTGTCATGAGTTTTTTTTATTAGAAGAATTTAGTCAGAAATGCAGAAATAAGCCATCATTTTGTTTTATTTGTAAGATTAAACATTTGGTAGATTATACATTTCTAATTTCTAATACATTACTACTAGTACTGTTACTACTAATAATACCGATCTCTGGGGGCCCCAAAAGTGCGTTGGCCCTTAGAATCGTCCTAACTAACACCCCTCTGGGGGCCCCCCAATTACAATGTTGTCGTCCTTTACTTGCCCTCAAATGTCTCAATGCATCAAGGGAAGATATTTTGAAGAATGTTTGTAACCAAACAGTTGATGGACCCCATCGACTTCCATAGTATTTTTTCCCCTCCATACTATGGGTCCATCAACTGTTACCCATACTGTTACTGAATACCCATATTCTTCAAAATAATCATCTTTTGTGTTCAGCAGAACAAAGAAACTCATATAGGTTTGGAACAACTTGAGGGTAAATGACGACAGAATTTCCGGGTGAACTATCCCGTTAAGTAGTTTATTTAGAGCAACATAAATTTACTTTCAGTGCCAATGGGTTTGTATGTTTATATAATCTTTGAGTATATGATTTCAGACTCAATTTGATCACTAAAAGCCCCCCTGTATGTATAAATAGAAATAATGCATTAAATGGGATAATGGATGCCAGAAGAACTGTCACACTAGTAGTGCAAACAGCTGTTTATATTCTTGTGTAATGATTGACAAGATTAGCGGAATTAGCTCCTCCCACACTTTTTTTAGAATCCTTTTTAATCCATCTCTCAATCACAGTCAACAGCAGATGGTATAAAGTATTCTACTCTATAGTCTACTCTATTCAATGGAATCATTTTAAATGAATAATGCCCGCATCTCTCATCCTCAAACAAACAACCAGTCTAGAATCCACCACTCCACATTATATTTCTGAGCTCTTTGTCTATGAGACAAATAAAACTTGATTTTATAAAACTCAGAAATCTATCTATCTATCTATCTATCTATCTATCTATCTATCTATCTATCTATCTATCTATCTATCTATCTATCTATCTATCTATCTATCTATCTATCTATCTATCTATCTATCTATCTATCTATCTATCTATCTATCTATCTATCTATCTATCTATCTAAACTGTCTGTCTGTCTGTTTGAACTGTTCTTTAGACACCAGGTGAACCAGCTTATTACATCCATTCTGATTTTTGCACACCATTTCTGTTTGAGTAACTTTTTAGACATAATTAATTTTTCCTTTTGTGCTCTGCTAACTTAAATAATTCCAAAATATCCAAAGCAGGAACAACCTATTGAAGTGAAGCAGTGAAGTTTCGTTCCTGAATGAATCAGTGTTTTTGAACAAGTCGGTTGAGTGAATGACTGAATGATTCACTCATGTATATTTTTCATTTTTGAATGAATCTGTTTTTGACAAATCAGTTTGAGTGAATTATTAAATTACTCTAAAAATGGTTTTATCCTTCGAGAAAGACGGGTATCTTTTTTTGCTGCATCCGATAAACATACATTAGACTATGTGCAGCTGCCAGAATTGTATGCCATTAGAGATGCACTAGAGGAAGTTATCCTCATTAGAACCCCATATTTTTTGTACTCGCACACTCAAACATAGCAGAAAACAGAAGACTCTTAATTTTCTAACATGCATAATATCTTCACTAAACCTTCAGTGGAAATTCCATTTGTAAATGAAGGAATTTATGGTGTTATGACCCTGTTTGTCTCCCCAGACAATGATCATTAGACAGTGATGAACACAGGACAGCTGATGACATGCGTCATTTCACAAATCATGCCTGGGATACCATCTGTGCACTGACCTGTGGGAAATACTGTAACCCTACCCTATCTTTCTGCTTTACATCAGAGAAAGAAACTGAGACAGACAGAGAGAATACAACTAGTTCCTGTGACCTCGCTTTGAGTTCTTTGATGTGTGTGTGTGTGTGTGTGTGCGTGTGCGTGTGCGTGTGTGTGGACTGGTAATCCCTACGGTATGGGGACAAAATGTCCCCACAAAGATGGCAATATCCGAAATACTTGTCCTTGTGGGGACATTTTTGGTCCCCATGAGGAAAACAGGTCATAAATCACACTAAGTGATGTTTTTGAAAAAGTAAAAATGCAGCATGTCTCCTGTGATGGGTAGGTTTAGGGGCAGGGGCAGTGTAGGGGGATAGAAAATACGGTTTGTACAGTATAAAATGCATTACGCCTATGGAATGTCCCCATAAAACATGGAAACACAACTGTGTGTGTGTGTGTGTGTGTGTGTGTGTGTGTGTGTGTGTGTGTGTGTGTGTGTGTGTGTGTGTGTGTGTGTGTGTGTGTGTGTGTGTGTGTGTGTGTGTGTGTGGATGTGTGTATAAGTGACAGCTGACAATGTGAGGAACTGTATGGGCACAGACTCTGTGCATTCTGAAAATAACAATGAGGTTTGGGAAGTTTGGAACCACACCTATCCCACCCACCCCCACCCCCAAAGACCCCTAAAGAACTGTTGACCTCACACAGGTGCTGGAGAACACTTTTTCACTAATGCTTCTCTGAGGATATCAGGCATGGATCAGCTCTCTCATTCAAAAACCAGCTGGTTATGGACCCTCCTATCTCTTTTCTTCTCAGGTAAGACAATGTGCTTTTCTGAATGGGACAATGGGTTTGTTCTAAAGCTTTATTTAAAAATCCACCCATTGAGTGAACTAATCCAGGATAGCATGCAGATTGTCACAAAAAAAAATTTGTAGGAAGCAAATGGAAAAGTAACATTGTAGTATAATGAGTCCTTATTGGTACCACTGTTCTCTACATCTTATATTCTGCTACACTAAGTGTTAAAGTTAATGAGTGTCAGCTTGTCAAACAGAGTGTTGAATTGGGTGTTAAATCCTTGTTGATTTACAGCATTACATAAGCTTGCCAAGTGTAAACAATAATGACAGATCACCCAAAATTATAAACGCTGTTATTATTTACTCACCCTCATGTTGTTCCAAACGTGTAGTTTGTTTCTTCTGTTGAACAGAAGAAAAAAAAGATGTTTCAAAGAATGTGGGAAACCATTCAATTGACAGCGCCCATTGACTTCTATTGTATTTTTTTCCTACTATAGAAGTCAATGAGTGCCGTCAACTGTCTGGTTACCAACATTCTTTAAAACATCTTTTTTGTCTTCTTCTCTCTGTTCAACAGAAGAAAAAAATTCATACAGGTTTGGAACAATTTAAGAATAAGTAATGACAAAATGTACATTTTTGGACGAACTATCCCTTTAATGGACCATTACAGTTTTTCTCAATTGCTTGGCACATTTTTCGATTTCACTGCAAAATATCTGCTAAATGTAGTTACTCGTCTAAAAGATTTAATCCATGCTTCAAAACATATTGTGTCAGTAAATTGGACAATGCCACCAAAATAAAAATGTTTTTGTCATTATGTGAGCCACACTGCTTAAAATGGTTATATGATTTTCCTTTTTTGTTGACACTAACTTCTTAATATTGTATACAATAATGTCAGTTTTGTAAGGCTGAATGCTCTTGTGGATCACACTGAGCTTACTGTACGGATTCAGACGAGGTAACATTGACTGGGAAAAGTCAATAATGTGATATGAAGAGAAAGAAAATGAACATTCCCTTTCAGTCGGTCACGTTCGACCGACGAACTGGAGATAGCTTTCAGAGACCAATCTACTTCGAGTGTAAACTAAACGAGCCAATAAACATTGGCATGCGGTTAGCGCATTCCACACTCCTCCCCGCAGCGCGGATATAAATCAGGAAGTGGATGCGCCGTATTTTTGCTGTGTGCTTCGGAGCCGAACGGTTGTTCTTACCGTGATCGTTTCTACGACGGTGTTTCTAACAAACAAGTCTGTTCTTCGGGAGGACGCTCTTTGATTTGTGCGGGTGAAACAGCGCGATCGAGCAGTGGTTGTTGCAGTCACGCTTGACATCAACAGCTGTTGTCACAGCTCAGAGTTTGTGTGCGTCTTCAATGAGTGTGTGTGCTCACAACAGGCTTGCACTATAGAACTGTTGTGAGTCGCAGCCATTTCCCCTGTGTGCTTCAGCACCAATAAGAGCAGTTTTTCCTTTCTAAAAGAGCTTGCACGGTTTGACCCTGCGTCTTTTTCAAGATGTCATTCAAACCGTGTGTTTCTGGATGCGGTCACTATCTGTCCCCGGTTGACGGTCACGATCGCTGTCTCTCGTGCTTGGGCATTCGGCATGCTGAGGTAGCGTTCGTGGATGATTCATGTGCCCACTGCGGGAACATGACCATCACAGCGTTAAGGTCCAGACTCGAATACCTCAGACGGGGTGGAGTCCCATTGCCTATTCCCCGATCTAGTGGGCCTTCTGGGGGAACTCAGAGGGTTCCTACTTCGGTTAATAGCCTTGGTGGTGACCTGAGGATCAAAGTGAGGGCTTCCCCGCTGAGCCAACCTCCTCGGGCCCCTCACTCCTCCACGCTGTCGCCGGTGGAGCTTCCAAGAGTGCGTGCTGGTCCTTCCCATGGGGGGCCAGTCGTTTCTTTTGGGGCTCCGGCCGAGGATAGAATGTTGACTGCTGCATTGGAGGGTGAGCTTAGGTCCTCTGGGGATGAAGATTCGGCTGCGTTGCCCCCTTCGGGTGTGACAGCGTTGCCCGAGTCTGACCCAGAGCTCACGGCTATGCTTTCCCGGGCCGCCGTGAGTGTCGGGCTCGAGTGGAACCCGCCACCGTGTCCCGAACCCTCGCGGCTGGACGATTGGTATCTCGGGGTGGCACGTGCTGGTTCTCAGCGCACCGCTCCAGTGCCTTTCTTTCCGGAAGTGCATCAGGAAGTCACCAGATCATGGACTGCACCTTTTTCTGCCCGAAACCGGTCTGGTGCTGCCTCCACCCTCACTACCCTTGATGGCGGCGTGGCTAAGGGGTACGTGGAGCTCCCCCCAGTGGAGCGGTCTGTGGCGATGCAGCTCTGTCCCCAGACTGTTTCCTCTTGGTTGGGTAATCCGCGTCTCCCCTCCCAGGCGTGTGAGTTCTCGTCCTCTCTGGTGGGCAAGGCTTACACAGCTTGTGGAGAAGCTGCATCTGCCCTGCATGCCATGGCGCTCCTGCAGGTCCACCAGGCAAAAGCGCTTAAGGAATTGCACGAGGGTAGTTCTGACCCAGGGGTAATGCAGGAACTGCGTACGGCGGCGGACCTTGCTCTCAGGGCAACGAAAGTCACCGCACACTCACTGGGTCGGGCTATGTCCACGTTAGTGGTCCAGGAACGCCACCTGTGGCTAAGCCTGGCAGATATGCGTGAGCCTGACAAGGTTCGGATCCTCAACGCCCCTGTCTGTCAGGCCAGCCTCTTTGGTGATGCTGTTGAAAACTTCGCCCAGCAGTTTTCAGCAGCACAGAAGCAGACGGAGTCAATCAAGCACATCCTGCCCCGACGACCAGCTGCTGCCTCCACCCAGTCATCGGCCGCAGTGCCTCCGCCTGTTCATCGCCAAGGGCGTCCCCCTGCATCTGCCTCCGCCCCTGCTCAGCCTATGCAGCAGCCTCCACCCAGGCAGCAGGCGGCCAGTCGCAAGAGGGGCGTCCAGCCTGTCCAGGCCCCTGCCAAGACCAGCGGCAAGGGCAAGTGGCCCTGAGGCGGGCAGCCCAGGGACGGAAGGAGCTGCTCTCCGGGAGATGGTGTCCGCACCACTCCCTCCCCCGGAGGAGGACCGGGCGGAGAATCTTCTGTTTAATTTTATTTCTGTTCTGCCACTGGCTCCTCGGAGTCCAGTGGTACCCACATTTTCAATAAAAGAGCAGTTTCTTTCCTTCTTTCCTTTTATATTTGTCTGTTTTAGATGTGGTCTGTAATCTGGAGGGATCTCTGCACAGAGATCTAATGGTGGGATACAACAAGAACATACGACCTATGGAGCACCACAGTGACATCATCGATGTGAAGATCAAGATGACCCTGACCAACCTAATTTCTCTGGTAAAACTGTGTTTACGCAAGGTAAATGTGTAATATGTGGCTCTGTGGTTTATCATATTTTCATGTTCAGAATGAGAAAGAGGAGACCCTCACCACTTGCGTTTGGATTGAGATGGTAAGAGATATCGCATCTCTGTATATGTCTAGTATACAGTAGTTAACAGTGTTGTCAGAGCAAAATATCTTTATCTCTCCCTGTCCAGAAATGGCGTGATTATCGACTCCGCTGGGCCAACAAGACAGGGTTTGAGGTCTATGAGAACATCACCCTTATGCGTCTTCCCTCTAAAGCCATCTGGCTGCCTGATGTTGGCCTGGAGAACAAGTGAGTTATTGAATTATTGAAGATTTTTATTGTGTATATTGTCCAACTGACAGAAGTGATGCATGTTCCTGGAGCAACATATTTTTTTGATTCTGGAACAACATTGCTGTCAATTTGCTTATCCCTACCCCTAAACCTAACCTTGGTTGTAAGCATAAACTTGACACAAACTGTAAACTTGTCCCTCAAATCTGCTTGGTTGATTGGAATGTTGTTCCAGGATCAACAAAGACATCGATCCAGGAACATGTTGTACTTGGTGAAATCACATTTACCCTAATAAAAGTAAAAATCATCTCACTGTATCCTTAGTTATGTTTGAAACCTTTTCACAAATCTGTATATTTTAGCCCATCAAATATGACGCATACATTTGTGTGTACTATGGGTAAAGTGTGGATGGGCATTTTGAGGTGGCTCTCTACACTAACGCACTGATAGAGCCTGACGGAAGTGTGGTCTGGTTGCCCCCTGCCATCTACCGAAGCTCCTGTGCCATCAAAGTCAACTACTTCCCCTTCGACTGGCAGAACTGCAGCATGGTGTTCAGGTACGGCTGGTCAGTCTGTTCGACAGTGGTGACTGGTGGAAATGCATGACAATTGGATGAGTAGCTTTATGCTGGTTTTCACTCTGATTACTTTGACAGATCTCAGACGTACAATTCCAATGAAATTAAACTGATGCTGTCAGCCGAGGACAACGTCACTATGGAATGGATTGAGATCGATCCAGAAGCTTTCACCGGTACTAAACCTTCTGTAGGGCATTATTTTTCATCAGGACTTTACTCTTTCTGTAAAATTCAGTTGGCGTGTGTTATTTAATGTGGTTAACTGCTGTGAGAAAGTCAGTCCTTTTCAAAGAAAGTCTGTTCACTCTCCGGCCATTTTCACAACACCTCTGGGCAGCTATTTCAGCCATCCAAGACCAAATCCAATCTATTTGAATAGGGAATCCTGAAATCACAAACTGCTTGCCTAACTAACAATTAAATAATGTATTTCAAATCAGCAGCAAAATCTGCCATGAACTGCCCCATAAATGTTGTTTCTTCTGCTCAAATAGCATTACAAAAGCTTTTTTTTTTCAGTCCTAAGGTTTCTATGGGATCTGGAGCTTCCAACGGCAGTTGAAGTGGTGCAATGACTTTATCTATCAACGATTGCCTCTTTTATTTAGATGGCATAACGTATTCCGCCATATTGTGTGTTGCACACTCTCATTCATGGGATAATAGGAGTGAACCGTCTTTGTATATCTAAAGTCTTTGGTAGTTTCCTTTTAGTAAACATAAAATATTAAATTGTAGTCCACTTTTGTCAGAAATGCATCTGCTATGTTGCATGTCTGTTTACTATAAATTTGACACCACAATGATGAGTTGTGGAGGTTTTCCAGAGCATTGCAATGTAAATGTATGGTGACAATAGAAAAATAAATTGCTGAAATTTCACGATTAAATTTCACTTTCAAATCAAGCAGCATTCTGTTAATAAACGCAGCAAATTTCAGCAAACAAATCTGTGTGGGGCAGTCTTTCGCCCTCACACTATATTCCCGATCACGTGGATTCTTATTGAAATTTATGGATTTTGGCTGTTGAAAGTAACAAAACGGTGACGTTATGGTATTTTTGGTGGTAACTAAAGTCTGTGGGTTTCTTGTTTTTTCCAATTTCATTGGCAAACTGTTATATTATAGGCAACTTAGAAAAGTAATATCTCCCACTATCCCAGAAAAAACTTGTTGACATCTGAATTCTTCTCACTACCAGTTTGTTTGTTTTGCCCATTATCATGAATAGTTAGAGTAATATCACATCTCTACTCAACAATAAAAAAATTAGCTTTCAGTAAGAATTTGTTTGTGCAGTACCAAATGTTTCCAATAGATAAAATTCATCTCCCATTTATTTCCAATGTGGTTTTTTCAACCACGAATACAAGTGACTTTTTTTTTTTTTTTTTCACACAGCAAATGCCAAAACCTTTACCAATTCCGTACCATTTTGATGAAGTAAACAATTAAAAAATGTCTGGCCAGCACCAGAGGGTTCCAGTGGTGAGGTTAAGATATCTAAATTCAATTCACCTTTTGTTTGTATAGCGTTTTCACAATACGCAGTTTCTAAGCAGCTATACAGAAAATGCATGTTTCTAAGAGTAATCTGTTATCAAAGTTGACTGTCAAAGTAATGCCTGACAGTCCTAAGATGAAACTAATCATGCAGTTATCTAACATGTATTAAGGCTGAAACATGGAGCTCATTAAAGCAGTTATTACATGTTGTGATCATGATTACAATATATGAAAAATTTGACAGTTTTGAATGTTGATTCAGAGTTGATTATATGAGGATTATAGTAGTGCTTGCCTCAGGAAACCACACTAATACTGATAATTTTGCTCATTAATACGTATTTTGTCCTGTGCCCTGATTGGCCAGAGAATGGGGAATGGATTATTAAGCACCGCCCTGCTAAGAACATTGTGAATATGCGATACAGCCCAGATGAGTTGGAGCACCAGGAGATCATCTTCTTCCTCATAATCCAGAGGAAACCGCTCTTCTACATCATCAATATCATCGTGCCCTGTGTCCTCTTCTCGTCCCTTGGGCTACTCGTCTACTTCCTGCCAGCCAAAGGTCAGACTCCAGAGTGAATGCTAGCAGATGTTACAGTGGTCGATATCAAACAGTTCTTAGGAATACAGAGGATTCTCTGGATAAAAACAAACTAAACATGAAGTAGGTCTGGTAATGTCAATCAGGGCCATTGGCCGGGGGACAACATGGATACTTGTGAATAAATGTTTTTATCCACTTGATAAGTATTAATCTATTTGCATTATGATAATCAAACTGAAGTGAGATCTATTTAATCGAACAAATCCGGAGACATTGTCATTCAGTTATGAAATGGATCCCTCTTTCTCTGTTGATAGTTGCAATATACTGTCTGGGTAATGATCATTGTGTTTATTGATAATTGAATTTTTTGTTAGCTGGAGGACAGAAATGCACTATGACCATTGCAATCCTACTCGGTCAGACTGTCTTCCTGTTCCTTATCGCCAAGCAAGTGCCAGAAACCTCCCAGGCTGTTCCTCTCATTGGAAAGTGAGTCTGGGCTTTTTATTCACTCTTCACACCTTTTCAGCAGTTTCAGATAAATGCCAGAAAGTGTTAATGAAATGGTTGTCTATGGAGGGGTCCGAAAGTTCTCGGATTTCATAAAAAATATCTTAATTTATGTTCCAAAAATAAATGAAGGTCTTACGGGTTTGGAATGACATGAGGGTGAGTAATTAATGACAGAATTTTCTTTTTTGGGTAAATTATTTCTTTTAAATGCTCTCCTCCCATAAATTGAAAGGGAAACTCCTACAAATGCATATGCAATAAGGTCAGCCGCATAAAAAATAACTGTCCATGCCTTTTCAGCGCAAATGTTTCACTGCGTGTCTAAAGTAAATCCTGACAGTAGTTTTCTAGCACCAAAAGAGGGTTTGCTGTTAGTAAATCTTGCCCTTTGTGAGCATAAGACTTTTTTTCAAAAATATGAAAAGTCTTACCAACCCTAAACTTTGAATCTACAACAGGACATAACACAGACTGTAGTGTCTGTAGATAGTTTGTACATATTGCAAACCAGCCAATCAGATTAGAGCTTGGCAGCTTGAGAAAGTGCTTGCCTTTTTTTTCTTTTTTTTTGAGCAATAAACATCAGATCAGGTGGTTAGTGGAAGATCTGTGGATGTGGAATATGTAGACTATCTGTGTCTTTGTGATCCAATGTTAGCATAAGGGCTAATTCAGGTCGTGAAATGATGTTCTAGCCCCCACCTTGAGAATTTTTGTTTCTGGCAGGTATCTGATGTTTGTGATGTCCGTGACCACAATAACTGTGATGAACTGTGTGGTGGTGTTGAACGTCTCTCTGCGAACTCCAAACACCCACCCTATGAGCAACACCATCAGAAAGGTGCAACATCTCCACAGAAATGTCTAACCACTTTTTGCTTTTTGTCCAATCCATAAGAAAAGAACGAGTTATTATACAAGATACTATCAATGTGAAGGTATTGGATTTGATTCTCAGGAAATGTCCTGTGTATATTGAATGCATGCAATGGTAGTAACTTTGTGCTAAAGGCATTTGCCAAATGCATATATGTAGTCCTAAGGTCTAATCTCTTGCCCCTCCATTTTGGGGTGACTCAGGTCTTGCTGAACATTCTTCCTCGTCTGCTGAGGATGACGATGCAGCGCTGGACACCTGAGCAGAGGGAAGGAGATTTTAAAACGTTTGCCCTGGGTAACGGCACCCCGCTTCGCCGCAGGAGACGCAGCTCTTTGGGATTAATAGCAAAGGCTGATGAATACATGTTCAGAACCGCTCGCTCTGAGCTGATGTTCAGTCGACTGAAGGAGAGGAAGGGGCTGCTCAAGAACACTTTGGAGAAAATACGTGAGTCAACAGTTATGAGCAATCTATACATAATTAACACAAATTAATACTTTTATTCTGTAATGATGCATTAAAATGATTTAAAGCAACAGTACAGACATTTATATGGTTACAAAAGATTTCCATTTCAAATAAATGCTGTTCTTTTGATATTTCATCATAGAATATTGAATTTATCATGGTTTCCACAAATATTAAGCAGCACAAGTGATCATTTCAACATCGATAATAAGAAATGTTACTTGAGCAGCAAATCAGCATATTAGAATGATTTATGAAGGATTGTGAGACACTGAAGACTGGAGGAATGATGCTGAAAAATCAGCTTTACTATCACAGGAATAAATTACACTTTAAAATATATTAAAATAGAAAAGTTATTTTAAATGAGTAATATTTTACACTTTTTTTTTTTTACTGTTTTGATCGAATAAATGTGGCCTTAAGCGTAGCGTCAGTTCTGGCAGGTCACGTTAGTCAAGCTTGCATCAGCTGGCTGTCACCTGATCACGTCTACCCTATAGGGATACGATGTCTATCACAGCATACATATATAAGGTCCTTCAGAACTATTAGCAGCTATTGTTTCTCCAGAGCTCATTTACCCTCCTTCATCCTCAGCTCCTCCTCTCATCAGTCAGGATTTGTTCAATCAGACTAAATTCCCAAATGATGTTGTACTTTTAATATTGACATTATGATATCTGCAGACATTGTGTGTTCTGTTCTGTTTACCCTAAGGAGGGTTATTGCTGAGTTCTTGCCCTGAACAGAACCATACCGCCAATCCAAATTGTATTCTAACTGTTAGTTATTAAATTTTTCCCCCCAAATGGTTGCTGGCAATAATTTGCTGTGTTGCGGTTTGTCCTCAGAAAATGGTCTAGAAGGAAACACGGCACAGGATCTGGAATCCAGTCTGGCTTCGGCTTCACCAGAAGTGCAGCAGTGTGTGTCTTCCTGTAAACACATTGCAGAAAGTGTCAAGCATCAAAATGACTTTCAAAGTGTGAGTCACTGTTCCAGAATTCTCCAAACATGAGGCTGAAAGTGCCTTTCATTAACAAAATAAACATTTACTATTGCTAATGTGTTGGTGTTAGGGTTTAACTTTCCAATCCCAGAAAATAACTTTTTTTTTTCTCGCTCTGCAGGAAAATGAAGAATGGTTTCTAGTTGCCAGGGTGATAGACAGGATGTGCTTCATCGTCATGGCGCTGCTGTTTATACTGGGCACCATCGGAATCTTCCTGATGGGACATTTTAACCAGGCACCATCTCAGCCCTTCCCAGGAGACCCCAAAAAATACCTGCCCGAAATCTCACCTTGAGACATCACAGGCTGAACACAAGTTTGAATCAAAATGATAGACTCCGAGAAACTGCAGCAGAAGACTGGAGGACTTTGTTGGAGATACTCTGGAGATAAAAAGCCTACAGTTTTGCTGTACTGTGGCAAAGGAACTCTAAGTACTCCTATTTAGTTGTGCGGTAGACCTACTGAAAGTGATTCAAGATCTCCAGAGAAGAGAGCTGATTGGATATGAAGCCATCTGAGACATAAAATGGCTTTGATCGTTTATTCATAATTATGAATGTCATATTTGCTTGTCATTGTTTGCCAATCAGCTTTAATGTTGTCTAGTGATTCAACAGTTGATGCTTTTTGAAAATAAAAAGCTAACATTCTCTTAGCGAATCATGTGAATTTTTGCAGTTAATAGGTAATATCACTCCACCACCCCCCACTAACTTGAGGAGGATCTTAATTACATGGCTGACTGGTACTTTTCTGTCTTGACAAAGGCTAGATCCGGGAAGGAGAGAGCAGGGCAGAGAGGGGGGTGTTTGGTGTAAGAGTTGCATCACAACTGCTAACACGCTGTATTTGAAGCTTGTCTGGAAGCTGTTCCTCAGTAAAGGAAACCCTCATTCCATCACTACTGCACCTGCCCAGGAGCCCCTCAAATGTCAGGATCTGAAATGGTAAGAATTCATTTCTCTCGTCTTCTCTCGCTGTTGATGTGTTCATTTAGGACCTAATTGGTATTGGATAAGGTCTAAAGAAAATTCTGTAATTTACTTACCCTTAAGTTGTTATAAACTTTCATCTGTTGAACACAAGATATTTTGAAGAATATGGGTAACACAAAAGTTGATGGAACGGTAGTATGGAAGTCAAACTGTTTGCTTTGTGATCGATAGAAAGAAAGAAATTCATACAGGTTTGGAACAACACGAGGGTGAGTAAATGACACAATTTTCATTTTTGGGAGAACTATCCCTTTAATGACTAATGTCTCAGCATATTTACACAACAAATTTTCTATTATGGCTTAATCACTTTTATATTAAAATAAAAATAAATGGATTTTCTAGAATGATATAAATTTGTAAATGGTGGTGAATGAAGAAAAATTACATGTTAAATATTACCTGTTATTAATTCATTTTATTTCGCATTCATGTTATTGTTTTATGGTTTCTTAAAAAAGCTGTTCACAAAGAGAAGAAAAGGTCAAAGGAATTTTTAGGATTTTCTTTTTCTCGTCTTTTAGTGTATAAAATCTGTCTATAGTAATATAAATTTAACATTTAATAAGAATGTCATCAAATACTGTTGGATATATTTTAAGTAATACTAAAATGTATTTCCTCTCAAAATACATTTCAATTTTTTTAATTAAAATTTTTTGTTATTTTTATATTTAGTTGGGTATTTCCCCCATTTCCGGTCACAAATTTTTAGAAAACTATAAAAAAAAAAAATTGTTTCAAGAATGAAACCTGGTTCATTATGGTTATGACATTCTAATCGCACAAATTATTTTAAAAAAATTACAAAAATTTACTTTCTGATTTTATATAGTCTATAAAAATCAGTCTTTGCCATTTTAATCATTGCATTTATTCATTCAGCAGTAACTTTTATACAAAATGTGGAGCATATACAATTTGTCTATAATATTGGATAATAATCATTGTATGCAATGGCAGATTTACTAGAAAGCTAGAAACAAGCTGGAGCAGAGGGGAAAGGCAGAAAAGAAGAGGAAGATATTTTAAAATAAATATTCCAAGATGTGGCATGAAACACTATGGCGCAGTGCTTAACTCATTTGGCAGCGATTGCATTGTCAGCTAGTGCAGCTGATTGGTTGCTGTGGCTTCAGTGGCCAATGAGCTGTGGCTCAACATTCAAACAATTACCGGTAGTTTTTGCTGTTCGCAGTCCGCAACACGCTTATAGAAACCATCCACCTTCCCCAGCTCCACCTGTAGATCTGCTACAGTGGTTACGGTAATTTATGTATGTTCCATGTGCAGCAGCGGCATGTCTTCCATGCTCACAGCAATGTCTGTGGAAGTATTGGCAGTACTCAGAGTTGTCATGACAGAAATGTACACATTGTTTTAGTGAACACCTTTGTCTGGCACAATTCTGATCACCTATTTTTCATATTTAATGTCCTGTTTCACTCGGAAATGCATTATATTATAAAAATGAAATGGGTTGCAAATGGCAATTCTCACTTAAGTGACATTTGACAAATATTTGATTTGTATTTCAAATGCAATTTTCTCTGCATTTTCTCTCTCTGTATCTCTGTCAGGCCTTCGCATCTGTGACCACTCAGCCTCTTCCCTTTGGTCTGGAAAGGGAGAGACATATTGACATGCTCTTCAGAGCTTTCCACAGGCAGATCCGACCTACCACAAACAGCCAGGACCTCACACCTGTGCTCCGGCCTACAGGCAGGAGAGGAGAGGACGAGGGACCCGGAGGGAAAGAGACGGACAGTGAGGGGAAAACACTGGGAAAACTGTCTGTTCTGAGAACAGTCACAAGACTCCATATTAATGCCAGACCAGAACTACAAGGTTAATAACACGTCTACAAAAAACAATAGGCTAAAAAAAAATTTTTTAATTAAAAATAACACATTTAAAAGGTCACATGTAGCACAAATGATGAGCTTTAAGGTTCCTGACAATTTGTATTACCTCATTTGTATTCACAGAAAATTATTCCTGAGCTTTCTTGTTAATCTGTGGTGACACCACAGACATTGAATGACTTCAAACAAAACTAAAAATTACATACAATATATTTTTTTATAAATCATCAAGATAATGAAAATATAGTAGTGTTCAAAGGTTTGGGGTCGGTAAGATTTGTTTTGATTGTTGCTTGTTTAAAGAAAATAACAGCAAGTGACCGTAAATACATTTATTATTTTACAAAAGATTTATATTTCAAATAAATGCTGTTCTTTTGAATAGTAAAAATTATTTCCACAGAAATATTAAGCAGCACAATTTTCTTCAACATCTATAATTTTTTTGAGCACCAATCAGCATATTAGAATGAATGAATTTAAATAAATATATAATAAATAATAATTAAATATTATTTTGAAAACAACATTTTTTTTTTTTTTTGCTATCCTAATCTTTAAAGAAGTATTCAAAATATTTTACAATCACTGGCTTAATATATGCATTCAATATATTTTTATTTATGAAATGTGGAACAGCTTGGACATGGTTTGAAATACTCACAGTATAACATTTCCTGTGTAAATATAAAAAGGTTTAATTGAGGCTTATATTTGTCTCAGGTCCACAGTGTGTCGCCCGAAGAACATACAGCATCTCCACGGAAACCAGTGATCAGCTCTTTGTGGCTGTGGAAGGTAAATGAGACCGGATATGTGCAGTTCTCTCTCACATTGTGCCTCATTCTGTAAAGTGCTCATATTTTAAAAGTTCCTAATTTTTTGACCAACAGGATTACATGCATTCAAGTTCAAAAAACACTTTCATTTTCTCATAATGTACATTGCAGCATCTCTTTTCTCACAGTGTCGTAAAGGGTCCAAAAGCGTTGTACCTAGTCTCTTAAGGAGTCATGGGTGTGTTTTGGGCGTAGCGTGCAATAGACCAATCAGTCTCTTCTCCCATTCCCTTTAAAAGCCAGTTGTGCTGCACCATGGAGGATTGCTATTTACATGGCGGAATTTGCGAGAGGAAAGACTGAACGCTTCTCCAGAGAGGAGTCCTTAATATTTAAAAATGTTTGTGTAATAAGCAGAGTGTACGCCTGCTTATGTCGCGCCTGGCATTGCATTGCGCCAGGTGTATGATAGCGTCCAATAACTTCATTTATCATGCACATTGATCTTTCAAACAGACCTTTTACAGTCATAGTACACGCTACATGAAAGGTAGTATGCGAAAAAGCATTATAAGGACACTTTAAGATGATCTTCTCTCATAAACAGTATCGAAGTCACAACTGATTTACATCACCTTGTTGTGTTTCCATCTCTGTTAGAGAGCTCATGTATGTGTATGCAATGCTGCGGTCCAGCTCGATCCTGTTCACTACAAGGCTTTGATAAGGATGCAGAATGCGTCTTTTTGTTTGAGAGGCCCCTGAGAGCGGAGATGTGCTGGCTCGGCTGCTGCCTGATGGAAATAAGGGCCTATACGTCAGAGAGAGAGTTTATTGGGACAGTTCACCAAAGGTAGTCATCAACAGCAAACCAGATCTTTGTCTTGTGTAGTTGATGAAAAGCTTATCTTAAATCATAGAAATGTCAAATTAAATTAAATCAATAGGACTGCACAATTAATCTAAATAATATTGGCTAATATCAAATGGCAAAAGGCAGTGGTTAAATCTGTTGCGTTGCATGTTTCAGATTGAAGCATGACACGGTTTCAGTGTCTCAGAGCAGCTCAGTTCACAGTAAATGCTGCTCAATATGAACTCCAATTGCATGTTACTTACGTATGTGTATCTTGAAACACAATGTTTGCAAGGATCACGTTATTTTCCCATTCATATAACTTCCAATATTTTTGTGGGCATAGTTGACGCTTGTTACAAATCTAATAAAATGCGGGAAAAACTATGCACAAACATGAAGGTCTCCTTTTATTTGTTGCGCAAAATAAAAAAGGGCTTAATGCAGTGTTATTATTGTTAACTAAATCCATAACATGTTTATTACTTACATTTAATTTATGTTAACTAAAAATGAAACTTATAAAAATGAGAATGCTGATTTCTGAAAATGTAATTAAACTTATTTTAGTTTAAAAATTATTAAAACTAACACTGAAATAAATTATACAAACAAATACTGGTAACAATTCATCGAATCATCCGATCGACATGTAAAACAACTAATTGCAGTTTTTACATGAAGTTCAGAGGTGGATTACCGTGAAAGCAAAGTTAAAAAATACATGTATGAACGCCCCCGTGTTTAACACACTTGGAATTCCGCCTGTCCAATCAAATTAGTGGGCCAGATCTAATGGCTGCATAATGGATCAGGTTAACTCCTGTACTGTAAATCTATTAAGCAGACAAAGCCATCCACATCATGCGTCATCATGATGCCAACTGTCCTACGGGGTCAGATAAGGTCACCATTGTGTATCTAACTGCGTCAGAGAAAAAACCCTTCAGTAACCTCTCTCTGATTGATTAGGGAGAGATGTCCTGAACTTTGTGGTACAAAACCAACAAAATGACCTCCTCCTCAGGACAGCCATGAACAAAGACCATGCCATGTTTGTTTGACTAGAGCCTTTCAGCATCAGGTCATATCAGGCTATATCATTACACAAATGAACGTTCACTAGGCCTAACATTCTAACAAAACTCACTCTTAATGCAGAAGATTTTGCTTTAGAAGAGTGTATAAGCCTGAGGTGTTTGTCAGGTGGAGTATGTTCACGCCATATTTCGAGGTCTGTGACTCTGAGGGCATCTCGGCCGTGAGGATCCACGGCTCCTGCTGCAACACACGATGTCTTTCTGAGCAAGAGCTCCAGGTCAGAAACCCTCCAGCAGCCCATTTGCATTGCCACCTTTAACATAACATTCCATTTATACTCTTGTTCTCATTTATTGGGGGTATCAGTTGGTTTCCACTATTGGTGAGAGTGTTGGGCGCATATGGAAGAGGTGGCCTGGGTATAATGAGGAATGGAACATGGATCATGAGTATTTTGGACTGGATGGTAAGATTAATATCCACATTCATATCATGTTGTTTTTTTTTATTAACATTACAGTGAGTGACCTAGAAATAGCGCAGAATCTTAAATATTTCTTTATTTTATATAATGTTTTTGTATTCACTACAATTCTTACTTACCCCAAACTTTTGAATGGTAATGTTTTTGAAAGAAGTCTCATGCTCATCAAGTCTGCATTTCTTTGATCAAATAATACAGTAATATTGTATAATATGGTTGTGCTGTTTATTGTCTTTGTGGAAACCATGATTTGTTTAATAGAAAAGTTAAATTAAGAACACAATTTATTTTGATAGTCCACTTTAGACATTATTCAGTCATTACAGTTGATTGTCGGTTTCTAGGGATAGTTCACCAAAAAAATTTATTCTTTCGTTTATCAAACGCAAATGAAGATCTTTTACATGAAATCTGAGATTTCTGTCCCTCCATTGACAGCTAACCAACTACCACTTTGACGCTTCAAAAAGTTCATAGAGATCGTAAAACGCATCCATACAAATTGAGCGGTTTGATCCAAATGTTTGATGAACAGATTGAATTTAGACTTTGCATCCATCTAGCTGACCAGCATTCTTGCTAGATGTATCGTTTTGCTAATATTAGACCAGCATTCTTACTCAGAGAAGTAGCCTATGTATAGGCCTACCACCCAGATACATCGCTGATAGTCTATACTAATTTTGGATTCTTTTACACCTACAATTTTTTTTTGATAATGGCAAATGTGACCATTTCGAATTCGATAGCTACAGCTGCAGGAGTGACTAAAGAACGTCTCTTTCTCTCTCAGTACCTCAAGGAATGAATTTGAACACCAAAGTGCTGTTATTAGCGGCTACCTTCCTGCTGGTAAGTTGCCAACCACACAGATGCTGGCATTGTATTAATATGTAACAGCTTTATGGTTTCTTTTTTCTGTTTGCAGAATCATATGTTTTTTGAGATGAGCTGAGTGGAAATGGTAATGCTTCTGGGACATAAAAGATGTCTGCTGACCCCTAACAGCTATTGTCAAACTGTTGACTCATAACAAGATGGATCACTGCATCATCTCTCTACATGAAAACCACAAAATAGACGTGGATTGTCTGAATTGCATCTGAACTGTACATCTCTGTACAGAGCCTCTCTGCACCCCTATAAACGAACATAGGATTCAAATGTAGAGTACTAAATTGCACTGGAAATATTAACCCTATATAGCCTATTTAATACACATGTTTGTAATGCCTCTAAATTATCAACATGATCAAAACTTTGCTGAAAACGCTGTTGTACTACACCTCTTCTGTTGTGTGATAGTTTTTTTTTTATCAAGTTATTAGTGTATTCTACAATGTTCCTCTTCAAGCTGCTATGAAACATTGAATGGTTTTAAGAAAATAGAAAAAAAATAACTTTTTTGTTAGTAACATTTCAAGATGAACACTTTTTAGAAAAATCATGTTAAAATGTATCAAATATGCATCCAAATTTTGAGGAACATTTATTTGTATGTTTCAATTACCTCTATTGTATTCCTTGCATTGTTTTGCCCCCACATTAAAATCATCAGAGCTTTGATCATAAAACTAAGCATTTAAATAACATCTTACTAAGACATATTGAGAGCTATAGTGACAACTGATATTTAAATGTATATTATATTTAAGTAGTCTGTTATTTTGTTATAAAGACCTCATTCATTAACAAGCTATCAGAATTTCATCGTTTTGGCCATATAAACAACAGAAACAAATAGCATATTTTGACTCTGTTTGGGTCTCTGAATAAAATGTTTTCCCTCTTCAAGTATGAGCTCCATATTCTCCTATATCAAAGCAAACATACACTCACCTAAAGGATTATTAGGAACACCTGTTCAATTTCTCATTAATGCAATTATCTAATCAACCAATGACATGGCAGTTGCTTCAATGCATTTAGGGGTGTGGTCCTGGTCAAGACAATCTCCTGAACTCCAAACTGAATGTCAGAATGGGAAAGAAAGATGATTTAAGCAATTTTGAGCGTGGCATGGTTGTTGGTGCCAGATGGGCCGGTTTGAGTATTTCACAATCTGCTCAGTTACTGGGATTTTCATGCACAACCATTTCTAGGGTTTACAAAGAATGGTATGAAAAGGGAAAAACACCCAGAATGCGGCAGTCCTGTGGGTGAAAATGCCTTGTTGATGCTAGAGGTCAGAGGAGAATGGGCGGACGGATTCAAGCTGATAGAAGAGCAACTTTGACTGAAATAACCGCTTGTTAACCGCATCAAAATCTAAACATGAACATTTTAAGACTAGGTAGCATCAGAAGGGCTGTACATATAGTTACCATTCTTTAAATTATATAAGATGCCAATTGTACCAACAAAACAGAGTCACACCACAGCTGAAAATTAGCAGCAGATGCATAATCAACATTTATTGCTATCATCAATCATAATTAAAAACAACCTTTTCTTTCCTCTTTTTTTATGTACCTCAAAAACAACTTCCAGCACTGAATTTCAGGCAGTATAAAGTAGGTGTTGATACACAGCCCCCATTAACCCCCACATCACTGTTTGTTAGTTAGCATATTATTCAGACATTAGTCTGAATAACGAGACTAATAATGTCTGAGGGATTTCTAAAACAGGGCTTGGAGTCGTTTCTCCGGTGTCGACTCCTCCAGCGGATGTTGAGCGATCTTGAAAATCAGTGTTTTGCAGGAGGCGAAGGCCAGGCACAGTGAATCAGGCAGCATGGCACCCATCCCTGGTAGGGCACTGTCCTTTGGGTTTACACTCACAAACTCAAGAGAAATAAAAAGTTTGCCATTATAGATCTCTCCAAATACGCTTAGAAATATAATTCTTTTTTGTACAACAGTTCTATGTTAAAACAACTCAACACTGTAGCTAAAATACTGCACTATAGTTGCCTCATTGGTAAATAATGTAACCTAAATGAATTTTGTCTTCCTGCTTGGGCCATCTCCACGAGACATAAGATGATAATTCAGGTAAACGTGACTGTACTACATGACTGGGCATGTTTTTCTTTTTGGAAAACGGTGGCAGTTTCCAGCCATTAGTTCATGTCAGAGTGGCTGAACTATTTGGTCCCGCTCTGATAGCTCAGCCTAATGGCTGACTGGAAAACATTCGTTCGCATGTTGATGATTTGGCTCCTTCTTTTCTGTAAGAGTTAAGATGACATGAACACAGGCCAGAAGTCTTCAATAGTAAAAATGTCTCATGCTGATCCTTTTCATGATGTCCCTTTTGTTTAACTTTAAAAAACAGATACATTTCAGGTTGTCATCCTCGGAAATGTCCTCTTCCTTGGGAAAATTAACTTGAAACTCTAGATGAGGAGAAAAAAATAACACTTTTCACAGTGAGGAACATGACGGGAATGAATCTAAAATCTCCTAATGAGAACTGAGCTTCAGTGTAAGTGATTATGCGTCAATCTGTCGTGAGTTTATACCTGTCACACACTCTCCGGATGAAAACTAGCGGCCTCCACTTGCGTTCACTAGACCATGAAAATCCTCCCAAGCTCTGCAAGATCACATACACAGCATAAACTGTATATTAATATAAGGTATATATACACTGATCAGACATAAGATTATGACCTAACAGGTGAAGTGAATAACACTGATTATGTCTTTATCAGGGCACCTGGGATATATTAGGGAGCAAATTAACATTTTTCCCTTAAAGTTGATGTGTTAAGCAAGGAAAATGGGCAAGCGTAAGGATTTGAGTGAGTTTGACAAGGGCCAATTTGTGATGGCTAGATGACTGGGTCAGAGCATCTCCAAAACTGCAGCTCTTGTGGGGTGTTCCCGGTCTGCAGTGGTCAGTATCTATCAAAAGTGGTCCAGGGAAGGATCAGTGGTGAACCGGCGACAGGGCCAAGGCTCATTGATGCACATGGGGAGCGAAGGCTGGCCTGTGTGGTCCGATCAAACAGACAAGCTACTGTAGCTCAAATTGCTCAAGAAGTTAATGCTGGTTCTGATAGAAAGGTGTCAGAACAGTGCATTGCAGTTTGTTGCAGTTTGTTGAGTATGGGGCTGCATAGCCGCAGACCAGTCAGGGTGCCCATGGTGAAATGCATAATTTGACTTAATTTGACATAAAACTCATATTGTCTGCCATATAGTACATTTTTGCATATCACAAATATATGGCATGATGGTTACATGACAAGCTTTCTACATAGTTTACTGGATTATTATTTACCGACTGACACATTTTCTCCCCCATATAACCCTATTGTATACCCCCCCTCCCATATAACCCTATTGTATACTTCCCCTAAATAATCTTTTTGTATACTTCCCCTATATAACCCTATTGTATTCTTCTCCTATATAACCCTATTGTATACTTCCCCTATATGACCCTATTGTATACTTCCCCTATATAACCCTATTGTATACTTCCCCTATATAACCCTATTGTATACTTCCCCTATATGACCCTATTGTATACTTCCCGCCTATATGACCCTATTGTATACTTCCCCCCTATATAACCCTATTGTATACTTCCCCCCTATATGACCCTATTGTATACTTCCCCCCTATATAACCCTATTGTATACTTCCCCTATATAACCCTATTGTATACTCCCCCCTATATAACCCTATTGTATTCTTCCCCTATATAACCCTATTGTATAATCCCCCTAATATAACCCTATTGTATACTCCCCCTATATGACCCTATTGTATACTTTCCCTATATAACCCTATTGTATACTCCCCCCATATGACCATATGACCCTATTGTATACCCCTATATGACCCTATTGTATACTTCCCCTATATAACCCTATTGTATACTCCCCCCTATATAACCCTTTTGTTTACTTCCCCTATATAACCCTATTGTATAATCCCCTATATAACCCTATTGTATACTCCCCTATATGACCCTATTGTATACTTTCCCTATATAACCCTACTGTATACTCCCCCCATATGACCATATGACCCTATTGTATACCCCCCCTATATAACCCTATTGTATACTTCCCCTATATAACCCTATTGTATACTTCCCCTATATAACCCTATTGTATACTTCCCCTATATAACCCTATTGTATACTTCCCCTATATAACCCTATTGTATACTCCCCCCTATATGACCCTATTGTATACTTTCCCTATATAACCCTATTGTATACTCCCCTATATAACCCTATTGTATACTCCCCATATGACCCTATTGCATACTCCCCCCTATATAACCCTATTGTATACTCCCCCCTATATAACCCTATTGTATACTTCCCCTATATAACCCTATTGTATACTTCCCCTATATAATCCTATTGTATACTCCCCCCTATATAACCCTATTGTAATTGATAGACTTACAACAGTTTTTACTATTTAAATTGGCACTTACAGAACTATAACATTAGATTTTGTATTGTATGACTCTTTCAATAAGTTTGTGTAAATTTTTAATACTATATGCACATACAGTACCATTCAAAAGTTTGTGGTCGGTAAGATTTTTTTGAAAAAAGTCTCTTATGCTCACCAAGGCAGTTTTTATTATCAAAAATACAAAAAAACAGTAATATTGTGAAATATTATTTCAATTTAAAATAACTATTTTCTATTTGAATATCGTATTAAATTTAATTTATTCCTGTGATGGCAAAGCTTATTACACCAGTCTTCAGTGTTCTTACTGACCCCATATATCTAAGCTGTAGTGTATAATATGAGTGTGTGTATGTTTGTGTAACTCACTTGATGCTGTCTGTGTGTGTCTTGTACTCCATAATGGTATTAGGAGGCAGGTTGAGGACTCTGCGTAAAGTGTCTCTAATGCGAGCAGTGGTGGCCTGGTCACTGGCTGTCTTATTCCAGATAGAAATGATGTCCTCCTTCAAACCAAAACTAAAATATTTATTAAATACAGACCAATGCTATTATGATGTGTTTACTGGCGTGAGGGTGGGGCAACCTGTAACTCGTGAGATCACAGCAAGTGCAAACCACAATGATCCAACCATCCAATCAATTTCCGTCCTACAAAGTAAACTGCAGTACCTGGAAGCGAACGGACACAACGGCCCCACAGATCTCCTCGCCCACCATGAACTGCTCGCCCAACATGGCCAAAATCAGATTCTCCCAGCAGCGTGACGCCAGGCCTTTACGAAGTCGAATGATCCATTTACCTCCACACTTATTTGCATCATCCTACACAATGCAACACAATATAAAATCTATCATCTGTCATTAGAAAAGTTTGCGTGCATGTAATCTGACCAAACTCACCTCCCACATGGGTTTGATTCCTTCCTTAAACAAGTGGAAATCACTGTGACCAGTCAGATCACCCGGTCGGATCATGTGACTATAAAAACGCCAGAACTGCTCCACCTACAAACACAAAACAGCTGTTGAACTGTCAATCATGTGGCCTACAGTAAGGCAGTCTAACTTTAACACCCACTGTGCCTTTGTCTGAGTAGCCTGTGTGAGTACATAAGTCTGAATTAACATGTCCATGCGAGTTTGCGTGCATGAATATGTCTGCTGGTTACCGAAGCAAAGCTGCCGATCTGTTTAATGTTCTGTTCGTAGCTCTGTGTGCTGGCCGGCCGCCCTGGTGTGCGGCGAGAATACCAGAACGTGTAGTTGTACTGAAGAGGGTGCTCACCGGCCCCTGGGACCACCACCTGCAGAAGTAGAACAACTCACAGTTATCTAACATTCCTGCTCTGTCGGACTGACTTATATCTGTCCACATACCTTTCTCTTAGTGTTTGAGTCCTTCTCCTCTTCGTCATTTTTTTCCTTCTCCCCGTCTTTCGGTGAGCCGTTTTCCTGGTCGTGATCTCCGCTGTCATCATCTTTCAGGCTTAAATGGAGACAAAACTCTCAATTCCACTCAACCACAATATGTTATTTATTATTGTGCTCTCAGAGCACTAATAATTAATAATTCAATCAGGAACTAAAGCACATGAAGTGGCTTTTTAACTGAAAAAAAAAAGTTAAAACTTTAAACTTATATATATATATATATATATTTACTACCAATTTAGTAAATGTATGTTCTAGTGTCATTTATATAAAACTAGTAAATAAAGCGACATCTTAGTATGTTATAATATAAGTATATACAAAAGCTTATATTTTCATATATATATATATATATATATATATATATATATATATATATATATATATATATATATATATATATATATATATATATATATATATATATATATCTGTTAGGTATATATATATATATATATATATATATATATATATATATATATATATATATATATATATATATATATATATATATATATATATATATCACTTTAAATTAGGGGGACTTAACTACTTTGTACTTACATCAAAAAACAAGTACAATGTACTTATTGTGTTCATATTGTATTGCAAAACACTGATATTGATGTGTATACGGGTAAAGTTAGGCACAGGTTTGGTGGTGTGAGTAAGTTTAAGGGTAGGGTTAGGTGTAAGGGAAGTGTCAACAGTGTAATTATAAATGTACATTTACAATAATTACATGCAGGTATTTTTTTATATGTACAATTGTAAAACATGCATAAGTGCATTGTATCAAATGATTGATTTAAATGTTAGTACATAGTAGTTAAGGCCACCTTATATAAAGTGGGTCCAAAACATGTTAATATACATGTGCAGGAATTTCAGTACTGCCACTGTACTTTTTGTAACGTAATTTATAACATCCACTGTACTTTTCTGGGGATATAATAATAATCGTCATCTGTATTACAAGGAGGACAGAGAACATGACTGCGTTTACAGAAACAGAATAAACTTTATTAGGGGTTCAAGCACGAAGTGCTGAAACCCTATTGTAATTGTACTGATTTTTAGGGGTTCAAGCACGAAGTGCTGAAACCCTATTGTAATTGTACTGATTTTTAGGGGTTCAAGCACGAAGTGCTGAAACCCTATTGTAATTGTACTGATTTTTATTATTATTAGGGGTTCAAGCACGAAGTGCTGAAACCCTATTGTAATTGTACTGATTTTTATTAGGGGTTCGAGCACGAAGTGCTGAAACCCTATTGTATTTGTACTGATTTTTATTATTAGGGGTTCAAGCACGAAGTGCTGAAACCCTATTGTAATTGTACTGATTTTTATTATTATTATTATTATTATTCTCCGGTAAAACGCATCGTGCAGCCCAAACCGTAAGGGCTGGAGCGTTGAAACTTTGTCAGATGGTAGTCCTCAGCCTGGGGACGACCCTGAGAAGCTATGACCCCAAATGGCCTATAGGTGGCGCTACAGCAACCAAAAGCGCAAAATAGCTCATAACTCCTAAACCGTTTGGTCCACACTCAAGTGTCTTATATCACTGGAAAGCTGAGTCCTTGCCAAACAAAACGTATATCTCCGATTTCATTTCCGGTATGCAAATTTTTCCGCCATTTTGAATATTGTTGAAAACCTACTTTTGCGAACTAGTCCCTGGTTTTTGGCCTGATCGGAACCAAACCAGTTCACAACTGTTCTCTGGAGACTGAATATCAATAATCATTGAAAAAAAGTAGAAATTTCGATTCATGGTTGATAAGGGACAAAATGGACGTTCAGGCGGAGCCTATTTTACTAAAGGCTATAACTCAAAAAGTAAATTAGATATATTCATCAAACTTGGTACACATGTGTATGGACTCAATTTGAGGTCACAGTAAAAAAGGCGAAGATTGAGCTCTAGGTGGCGCTATAATGTTACAAAAACATAATAAAGGCTATGACCACCTGACCGTTAGTCTGATTGACTTGAAAATTGGTGTGCAGTGTCTTGGTCCAAGGCCCCATGTATGTCTATGAGGACATTGGCGTATCTCAAAAAACATGGCCCATCAACCAATTAAGTTTGAGCACCTATAAGACAAGGTTAACGGAGGCCGATCGGAACGAAACTCGATGGGCATGTTCGACTCATGGCCCTAGAGGTCTGTAAGAATTTTGAAAGAAATCGGCCACTAGTTGGCGCTAACGAGTTTTATGGCTCTGTAATCACATGGTGTTGCACACATCCACAAAATATGCATATCATAAGATAGATCTCCTCATGTTGAACAACTTTGCCTCTAGAACCATTGCTGTCAATCAAATCGTTCATTAAATATTTACAATTATGTTAAAAACCTACTTTTGCGAACTAGTCCCTGGTTTTTTGCCCGATCGGAACCAAACCAGTCTAGAACAATTCTCTGGACTCTCTAGATCAATAATTATTGAAAAAAAGTTGGACTTTTGCATTTGGATGGCTATAACAGGGTCATTTAAAAAGAGGTGTGGAAAAATGCACTCAAAAGCCTATAAATCCTAAAGGAAAACTCAAAACTTCACGAAAATTGTTGGGTATATGTGGCATAACATGCTGAAGAAGCATGCAAAGTTTTATGGAGATCGGACTATAGGTGGCGCTATAACTTTTAAAAAGCTTTAAAACCATGCATTTCCTATGGAAAATTGCCTGTATTAGCTGCAAATGGTATTTTCCATCAGTTGCAATATAATGTTTAAAACATTCATTAGATCTGCTCATTCTGACTCTCTAGGTCAATAATTATATAGAAAAATTACTTTTACAATTGGATGGCTATAATAGTCAAATCAATATGTGATTTTGACCAAATGTCCCCAAAAAGCCTTTAACTTCTCATTGAATGTTTAGATAATCTCAAAAGAGGAAGTACATGTGACACATGACTCTAAACAAGCATACAACATTTCATGGAGATCAGGCAATAGATGCCTCTTTAAAAATTAAAAAAGTGACAATGCTTATTTTGGTGTATTAAATTAAATTGCCATAAAACCACCAGAGGGCAGCATAAGACCACTTATTGGTTCATTCTGCTCACTAAGCATATATAAACTTTATAAAATCATTATAATAACATTGCAAATCACATTTTGACAATGTTTATCAATTAATTTGTTCATTTGATGTGTTTTTCACAATATTACATTACAATTCAAAATAACACCTGAAAATATGTTTTAAAGGGGAAAAGATAGAATAAGTAATTAAATTAAAGGCATTCACCGGAAAATGTGCCCATTAAATGGAAAACAGAGGCGTTTACAATGAAAATGAGCTAATGAGTGGTTCTTGGAGTAAGCATTGTGTTACTAATAATTTATTTAAAATATCTACATGTAAAACAGAAGTGTGTGTGTGTGTGTGTGTGTGTGTGTGTGCGCGTGTGTGTGTGTGTGTGTGTGTGTGTGTGTGTGTGTGTGTGTGTGTGTGTGTGTGTGTGTGTGTGTGTGTGTGTGTGTGTGTTTGTGTGTGTGTATCAGTCTGTCTGTCTTTCTCTCTCTCTCTCTCTCTCTCTCTCTGTGTGTGTGTGTGTGTGTGTGTGTGTGTGTGTGTGGCCAATATCTACTCAAGAAATGCTTAGACTTTATTCAAATAAGCAGGTGACACATGACATTACATTTGGCAATAGTTTTTGCTTTAAAATTAATATCTAGGCATTGTAAAAATCATTATAATAACATTTAATATCCCATTTTGTCAATGTTTATCAATGCCATAGACTTGTGCTGGTTCTAATGCTAATGTTGTCCTATAGAGGGGGCTGCAGGATCAGAAATATACTTTCTTGTGTTTCCACAGGTTAAAATTAAATGTATAGGCTAGAATCATGTTGAATCAAACCTCAATGGGGTAAATCATGGTAAATCACATTAGAATTTGGTAAATCATGCTGAACTATGGTAAATAATGCTATAATCATGGTGAATCATACCACAATGTGGTAAATCATACTACAATGTGGTAAATCATATTGGAATGTGGAAACATGGTAAATCATGGTAAACTATGGTAAATCAGGCTAGGATCATGGTAAATCATATTAGAATGTGACAATTTGTGGTAAATCATGGTAAATCATATTAGAATGTGGCAATTTGTGGTAAATCATGGTAAATCATATTAGAATGTGGTAACTCGTGGTAAATCATGGTAAACTATGGTAAATCATGCCAGGATCATGGTAAATCATCCTACAATGTGGTAAATCATAGTAAATCATATTAGAATGTGGAAACATGGTAAATCATGGTAAACTATGGTAAATCAGGCTAGAATCATGGTAAATAAAACTGGAACATGGTAAATCACAGTAAATCATGCCAGGACATGCTAAATCAATGTAAGCTATGGTAATTCATGGTAAAATATGGCGAATCACGGTTAAGTATGTTAAATCACTAACACAGGGAATATCATGGTAAATCAGGCAAGAACATGGTAAATCAAGGTAAACTATGGTGAATCATGGTAAATCACACTAGAACATGGTAAATCATGGTAAACTATGCTAGTACATGGTAAATTAGACCATAGGTGGCGCTATAACTGACAAAAAGCTTTGAAAACCACACATATCCTATATTAAATTGCCTTTATTGGCTGTAAATGGTCATTTTCATCTATTATGTCAGTGGTTAAATGCTTTCTAAATGAACCTTGGTGTCTTTTGATGCTTTTAGGCTTTAAGTCCTTAAAGGCCTTAAATGCTTGAACCCCGCTAAATGCTGCTTGCAGCTTTAATTATTATTATTATTCTCCGGTAAAACGCATCGTGCAGCCCAAACCGTAAGGGCTGGAGCGTTGAAACTTTGTCAGATGGTAGTCCTCAGCCTGGGACGAACCTGATAAGCTATGACCCCAATTGGCCTATAGGTGGCGCTACAGCAACCAAAAGCGCACAATGGCTCATAACTCCTAAACCGTTTGGTCCACACTCAAGTGTCTTATATCACTGGAAAGCTGAGTCCTTGCCAAACAAAAGCGTATATCTCGATTTCATTTCCGGTATGCAAATTTTTCCGCCATTTTGAATTTTGTTGAAAACCTACTTTTGCGAACTAGTCCTGGATTTTTGCCCGATCAGAACCAAACCAGTGCAGAAATGTTCTATGGAGTCTAAATATCAATAATTATCGAAAAAAAGTTGAAATTTCGATTCAAGGTCGTTAAGGGGCGTAAAAATGTTTGTCAGGGCGGAGCCAATTTTACTAAAATGGCTATAACTCAAACGTAAATGAGATATAGTCACCAAACTTGGTACACATGTGTATGGGCTCAATTTGAGGTCACAGTGAAAAAATCGCGAAGATTGAGCTCTAGGTGGCGCTATAATGTGAAAAAAACATAATAAAGGCTATGACCACCTGACCGTTAGTCCGATTGACTCGAAAATTGGTATGCAGTGTCTTGGTCCAAGGCCCCATGTATGTCTATGAGGACATTGGCGTATCTCAAAAAACATGGCCGCCATCAACCAATTAAGTTTGAGCACCTATAAGACAAGGTTAACGGAAGCCGATCGGAACGAAACTCGATGGGCATGCTCGACTCATGGCCCTAGAGGTCTGTAAGAATTTTGAAAGAAATCGGCCACTAGTTGGCGCTACTGAGTTTTATGGCTCTGTAATCACATGGTGTTGCACACATCCACAAATTATGCATATCATATGATAGATCTCCTCATTCTGAACAACTTTGCCTCTAGAACCATTGCTGTCAATCAAATCGTTCATTAAATATTCGCAATTATGTTAAAAACCTACTTTTGCAAACTAGTCCCTGGTTTTGCCCGATCGGAACCAAACCAGTCTAGGACAATTCTATGGACTCTTTAGATCAATAATTATCAAAAAAAGTTGAACTTTTGCATTTGGATGGCTATAACAGAGTCATTTAAAAAGAGATGTGGAAAATGCACTCAAAAGCCTATAAATCCTAAAGGTAAACTCAAAACTTCATGAAAATTGTTGGGTATATGTGGCATAACATGCTGAAGAAGCATGCAAAGTTTTATGAAGATCAAACTATAGGTGGCGCTATAACTGTTAAAAGCTTTAAAACCATGCATTTCCTATGGAAAATTGCCTGTATTAGCTGCAAATGGTGTTTTCCATCTGTTGCAATATAATGTTTAAATCATTTGTTAGATCTGCTCATTCTGACTCTCTCAAATAATTATATAGAAAAATAACTTTTACAATTGGATGGCTATAATAGTCATATCAATATGTGATTTTGACCAAATGTCCCCAAAAAGCCTTTAACTCCTCAATGAATGTTTAGATAATCTCAAAAAGAGGGAAGTACATGTGACACATGACTCTAAACAAGCATACAACATTTCATGGAGATCAGGCAATAGATGCCTCTATAAAAGTTAAAAAAAGTGACAATGCTTATATTGGTGTATTACATTAAATTGCCATAAAGCCACCAGAGGGCAGCATAAGACCACTTATTGGTTCATTCTGCTCACTAAGCATATATAAACTTTATAAAATCATTATAATAACATTGCAAATCACATTTTGACAATGTTTATCAATTAATTTGTTCATTTGATGTGTTTTTCACAATATTACATTACAATTCAAAATAACACCTGAAAATATGTTTTAAAGGGGAAAAGATAGAATAAGTAATTAAATTAAAGGCATTCACCGGGAAAATGTGCCCATTAAATGGAAAACAGACGTTTACAATGAAAATGAGCTAATGAGTGGTTCTCTGCTGCCACCTGCTGGTTTTAAAAAGTCATTTTGTCATACTACTTGATTATATTGCTCTATAATTCATATTTAGACATTAAAAACCACTATTATAACATTTACAATCACATTTTGACAAATTCAATCAATTCATTTTTATTTAAACAGTGGTATTGACAATTCTGCCAAACAATGATGGTATGATTAATGTGTAAAAATACTACAAGACTAGGAGTAAGCATTGTGTTACTAATAATTTATTTAAAATATCTACATGTAAAACAGAAGTGTGTGTGTGTGTGTGTGTGTGTGTGTGTGTGTGTGTGTGTGTGTGTGTGTGTGTGTTTGTGTGTGTGTATCAGTCTGTCTGTCTCTCTCTCTCTCTCTCTCTCTCTCTGTGTGTGTGTGTGTGTGTGTGTGTGTGTGTGTGTGTGTGTGTGTGTGTGTGTGCCAATATCTACTCAAGAAATGCTCAGACTTTATTCAAATAAGCAGGTGACACATGACATTACATTTGGCAATAGTTTTTGCTTTAAAATTCATATCTAGGCATTGTAAAAATCATTATAATAACATTTAATATCTCATTTTGTCAATGTTTATAAATGCCATAGACTTATGCTGGTTCTAATGCTAATGTTGTCCTATAGGGGGCTGCAGGATCAGAAATATACTTTCTTGTGTTTCCACAGGTTAAAATTAAATGTATAGGCTAGAATCATGGTGAATCAAACCTCAATGGGGTAAATCATGGTAAATCACATTAGAATGTGGTAAATCATGGTGAACTATGGTAAATAATGCTATAATCATGGTGAATAATACCACAATGTGGTAAATCATGGTAAATCATACTACAATGTGGTAAATCATATTAGAATGTGGAAACATGGTAAATCATGGTAAACTATGGTAAATCAGGCTAGGATCATGGTAAATCATATTAGAATGTAGTAACTCGTGGTAAATTGTGGTAAACTATAGTAAATCAGGCTACAATGTGGTAAATCTATAGTAAATCAGGCTACAATGTGGTAAATCATGGTAAATCATATTAGAATGTGGAAACATGGTAAATCATGGTAAACTATGCTAAATCAGGCTAGGATCATGGCAAATCAGGCTACAATGTGGTAAATCTATAGTAAAGCAGGCTACAATGTGGTAAATCATGGTAAATCATATTAGAATGGCGAAACATGGTAAATCATAGTAAACTATGGTAAATCAGGCTAGGATCATGGTAAATCAAACTGGAACATGGTAAATCACAGTAAATCATGCCAGGACATGCTAAATCAATGTAAAATATGGTGAATCACGGTAAAGTATGGTAAATCACTAACACAGGGAATATCATGGTAAATCAGGCAAGAACATGGTAAATCAAGGTAAACTATGGTGAATCATGGTAAATCACACTAGAACATGGTAAATCATGGTAAACTATGCTAGTACATGGTAAATTAGACCATAGGTGGCACTATAACTGACAAAAAGCTTTGAAAACCATACATATCCTATATTAAATTGCCTTTATTGGCTGTAAATAGTCATTTTCATCTATTATGTCAGTGGTTAAATGCTTGCTAAATGAACCTTGGTGTCTTTTGATGCTTTTAGGCTTTAAGTCCTTAAAGGCCTTAAATGCTTGAACCCGCTAAATGCTGCTTGCAGCTTTAATTATTATTATTATTATTCAGCCGAAAAACGCATCGTGCAGACCAAACCGTAAGGGCTAGAGACTTGAAACTTGGCCAATAGGTAGTACAAAAATCGAGGAGAGGTTATCAAATTATGAGCCATATTGGCCTGTAGGTGGCGCTATAGCAATCAATTGCGCGAAACTGCTCATAACTCATAGATCGTATGTCGTAGACTCAAGTGTCTTATATCATTGGAAAGCTGAATACCTGACGAAAAAAAGCGTATATCTCCGATTTTATTTCCGGTATGCAAATTTTCCCGCCATTTTGAATTTTGTTGAAAAACTACTTTTGCCAACTATTCCTAGGATTTTTGTCCAATCAGAACCAAACCAGTGCCAAAATGTTCTCTGGAGTCTGATTATCAATAATCATTGAAAAAAATTCATAATATCGATTCACGGTTGTTAAGGGGCGTAAAACGACGGACGTTTAGGGCGGGGCCTATTTTACTAAAAGGCTATAACTCAAAAACGAAATGAGATATCTTCACCAAACTTGGTACACATATGTAAGGGCTCAGTCTTTGGTCAGGATAAAAATCGCAACGATTGGCCACTTGGTGGCGCTATAACATGAAAAACCCTGAAAAGGGCTATAACCACATCACCGCTAGTCCGATTGACTTGAAAATTGGTATGCAGTGTCTTGGTCCAAGGTACCATATATATCTATGAGAACATTGGCGTATCTTAAAAACATGGCCGCCACAGCCAATTAAATTTGAGCACTTATTAGACAAGGTTAATGGAGGCCGATCGGAATGAAACTCGGTGGGCATGTTTGGCTCATGGCCCTAGAGGTCTGTAAGAATTTTGAAAGAAATCGCCACTAGTTGGCGCTAACGAGTTTAAAGGCTCTGTAATCACGTGGTGTTGCACACATCCACAAAATATGCATATCATTTGATAGATCTCCTCATGTTGAACAACTTTGCTTCTAGAACCATTGCTGTCAATCAAATCGCTTCATTAAATATTCGCGATTATGTCAAAAACCTACTTTTGCGAACTAGTCCCTGGTTTTGCCCGATCGGAACCAAACCAGTCTGGGACAATTCTATGGACTCTCCAGACCAATAATCATTGACAAAAAGTTGAAATTTTGCTTTTGCATGGCTATAACAGGTTCATTTACAAAAGAGGCGTGGCAAAATACACTCAAAAGCCTATAAATCCTAAGGAAAACTCATAACTTTACGAAAATTGTTGGGTATATGTGACGTAACATGCCGAAGAAGCATGCAAAGTTTTATGGAGATAAGACTATAGGTGGCGCTATAACTGTTAAAAAGCTTTAAAGCCATGCATTTCCTATGGTAAATTGCCTGTTTTGGCTGTAAATGGCCTTTTCCATCTATTATCATTTAATATTAAAATTATTTGTTAGATGTGCTCATTTTGACTCTCTAGGTCAATAATTATATTAAAAAAAAACCTTTTGCAATTGGATGGCTCTAATAGGTTCATAGCAATATGTGATTTTGACCAAGTGTCACCGAAAGCCTTTAACTCCTCAATGAATGTTTAGATCTTCTCAAAAAGAGGTAAGTACATGTGACATATGACTCTAAACAAGCATGCAACATTTCATGGAGATCGGGCAATAGATGCCTCTATAATAGGTAAAAGGTTTCAATGTGCCAAAGCTTTATACCTAAAATTGCCATAAAGCCACCAGAGGGCAGCATAAGACCACTCATTGGTTCATTCTGCTCACTAAGCATGTATAAAATCATTATAATAACATTGCAAATCACAGAACATGTGTCCTATGCCTCTAAACAAACATATTGTACAATATTGACCTATATAACAGTTAAAAAGGTGAAAATGGCAGTGTTACTATGAATATAATGGAATATTAATCCAATTAGTGGTATTATACTACCCCATTCTGTTCATTTCAGTCATAATACTCACTGATATGATCTATAAGTCATATTTAGACTTTATAAAATCACTGTTTTAACATTTACAATCATATTTAGTCTAAATTAATCTATCAAGTATTAATTTTGACAATTGTCACATTGAGAAATGTGAATCCTGAAGGAGACTTGCAGTAAACATTTTGTTTTTCATCATTTAAATCAAATGTCTGTATCTACAAAATAATGTGTGTAGTCCTGTTTCTGAATAAATTCTGAATAATCTGAATAATAGTTTATAAAGAGCTATGTGAAATGCTTATAGACCATAGCATTTAAAAATGTGTGTGTGTGTGTGTGTGTGTGTGTGTGTGTGTGTGTGTGTGTGTGTGTGTGTGTGTGTGTGTGTGTGTGTGTGACTCTCTAGGTCAATAATTATCAAAAATAAATAAATAACTTTTGCATTTGGATGGATATAATAGGATCATAGCAATATGTGATTTTGACCAAATGTCCCCGAAAGCCTTTAACTCCTCAATGAATGTTTAGATCATCTCAAAAAGAGGTAAGTACATGTGACATATGACCCTAAACAAGCATACAAAATGTCATGGAGATCGGGCAATAGATCCCTTTATAAAAGTTAAAAAAGTGACAATGCTTATATTGGTGTATTACATTAAATTGCCATAAAGCCACCAGAGGGCAGCAGAAGACCACTTATTGGTTCATTCTGCTCACTAAGCATATATAAACTTTATAAAATCCTTATAATAACATTGCAAATCACATTTTGACAATGTTTATCAATTAATATGTTCATTTAATGTATGTTTTTACAATAAAATCACATTACAATTAAAATAACAACTGAAAATATGTTTTAAAGGGGAAAACCTTGAATAAGCAAACTTGTTACCTATCATTTATTTCAAATATCTATATATGCAACAAGATGTGTATGTGAGTTAGCACGCTTTGAAGGCATTCACTTTGAAAATGTGCCCATTAAATGAAAAACAGACAGTTCAAATGAGCTAATGAGTGGTTCTCTGCTGCCACCTGCTGGTTAGAAATATAGTCATTTTGTCATATTACCTACTTATTGTTCTATAATTCATATTTAGACATTATAAAACCACCATTATAAAATGTACAATCACATTTTGTCAAATTTGATCAATTAATTTTTATTTAAGCATTGGTATTGACAATTCTACCAAAAAATGATGGTATGATTAATGTGTAAAAATGACTACAAGAATAGGAATAAGCATTTTGTTACTAATTATTTATTTAAAATATCTATATGTAAAACATAAGTGTGTGTGTCTGTCTCTCTCTATATATATATATGTGTGTGTGTGTGTGTGTGTATGTATGTGTACATGTATGTTTGTGTGTGTGTGTGTGTGTGTGTGTGTGTGTGTGTGTGTGTGTGTATAAGCACATTTATTGTACTTTACAAGGAATATGAACTTTGAAACCAAACCCATTCATATACTCATTCATACACTCAATTGGACGTCTTTAATAGGTTCATAGCAATATGTGATTTTGATCAAGTGTCACCGAAAGCCTTTAACTCCTCAATGAATGTTTAGATCTTCTCAAAAGAGGTAAGTACATGTGACATATGACTCTAAACAAGCATGCAACATTTCATGGAGATCGGGCAATAGATGCCTCTATAATAGGTAAAAGGTTTCAATGTGCCAAAGCTTTATACCTTAAATTGCCATAAAGCCGCCAGAGGGCAGCATAAGACCACTCATTGGTTCATTCTGCTAACTAAGCATGTATAAAATCATGTACGTGTATATGCATGTTTGTGTGTGTGTGTGTGTGTGTGTGTATAAGCACATTTATTAGACTTAACATGGAAAATGAACTTTGAAACCAAACCCATTCATACACTTATTCATACACTCATGGTGGTGTCAGCCATGCAAGGCACCATTCAGCTCGTCAGGAGCAGCTGGGGTTAGGTGTGTTGCTCATGGACATCTCGACACTTGGTCAGATGGAACCGGGGATCGAACCACCAACCTTCCGATTTGTAGACAATCTACATGAACCACTGAGTCACTGACGCCCAGAATGTTTTAAATGTGTATAATGACATGGGTATGACATAGGTATTACAAAAAGAGGGTGAAATATGAGGACGTTCCCCATGTCCTCACTTTTCAAAATGCTTATAAATCACACGGGATGAGTTTTGTTTCACAGAAAGTATACTGCAGTCTCCTGTGATGGGTAGGTTTAGGGGCAGGGGCAGTGTAGGGGGATAGAAAATACGGTTTGTACAGTATAAAATGCATTACGCCTATGGAATTTCCCCACATTTCACAAAAACAAACATCTGTGTATGTGTGTGTATACATGTAAGTAATCACGTTTAACAGACTTAACATGGAAAATGTACTTTAAAACCAAACCAGACAATTACAAAGTGAAATTGAGCCAATTGGTTTTCCTCTGCTGTCACCTGCTGATTAAAATAGTCAATTTGTTCTATAATTCATATTCAGTCTTTATAAAGTCACTATTATAACATTTGCAATCACATTTTGTCAATGTATCACTAGATTTCAGTTCAGCTCCCAGTTTTAATTATTTTACTGCTTTAGACACAAATGCAAAAGGCCTTTAATTCTTAAGTGCCTTAAGTTGCTCGAACACCGCTAAATGCTGCTCGCAGCTTTAATTATTATTATTATTATTATTCTCCGGTAAAACGCATCGTGCAGCCCAAACCGTAAGGGCTGGAGCGTTGAAACTTTGTCAGATGGTAGTCCTCAGCCTGGGACGACCTGAGAAGCTATGACCCCAAATGGCCTATAGGTGGCGCTACAGCAACCAAAAGCGCAAAATAGCTCATAACTCCTAAACCGTTTGGTCCACACTCAAGTGTCTTATATCACTGGAAAGCTGAGTCCTTGCCAAACAAAACGTATATCTCCGATTTCATTTCCGGTATGCAAATTTTTCCGCCATTTTGAATATTGTTGAAAACCTACTTTTGCGAACTAGTCCCTGGTTTTTGGCCTGATCGAACCAAACCAGTTCACAACTGTTCTCTGGAGACTGAATATCAATAATCATTGAAAAAAAGTAGAAATTTCGATTCATGGTTGATAAGGGCGACAAAATGGACGTTCAGGGCGGAGCCTATTTTACTAAAAAGGCTATAACTCAAAAAGTAAATTAGATATATTCATCAAACTTGGTACACATGTGTATGGACTCAATTTGAGGTCACAGTAAAAAAGGAAGATTGAGCTCTAGGTGGCGCTATAATGTTACAAAAACATAATAAAGGCTATGACCACCTGACCGTTAGTCTGATTGACTTGAAAATTGGTGTGCAGTGTCTTGGTCCAAGGCCCCATGTATGTCTATGAGGACATTGGCGTATCTCAAAAACATGGCCGCCATCAACCAATTAAGTTTGAGCACCTATAAGACAAGGTTAACGGAGGCCGATCGAACGAAACTCGATGGGCATGTTCGACTCATGGCCCTAGAGGTCTGTAAGAATTTTGAAAGAAATCGCCACTAGTTGGCGCTAACGAGTTTTATGGCTCTGTAATCACATGGTGTTGCACACATCCACAAAATATGCATATCATAAGATAGATCTCCTCATGTTGAACAACTTTGCCTCTAGAACCATTGCTGTCAATCAAATCGCTCATTAAATATTTACAATTATGTTAAAAACCTACTTTTGCGAACTAGTCCCTGGTTTTTGCCCGATCGAACCAAACCAGTCTAGAACAATTCTCTGGACTCTCTAGATCAATAATTATTGAAAAAAGTTGGACTTTTGCATTTGGATGGCTATAACAGGGTCATTTAAAAAGAGGTGTGGAAAATGCACTCAAAAGCCTATAAATCCTAAAGGAAAACTCAAAACTTCACGAAAATTGTTGGGTATATGTGGCATAACATGCTGAAGAAGCATGCAAAGTTTTATGGAGATCGGACTATAGGTGGCGCTATAACTTTTAAAAGCTTTAAAACCATGCATTTCCTATGGAAAATTGCCTGTATTAGCTGCAAATGGTATTTTCCATCAGTTGCAATATAATGTTTAAAACATTCATTAGATCTGCTCATTCTGACTCTCTAGGTCAATAATTATATAGAAAAATTACTTTTACAATTGATGGCTATAATAGTCAAATCAATATGTGATTTTGACCAAATGTCCCCAAAAAGCCTTTAACTTCTCATTGAATGTTTAGATAATCTCAAAAAGAGGGAAGTACATGTGACACATGACTCTAAACAAGCATACAACATTTCATGGAGATCAGGCAATAGATGCCTCTTTAAAAATTAAAAAAGTGACAATGCTTATTTTGGTGTATTAAATTAAATTGCCATAAAACCACCAGAGGGCAGCATAAGACCACTTATTGGTTCATTCTGCTCACTAAGCATATATAAACTTTATAAAATCATTATAATAACATTGCAAATCACATTTTGACAATGTTTATCAATTAATTTGTTCATTTGATGTGTTTTTCACAATATTACATTACAATTCAAAATAACACCTGAAAATATGTTTTAAAGGGGAAAAGATAGAATAAGTAATTAAATTAAAGGCATTCACCCGGGAAAATGTGCCCATTAAATGGAAAACAGACGTTTACAATGAAAATGAGCTAATGAGTGGTTCTTGGAGTAAGCATTGTGTTACTAATAATTTATTTAAAATATCTACATGTAAAACAGAAGTGTGTGTGTGTGTGTGTGTGTGTGTGTGTGTGTGTGTGTGTGTGTGTGTGTGTGTGTGTGTGTGTGTGTGTGTGTGTGTGTGTGTTTGTGTGTGTGTATCAGTCTGTCTTTCTCTCTCTCTCTCTCTCTCTCTCTCTCTCTGTATGTGTGTGTGTGTGTGTGTGTGTGTGTGTGTGTGGCCAATATCTACTCAAGAAATGCTTAGACTTTATTCAAATAAGCAGGTGACACATGACATTACATTTGGCAATAGTTTTTGCTTTAAAATTAATATCTAGGCATTGTAAAAATCATTATAATAACATTTAATATCCCATTTTGTCAATGTTTATCAATGCCATAGACTTGTGCTGGTTCTAATGCTAATGTTGTCCTATAGAGGGGCTGCAGGATCAGAAATATACTTTCTTGTGTTTCCACAGGTTAAAATTAAATGTATAGGCTAGAATCATGTTGAATCAAACCTCAATGGGGTAAATCATGGTAAATCACATTAGAATTTGGTAAATCATGCTGAACTATGGTAAATAATGCTATAATCATGGTGAATCATACCACAATGTGGTAAATCATACTACAATGTGGTAAATCATATTGGAATGTGGAAACATGGTAAATCATGGTAAACTATGGTAAATCAGGCTAGGATCATGGTAAATCATATTAGAATGTGACAATTTGTGGTAAATCATGGTAAATCATATTAGAATGTGGCAATTTGTGGTAAATCATGGTAAATCATATTAGAATGTGGTAACTCGTGGTAAATCATGGTAAACTATGGTAAATCATGCCAGGATCATGGTAAATCATCCTACAATGTGGTAAATCATAGTAAATCATATTAGAATGTGGAAACATGGTAAATCATGGTAAACTATGGTAAATCAGGCTAGAATCATGGTAAATAAAACTGGAACATGGTAAATCACAGTAAATCATGCCAGGACATGCTAAATCAATGTAAGCTATGGTAATTCATGGTAAAATATGGCGAATCACGGTTAAGTATGTTAAATCACTAACACAGGGAATATCATGGTAAATCAGGCAAGAACATGGTAAATCAAGGTAAACTATGGTGAATCATGGTAAATCACACTAGAACATGGTAAATCATGGTAAACTATGCTAGTACATGGTAAATTAGACCATAGGTGGCGCTATAACTGACAAAAAGCTTTGAAAACCACACATATCCTATATTAAATTGCCTTTATTGGCTGTAAATGGTCATTTTCATCTATTATGTCAGTGGTTAAATGCTTTCTAAATGAACCTTGGTGTCTTTTGATGCTTTTAGGCTTTAAGTCCTTAAAGGCCTTAAATGCTTGAACCCCGCTAAATGCTGCTTGCAGCTTTAATTATTATTATTAGGGGTTCGAGCACGAAGTGCTGAACACCTATTGTATTTGTGCTGATTTTTATTATTATTATTATTATTATTAGGGGTTCAAGCACGAAGTGCTGAAACCCTATTGTAATTGTACTGATTTTTATTATTATTAGGGGTTCAAGCACGAAGTGCTGAAACCCTATTGTAATTGTACTGATTTTTATTATTATTATTATTATTATTATTATTATTATTATTATTATTATTATTATTCTCCGGTAAAACGCATCGTGCAGCCCAAACCGTAAGGGCTGGAGCGTTGAAACTTTGTCAGATGGTAGTCCTCAGCCTGGGACGAACCTGATAAGCTATGACCCCAATTGGCCTATAGGTGGCGCCACAGCAACCAAAAAGCGCACAATGGCTCATAACTCCTAAACCGTTTGGTCCACACTCAAGTGTCTTATATCACTGGAAAGCTGAGTCCTTGCCAAACAAAACGTATATCTCCGATTTCATTTCCGGTATGCAAATTTTTCCGCCATTTTGAATTTTGTTGAAAACCTACTTTTGCGAACTAGTCCCTGGATTTTTGCCCGATCAGAACCAAACCAGTGCAGAAATGTTCTATGGAGTCTAAATATCAATAATTATCGAAAAAAAGTTGAAATTTCGATTCAAGGTCGTTAAGGGGCGTAAAAATGTTTGTCAGGGCGGAGCCAATTTTACTAAAATGGCTATAACTCACAACCTAAATGAGATATAGTCACCAAACTTGGTACACATGTGTATGGGCTCAATGTGAGGTCACAGCAAAAAAAATCGCGAAGATTGAGCTCTAGGTGGCGCTATAATGTGAAAAAAACATAAAAAAGACTATGACCACCTGACCGTTAGTCCGATTGACTCAAAATTGGTATGCAGTGTCTTGGTCCAAGGCCCCATGTATGTCTATGAGGACATTGGCGTATCTCAAAAACATGGCCGCCATCAACCAATTAAATTTGAGCACCTATAAGACAAGGTTAACGGAAGCCGATCGGAACGAAACTCGATGGGCATGCTCGACTCATGGCCCTAGAGGTCTGTAAGAATTTTGAAAGAAATCGCCACTAGTTGGCGCTAACGAGTTTTATGGCTCTGTAATCATATGGTGTTGCACACATCCACAAAATATGCATATCATATGATAGATCTCCTCATTCTGAACAACTTTGCCTCTAGAACCATTGCTGTCAATCAAATCGTTCATTGAATATTCGCGATTATGTTAAAAAGCTACTTTGCGAACTAGTCCCTGGTTTTTGCCCGATCGGAACCAAACCAGTCTAGGACAATTCTATGGACTCTTTAGATCAATAATTATCAAAAAAAGTTGAACTTTTGCATTTGGATGGCTATAACAGAGTCATTTAAAAAAGAGGTGTGGAAAAATGCACTCAAAAGCCTATAAATCCTAAAAGTAAACTCAAAACTTCACGAAAATTGTTGGGTATATGTGGCATAACATGCTGAAGAAGCATGCAAAGTTTTATGGAGATCGGACTATAGGTGGCGCTATAACTGTTAAAAGCTTTAAAACCATGCATTTCCTATGGAAATTTGCCTGTATTAGCTGCAAATGGTGTTTTCCATCTGTTGCAATATAATGTTTAAATCATTTGTTAGATCTGCTCATTCTGACTCTCTACGTCAATAATTATATAGAAAAAAATAACTTTTACAATTGTATGGCTATAATAGTCATATCAATATGTGATTTTGACCAAATGTCCCCAAAAAGCCTTTAACTCCTCATTGAATGTTTAGATAATCTCAAAAGAGGGAAGTACGTGTGACACATGTCTCTAAACAAGCATACAACATTTCATTGAGATCAGGCAATAGATGCCTCTATAAAAGTTAAAAAAGTGACAATGCTTATATTGGTGTATTACATTAAATTGCCATAAAGCCACCAGAGGGCAGCATAAGACCACTTATTGGTTCATTCTGCTCACTAAGCATATATAAACTTTATAAAATCATTATAATAACATTGCAAATCACATTTTGACAATGTTTATCAATTAATTTGTTCATTTGATGTGTTTTTCACAATATTACATTACAATTCAAAATAACACCTGAAAATATGTTTTAAAGGAAAACATATTTTATATACCCTTTATTAAATTCAAATATCTATATCTGCAACAAAATGTGTATGTGAGTTAGCACATTTGAAGGCATTCACCGGGAAAATGTGCCCATTAAATGGAAAACAGAGGTTTGAAAATAATGAATGAGCTAATGAGTGGTTCTCTGCTGCCCCTGCTGGTTTTAAAATGTCATTTTGTCATACTACTTGATTATATTGCTCTATAATTCATATTTAGACATTATAAAACCACTATTATAACATTTACAATCACATTTTGACAAATTCAATCAATTCATTTTTATTTAAAGAGTGGTATTGACAATTCTGCCAAACAATGATGGTATGATTAATGTGTAAAAATTACTACAAGACTAGGAGTAAGCATTGTGTTACTAATAATTTATTTAAAATATCTACATGTAAAACAGAAGTGTGTGTGTGTGTGTGTGTGTGTGTGTGTGTGTGTGTGTGTGTGTGTGTGTGTGTGTGTGTGTGTGTGTGTTTGTGTGTGTGTATCAGTCTGTCTGTCTTTCTCTCTCTCTCTCTCTCTGTATGTGTGTGTGTGTGTGTGTGTGGCCAATATCTACTCAAGAAATGCTCAGACTTTATTCAAATAAGCAGGTGACACATGACATTACATTTGGCAATAGTTTTTTGCTTTAAAATTAATATCTAGGCATTGTAAAAATCATTATAATAACATTTAATATCCCATTTTTTTCAATGTTTATCAATGCCATAGACTTGTGCTGGTTCTAATGCTAATGTTGTCCTATAGAGGCTGCAGGATCAGAAATATACTTTATTGTGTTTCACAGGTTAAAATTAAATGTATAGGCTACAATCATGGTGAATCAAACCTCAATGGGGTAAATCATGGTAAATCACATTAGAATGTGGTAAATCATGGTGAACTATGGTAAATAATGCTATAATCATGGAATCATACCACAATGTGGTAAATCATGGTAAATCATACTACAATGTGGTAAATCATATTAGAACGCATGGAAACATGGTAAATCATGGTAAACTATGGTAAATCAGGCTAGGATCATGGTAAATCATATTAGAATGTGGCAATTTGTGGTAAATCATGGTAAATCATATTAGAATGTGGTAACTCGTGGTAAATCATGGTAAACTATGGTAAATCATGCCAGGATCATGGTAAATCATCCTACAATGTGGTAAATCATAGTAAATCATATTAGAATGTGGAAACATGGTAAATCATGGTAAATCATGGTAAACTATGGTAAATCAGGCTAGGATCATGGTAAATCATACTACAATGTGGTAAATCGTGATAAATCATACTAGAATGTGGAAACATGGTAAATCGTAGTAAACTATGGTAAATCAGGCTAGAATCATGGTAAATCAAACTGGAACTTGGTAAATCACAGTAAATCATGCCAGGACATGCTAAATCAATGTAAGCTATGGTAATTCATGGTAAAATATGGCGAATCACGGTAAAGTATGTTAAATCACTAACACAGGGAATATCATGGTAAATCAGGCAAGAACATGGTAAATCAAGGTAAACTATGGTGAATCGTGGTAAATCACACTAGAACATGGTAAATCATGGTAAACTATGCTAGTACATGGTAAATTAGACCATAGGTGGCACTATAACTGACAAAAAGCTTTGAAAACCATACATATCCTATATTAAATATCCTTTATTGGCTGTAAATGGTCATTTTCATCTATTATGTCAGTGGTTAAATGCTTTCTAAATGAACCTTGGTGTCTTTTGATGCTTTTAGGCTTTAAGTCCTTAAAGGCCTTAAATGCTTGAACCCCGCTAAATGCTGCTCGCAGCTTTAATTATTATTATTATTCTCCGGTAAAACGCATCGTGCAGCCCAAACCGTAAGGGCTGGAGCGTTGAAACTTTGTCAGATGGTAGTCCTCAGCCTGGGGCGACCCTGAGAAGCTATGACCCCAAATGGCCTATAGGTGGCGCTACAGCAACCAAAAGCGCAAAATGGCTCATAACTCCTAAACCGTTTGGTCCACACTCAAGTGTCTTATATCACTGGAAAGCTGAGTCCTTGCCAAACAAAACGTATATCTCCGATTTCATTTCCGGTATGCAAATTTTTCCGCCATTTTGAATTTTGTTGAAAACCTACTTTTGCGAACTAGTCCCTGGTTTTTGGCCTGATCGGAACCAAACCAGTGCACAACTGTTCTCTGGAGACTGAATATCAATAATCATTGAAAAAAAGTAGAAATTTCGATTCATGGTCGATAAGGGCGACAAAATGGACATTCAGGGCGGAGCCTATTTTACTAAAAAGGCTATAACTCAAAAAGTAAATTAGATATATTCATCAAACTTGGTACACATGTGTATGGGCTCAATTTGAGGTCAAAGTAAAAAAAAAGGCGAAGACTGAGCTCTAGGTGGCGCTATAATGTTACAAAAACATAATAAAGGCTATGACCACCTGACCGTTAGTCTGATTGACTTGAAAATTGGTGTGCAGTGTCTTGGTACAAGGCCCCATGTAGGTCTATGAGGACATTGGCGTATCTCAAAAAACATGGCCGCCATCAACCAATTAAGTTTTAGCACCTATAAGACAAGGTTAACGGAGGCCGATCGGAATGAAACTCGATGGACATGTTCGACTCATGGCCCTAGAGGTCTGTAAGAATTTTGAACGAAATCGGCCACTAGTTGGCGCTAACGAGTTTTATGGCTCTGTAATCACATGGTGTTGCACACATCCACAAAATATGCATATCATAAGATAGATCTCCTTATGCTGAACAACTTTGCCTCTAGAACCATTGCTGTAAATCAAATCGTTCATTAAATATTTACAATTATGTTAAAAACCTACTTTTGCGAACTAGTCCCTGGTTTTTGCCCGATCGGAACCAAACCAGTCTAGGACAATTCTATGGACTCTTTAGATCAATAATTATCAAAAAAAGTTGAACTTTTGCATTTGGATGGCTATAACAGAGTCATTTAAAAAAGAGGTGTGGAAAAATGCACTCAAAAGCCTATAAATCCTAAAGGGAAACTCAAAACTTCACGAAAATTGTTGGGTATATGTGGCATAACATGCTGAAGAAGCATGCAAAGTTTTATGAAGATCAATCTATAGGTGGCGCTATAACTGTTAAAAAGCTTTAAAACCATGCATTTCCTATGGAAAATTGCCTGTATTAGCTGCAAATGGTATTTTCCATCAGTTGCAATATAATGTTTAAATCATTTGTTAGATCTGCTCATTCTGACTCTCTAGGTCAATAATTATATAGAAAAATAACTTTTGCAATTGGATGGCTATAATAGTCATATCAATATGTGATTTTGACCAAATGTCCCCAAAAGCCTTTAACTCCTCATTGAATGTTTAGATAATCTCAAAAAGAGGGAAGTACATGTGACACATGACTCTAAACAAGCATACAACATTTCATGGAGATCAGGCAATAGATGCCTCTATAAAAGTTAAAAAAGTGACAATGCTTATATTGGTGTATTACATTAAATTGCCATAAAGCCACCAGAGGGCAGCATAAGACCACTTATTGGTTCATTCTGCTCACTAAGCATATATAAACTTTATAAAATCCTTATAATAACATTGCAAATCACATTTTGACAATGTTTATCAATTAATTTGTTCATTTGATGTGTTTTTCACAATATTACATTACAATTCAAAATAACACCTGAAAATATGTTTTAAAGGGAAAAGATAGAATAAGTCATTTGCTAGACCATTTATTAAATTCAAATATCTATATCTGCAACAAAATGTGTATGTGAGTTAGCACATTTGAAGGCATTCACCTGGGAAAATGTGCCCATTAAATGGAAAACAGACGTTTAAAATGAAAATGAGCTAATGAGTGGTTCTCTGCTGCCCCTGCTGGTTTTAAAATGTAATTTTGTCATACTACTTGATTATATTGCTCTATAATTCATATTTAGACATTATAACATTGCAAATCATACTACAATGTGGTAAATCATATTAGAATGTGGAAACATAGTAAATCATGGTAAACTATGGTAAATCAGGCTAGGATCATGGTAAATCATATTAGAATGTGGCAATTTGTAAATCATGGTAAATCATATTAGAATGTGGTAACTCGTGGTAAATCATGGTAAACTATGGTAAATCATGCCAGGATCATGGTAAATCATCCTACAATGTGGTAAATCATAGTAAATCATATTAGAATGTGGAAACATGGTAAATCATGGTAAATCATGGTAAACTATGGTAAATCAGGCTAGGATCATGGTAAATCATACTACAATGTGGTAAATCGTGATAAATCATACTAGAATGTGGAAACATGGTAAATCGTAGTAAACTATGGTAAATCAGGCTAGAATCATGGTAAATCAAACTGGAACATGGTAAATCACAGTAAATCATGCCAGGACATGCTAAATCAATGTAAGCTATGGTAATTCATGGTAAAATATGGCGAATCACGGTAAAGTATGTTAAATCACTAACACAGGGAATATCATGGTAAATCAGGCAAGAACATGGTAAATGAAGGTAAACTATGGTGAATCATGGTAAATCACACTAGAACATGGTAAATCATGGTAAACTATGCTAGTACATGGTAAATTAGACCATAGGTGGCACTATAACTGACAAAAAGCTTTGAAAACCATACATATCCTATATTAAATATCCTTTATTGGCTGTAAATGGTCATTTTCATCTATTATGTCAGTGGTTAAATGCTTTCTAAATGAACCTTGGTGTCTTTTGATGCTTTTAGGCTTTAAGTCCTTAAAGGCCTTAAATGCTTGAACCGCTAAATGCTGCTTGCAGCTTTAATTATTATTATTATTATTAGGGTTCGAGTAATTATGCTGAAACTCCTATTGTATTTAACGATTTTTATTATTATTATTATTATTATTATTCAGCCGAAAACGCATCGTGGCAGACCAAACCCGTAAGGGGCTAGAGACTTGAAACTTGGCCAATAGGTAGTACAAAAATCGAGGAGAGGTTATCAAATTATGAGCCAGATTGGCCTATAGGTGGCGCTATAGCAATCAATTGCGCGAAAGGGCTCATAACTCCTAAACCGTTTGGTCCACACTCAAGTGTCTTATATCATTGGAAAGCTGAGACCTTGGCGAACAAAATGTATATCTCCGATTTTATTTCCGTCATTAAAATTTTTCCGCCATTTTGAATTTTGTTGAAAACCTACTTTTGCAAACTAGTCCCTGGTTTTTTGCCCGATCAAAACCAAACCAGTGCCAAAATGTTCTCTGGAGTCTATTTATCAATAATAATTGAAAAAATGTTGAAATTTCGATTCACGGTTGTTAAGGGGCGTAAAAATGAACGTTTAGGGCGGGGCCTATTTTACTAAAAAGGTTATAACTCAAAAACGAAATGAGATATCTTCACCAAACTTGGTAAACATATGTATGGGCTCAGTTTTTGGTCAGGATAAAAATCGCGACGATTAACCACTTGGTGGCGCTATAACATGAAAAAACACAAAAGGGCTATAACCACACGACCGCTAGTCCGATTGACTTGAAAATTGGTATGTAGTGTCTTGGTCCAAGGTACCATGTATGTCTATGAGGACATTGGCGTATCTTAAAAACATGGCCGCCACAGCCAATTAAATTTGAGCACTTATTAGACAAGGTTAATGGAGGCCGATCGAATGAAACTCGGTGGGCATGTTTGACTCATGGCCCTAGAGGTCTGTAAGAATTTTGAAAGAAATCGCCACTAGTTGGCGCTAACGAGTTTTATGGCTCTGTAATCACGTGGTGTTGCACACATACACAAAATATGCATATCATATGATAGATCTCCTCATACTGAACAACTTTGCCTCTAGAACTATTGCTGTCAATCAAATCGCTCATTAAATATTGGCGATTATGTTAAAAACCTACTTTGAACTAGTCCCTGGTTTTTGCCCGATCGAACCAAACCAGTCTAGGACAATTCTCTGGACTCTGTAGATCAATAATTATCGAAAAAAGTTGAATTTTTGCATGTGGATGGCTATAACAGGGTCATTTAAAAAGAGGTGTGGAAAATGCACTCAAAAGCCTATAAATCCTAAAGGGAAACTCAAAACTTCAAAAATTGTTGGGTATATGTGGCATAACATGCTGAAGAAGCATGCAAAGTTTTATGGAGATCGGACTATAGGTGGCGCTATAACTGTTAAAAACCTTTAAAACCATGCATTTCCTATGGAAAATTGCCTGTATTAGCTGCAAATGGTATTTTCCATCTGTTGCAATATAATGTTTAAATAATTTGTTAGATCTGCTCATTCTGACTCTCTAGGTCAATAATGATATAGAAAAATAACTTTTGCAATTGGATGGCTATAATAGAGTCATATCAATATGTGATTTTGACCAAATGTCCCCAAAAAGCCTTTAACTCCTCAATGGATGTTTAGATCATCTCAAAAGAGGAAAGTACATGTGACATATGACTCTAAACAAGCATACAAAATTTCATGGAGATCAGGCAATAGATGCCTCTATAAAAGTAAAAAGTGACAATGCTTATATTGGTGTATTAAATTAAATTGCCATAAAGCCACCAGAGGGCAGCATAAGACCACTTATTGGTTCAATCTGCTCACTTATAATAACATTTGCAAATCACATTTTGACAGTGTTTATCAATTAAATTGTTAATTTGATGTTTGTTTTTACAATAATATTACATTACAATTAAAATAACACCTGAAAATATGTTTTAAAGGGGAAAACTTGAATAAGTCATTTGTTACCCATTATTTTATTCAGATATCTATATCTGAAACAAAATGTGTATGTGAGTTAGCACGCTTTGAAGGCATTCACTTGGAAAATGTGCCCATTAAATGAAAAACAGACATTTAAAATGAAAATTAGCTAATGAGTGGTTCTCTGCTGCCCCTGCTGGTTATAAAAAGTCATTTTGTCATACTATCTACTTATAATGTTCTATAATTCATATTTAGATATTATAAAACCACTATTATAACATTTACAATCACATTTTGTCAAATTTGATCAATTAATTTTTATTTAAGCAGTGGTATTGACATTTCTGCCAAAAATGATGGGATGATTAATGTGTAAAAATTACTACAAGACTAGGAGTAAGCATTTTGTTTCTATTAATTTATTTAAAATATCTATATGTAAAACAGAAGTGTGTGTGTGTGTGTGTGTGTGTGTCTGTCTGTCTGTCTGTCTGTCTTTCTGTCTCTGTCTCTCTCTCTCTCTCTGTTTGTGTGTGTGTGTGTGTGTGTGTGTGTCTGTCTGTCTGTCTGTCTTTCCTCTCTCTCTCTCTCTCTGTTTGTGTGTGTGTGTGTGTGTGTGTGTCTGTCTGTCTGTCTTTCCTCTCTCTCTCTCTCTCTCTCTCTTTTCTGTATGTGTGTGTGTGTGTGGCCAATATATATTCAAACAATGCCTAGACTTTATTCAAATAAGCACGTGACACATGACATTACATTTGGCAATAGTTTTTAGCTTTAAAATTCATATCTAGGAATTGTAATATCATTATAATAACATTTAATATCACATTCTGTCAATGTTTATCAATGCCATATACTTGTGCTGGCTGTAATGCTAATGTTGTCCTATAGAGTGGGCTGCAGGATCAGAAATATACTTTCTTGTGTTGCCACAGGTTACAATTAAATGTAGAGGCTAGAATTATGGTAAATCAAACCTCAATTTGGTAAATCATGGTGAACTATGGTAAATGAGGCTAGGATCATGGTAAATCATACTACAATGTGGTAAATCATGGTAAATCATATTAGAATGTGGAAACATGGTAAATCATGGTAAACTATGGTAAATCAGGCTAGGATCATGGTAAATCATACCACAATGTGGTAAGTCATGGTAAATCATATTAGAATGTGGTAACTCATGGTAAATCATGGTAAACTATGGTAAATCATGGTAAATCATACTACAATGTGGTAAATCATGGTAAATCATATTAGAATATGGAAACATGGTAAATCATAGTAAACAATGGTAGATTAGGCTATTATCATGGTAAATCATACTACAATGTGGTAAATCATGGTAAACTATTGTAAATCAGGCTACAATGTGGTAAATCGTACTACAATGTGGTAAATCATGGTCAATCATATTAGAATGTGGAAACATGGTAAATCATAGTAAACTATGGTAAATCAGAATAGAATCATGGTAAATCAAACTGAAACATGGTAAATCACAGTAAATCATGCCAGGACATGCTAAATCAATGTAAGCTATGACAATTCATGGTAAAATATGGCAAATCACGTTAAAGTATGGTAAATCACTAACACAGGGAATATCATGGTAAATCAGGCAAGAACATGGTAAATCAAGGTAATCTATGGTGAATCATGGTAAATCACACTAGAACATGGTAAATCATGGTAAACTATGGTGAATCATGGTAAATCACACTAGACCATGGTAAATCATTGTAAACTATGCTAGTACATGGTAAATTAGACCATAGGTGGCGCTGTAACTGACAAAAAGCTTTGAAAACCATACATATCCTATAGTTAATTGCCTGTTTGGCTGTAAATGGCCATTTCCATCTATTGTGTCAGTGATTAAATGCTTGTTAAATGAACCTTGTTATGCTTGTGTGCTTAAAGGCCTTAAAAGCTCGAACCCCGCTAAATGCTGCTTGCAGCTTTAATTATTATTATTATTATTATTCTCCGTAAACGCATCGTGCAGCCCAAACCGTAAGGGCTGGAGCGTTGAAACTTTGTCAGATGGTAGTCCTCAGCCTGGGACGATCCTGAGAAGCTATGACCCCAATTGGCCTATAGGTGGCGCTACAGCAACCAAAAGCGCAAAATGGCTCATAACTCCTAAACCGTTTGGTCCACACTCAAGTGTCTTATATCACTGAAAAGCTGAGTCGTTGCCAAACAAAACGTATATCTCCGATTTCATTTCCGGTATGCAAATTTTTCCGCCATTTTGAATATTGTTGAAAACCTACTTTTGCGAACTAGTCCCTGGTTTTTGGCCTGATCGGAACCAAACCAGTGCACAACTGTTCTCTGGAGACTGAATATCAATAATCATTGAAAAAAAGTAGAAATTTCGATTCATGGTCGATAAGGGCGACAAAATGGACGTTCAGGGCGGAGCCTATTTTACTAAAAAGGCTATAACTCAAAAAGTTAATTAGATATATTCATCAAACTTGGTACACATGTATGGACTCAATTTGAGGTCACAGTAAAAAAAAGGCGTAGATTGAGCTCTAGGTGGCGCTATAATGTTACAAAAACATAATAAAGGCTATGACCATCTGACCGTTAGTCTGATTGACTTGAAAATTGGTGTGCAGTGTCTTGGTCCAAGGCCCCATGTATGTCTATGAGGACATTGGCGTATCTAAAAAAACATGGCCGCCATCAACCAATTAAGTTTGAGCACCTATAAGACAAGGTTAACGGAGGCCGATCAGAACGAAACTCGATGGGCATGTTCGACTCATGGCCCTAGAGGTCTGTAAGAATTTTGAAAGAAATCGGCCACTAGTTGGCGCTAACGAGTTTTATGGCTCTGTAATCACGTGGTGTTGCACACTTCCACAAAATATGCATATCATAAGATAGATATCCTTATGCTGAACAACTTTGGCTCTAGAACCATTGCTGTCAATCAAATCGTTCATTAAATATTTACAATTATGTTAAAAACCTACTTTTGCGAACTAGTCCCTGGTTTTTTGCCCGATCGGAACCAAACTAGTCTAGAACAATTCTCTGGACTCTCTAGATCAATAATTATCGAAAAAAAGTTGAACTTTTGCATTTGGATGGCTATAACAGGGTCATTTAAAAAAGAGGTGTGGAAAAATGCACTCAAAAGCCTATAAATCCTAAAGGAAAACTCAAAACTTCACGAAAAGTGTTGGGTATATGTGGCATAACATGCTGAAGAAGCATGCAAAGTTTTATGGAGATCGGACTATAGGTGGCGCTATAACTTTTAAAAAGCTTTAAAACCATGCATTTCCTATGGAAAATTGCCTGTATTAGCTGCAAATGGTATTTTCCATCAGTTGCAATATAATGTTTAAATCATTTATTAGATCTGCTCATTCTGACTCTTTAGGTCAATAATTATATAGAAAAAATAACTTTTGCAATTGGATGGCTATAATAGTCAAATCAATATGTGATTTTGACATATGTCCCCAAAAAGCCTTTAACTCCTCATTGAATGTTTAGATCATCTCAAAAAGAGGGAAGTACATGTGACACATGACTCTAAACAAGCATACAACATTTCATGGAGATCAGGCAATAGATGCCTCTTTAAAAATTAAAAAAGTGACAATGCTTATATTGGTGTATTTCATTAAATTGCCATAAAGCCACCAGAGGGCAGCATAAGACCACTTATTGGTTCATTCTGCTCACTAAGCATATATAAACTTTATAAAATCATTATAATAACATTGCAAATCACATTTTGACAATGTTTATCAATTAATTTGTTCATTTGATGTGTTTTTCACAATATTACATTACAATTCAAAATAACACCTGAAAATATGTTTTAAAGGGGAAAACATATTTTATATACCCTTTATTAAATTCAAATATCTATATCTGCAACAAAATGTGTATGTGAGTTAGCACATTTGAAGGCATTCACCCGGGAAAATGTGCCCATTAAATGGAAAACAGACATTTAAAATGAAAATGAGCTAATGAGTGGTTCTCTGCTGCCCCCTGCTGTTTTTAAAATGTCATTTTGTCATACTACTTGATTATATTGCTCTATAATTCATATTTAGACATTATAAAACCACTATTATAACATTTACAATCACATTTTGACAAATTCAATCAATTCATTTTTATTTAAACAATGGTATTGACAATTCTGCCAAACAATGATGGTATGATTAATGTGTAAAAATTACTACAAGACTAGGAGTAAGCATTGTGTTACTAATAATTTATTTAAAATATCTACATGTAAAACAGAAGTGTGTGTGTGTGTGTGTGTGTGTGTGTGTGTGTATCTGTCTGTCTGTCTTTCTGTCTCTCTCTCTCTCTCTCTCTCTGTATGTGTGTGTGTGTGTGTGTGTGTGGCCAATATCTACTCAAGAAATGCTCAGACTTTATTCAAATAAGCAGGTGACACATGACATTACATTTGGCAATAGTTTTTTGCTTTAAAATTCATATCTAGGCATTGTAAAAATCATTATAATAACATTTAATATCCCATTTTGTCAATGTTTATCAATGCCATAGACTTGTGCTGGTTCTAATGCTAATGTTGTCCTATAGAGGGGGCTGCAGGATCAGAAATATACTTTATTGTGTTTCCACAGGTTAAAATTAAATATATAGGCTAGAATCATGGTAAATCAAACCTCAATGGGGTAAATCATGGTAAATCACATTAGAATGTGGTAAATCATGGTGAACTAGGGTAAATAATGCTATAATCATGGTGAATCATACCACAATGTGGTAAATGATGGTAAATCACATTAGAATGTGGTAAATCTTGGTGAACTATGGTAAATAATGCTATAATCATGGTGAATCATACCACAATGTGGTAAATCATGGTAAATCATACTACAATGTGGTAAATCATATTAGAATGTGGAAACATGGTAAATCATGGTAAACTATGGTAAATCAGGCTAGGATCATGGTAAATCATATTAGAATGTGGCAACTCCTGGTAAATCATGGTAAATCATATTAGAATGTGGCAATTTGTGGTAAATCATGGTAAATCATATTAGAATGTGGTAACTCGTGGTAAGTCATGGTAAACTATGGTAAATCATGCCAGGATCATGGTAAATCATCCTACAATGTGGTAAATCATAGTAAATCATATTAGAATGTGGAAACATGGTAAATCATGGTAAACTATGGTAAATCAGGCTAGGATCATGGTAAATCATACTACAATGTGGTAAATCGTGGTAAATCATATTAGAATGTGGAAACATGGTAAATCGTAGTAAACTGTGGTAAATCAGGCTAGGATCATGGTAAATAAAACTGGAACATGGTAAATCACAGTAAATCATGCCAGGACATGCTAAATCAATGTAAGCTATGGTAATTCATGGTAAAATATGGCGAATCACGGTAAAGTATGTTAAATCACTAACACAGAATATCATGGTAAATCAGGCAAGAACATGGTAAATCAAGGTAAACTATGGTGAATCATGGTAAATCACACTAGAACATGGTAAATCATGGTAAACTATGCTAGTACATGGTAAATTAGACCATAGGTGGCACTATAACTGACAAAAAGCTTTGAAAACCACACATATCCTATATTAAATTGCCTTTATTGGCTGTAAATGTTCATTTTCATCTATTATGTCAGTGGTTAAATGCTTGCTAAATGAACCTTGGTGTCTTTTGATGCTTTTAGGCTTTAAGTCCTTAAAGGCCTTAAATGCTTGAACCCGCTAAATGCTGCTTGCAGCTTTAATTAGGGTTCAAGCACAAGTGCTGAAACCCTATTGTAATTGTACTGATTTTTATTATTATTAGGGTTCGAGCACGAAGTGCTGAAACCCTATTGTAATTGTAATGGATTTTTATTATTATTATTATTATTATTATTATTATTATTTTTCTTCTCCGCTAAAACGCATCGTGCAGACCAAACCGTAAGTGCTAGAGACTTCAAACCTGGCCAGATGGTAGTCCTCAATTTGGGGAGAAGCTGAGAAGCTATGACCCCAATTGGCCAATAGGTGGCGCTACAGCAACCAAAAGCGCGTTATGGCTCATAACTCCCAAATCGTTGTCACAGACTCAAGTGTCTTATATCATTGGAAAGCTGAGTCCATGAACAAAATGTATATCTCCGATTTAATTTCCGGTATGCAAATTTTTCCACCATTTTGAATTATGTTGAAAACCTACTTTTGCAAACTAGTCCCTGGTTTTTTGACCGATCGGAACCAAACCAGTGCAGAAATGTTCTCTAGTCTATATATCAATAATTATTGATAAAAGGAGACATTGCGATTCACGGTTGCTAAGGGGCGCCAAAATGGACGTTCAAGGCGGAGCCTATTTTACTAAAAAGGCTATAACTCAAGAAGGAAATGAGATATCTTCACCAAACTTGGTACACATTTGTATGGGCTCAGTCCTTGGTCACGATAAAAATCGCGAAGATTGAGCTCTAGGTGGCGCTATAATGGGCAAAAACATAAAAAGACTATGACCACCTGATCGTTAGTCCGATTGACTCAAAATTGGTATGCAGTGTCTTGGTCCAAGGCCCCATGTATGTCTATGAGGACATTGGCGTATCTCAAAAACATGGCCGCCATCAACCAATTAAATTTGAGCACCTATAAGACAAGGTTAACGGAGGCCGATCGGAACTAAACTCGATGAGCATGTTCGACTCATGGCCCTAGAGGTCTGTAAGAATTTTGAAAGAAATCGCCACTAGTTGGCGCTAACGAGTTTTATGGCTCTGTAATCACATGGTGTTGCACACATCCACAAAATATGCATATCATATGATAGATCTCCTCATGTTGAACAACTTTGCCTCTAGAATTATTGCTGTCAATCAAATCGTTCATTAAATATTCGTGATTATGTTAAAAACCTACTTTTGCAAACTAGTCCCTGGTTTTTTACCCGATCGGAACCAAACCAGTCTAGGACAATTCTCTGGACTCTCTAGATCAATAATTATTGAAAAAAATTGAACTTTTGCATTTGGATGGCTATAACAGGGTCATTTAAAGAATAGGTGTGGCAAAATGCACTCACAAGCCTATAAATCCTAAAGGGAAACTCAAAACTTCACAAAAATTGGTGCGCACGGTAGCATGTGAGTCTAAAGAAGGATACACACTTTAATGGAAATCGGACCATAGGTGGCGCTATAACTGTTAAAAAGCTTTAAAACCATGCACTGCCTATGGTAAACGGCCTGTATTGGCTGTAATCACGTGGTGTTACACATATCCACACAATATTCATATCACTGGATAGATCTCCTCATGTTGAACAACTTTGCCTCAAGAACCACTGGTGTCAATCAAATTGTTAATTAAATATTCACAATTATGTTAAAAATCTACTTTTGTAAACTAGTCCTAGGATTTTTGATCAATCTGAATAAAACAAATGCAGTATAATTTTCTGGACTCTCTTGATAGATAATTAAATAAAAAATTGAACTTTGCACTTTGTGTTCTTATAAAAGGGTCATTTCAAAATGAGACCTTGGCCAAGTGTCACCAAAGACCCATAACTCCTCATGTAATGCTCAGATCTTCTTAAAAGTGTGTGAGCACATGTCGCATATGACTCTAAACAAGCATGGAATATTCCACTGAGATCGGGCAAAAGGTGCGTCTACAACAGCTAAAATGGTGAAATCTGACAGTTTGCCTATCATTGCACATCACCTGCAATTCCAGTACAACCACCGGAGGGCAGCAGAAGACCACTCATTGGCTCATTCTCCTTAATAATGCAGTTTAATCATATTAAAACTGTATACAATCATTAAAATAACATTACAAATCACCTTTTGTTGAGGTTTAACACTTCATTTGTTAATTTAATTAATGTTTTTGCAATAATATTGCATTATAGTTACAATAATACCTGAAAAAGATGTTTTAAAGGAGAAAACCTAAAATAAACAATTGGTTACCCATTATTTATTTCAAATATCTATATATGCAACAAATGTGTATGTGAGTTGGCACCTTTGAAGGCATTAACTTGGAAAATGTGCCCATTAAATGAAAAAAACAGACTGTTTTTAAATGAAAGTGAGCCAATGAGTGGTTCTCTGCTGCCACCTGCTGGATAAGGTTATTATTATTTTCTTCTCCCCTAAAACTGATCGTGCAGACCAAACCGTAAGGGCTAGAGACTTCAAACCTGGCCAGATGGTAGCCCTCAAGTTGGGGAGAACCTGAGAAGATATAACCCCGATTGGCCAATAGGTGGCGCTACAGCGATCAAAAGTGCATAATAGATCATAACTCCCAAACCATTTGTCACAGACTCAAGTGTCTTATATCACTGGAAAGGTGAGTCCATGTCGAACAAAACGTATATATCCGATTTCATTTCCGGTATGCAAATTTTTCCGCCATTTTGAATTTTGTCAAAACCAACTTTTGCAAACTAGTCCTAGGTTTTTTGCCCGATCGGAACCAATCCAGTGAAGAAATGTGCTCTGGAGTCTGACTATCAATGATTATTGAAAAAAAGTAGAAATTTCGATTCAAGGACGATAAGGAGCGTGAAAATGTACATTTAGGGTGGAGCCAATTTTACAAAAAATGTTATAACTCAAGAACGAAATGAGATATATTCACCAAACTTGGTACACATGTGTATGGGCTCAATCCTAGGTCACGCTACAAAAATTAAGACGATTGACCACTTGGTGGCACTATAACATGAAAAAAATTAAAAGGGCTATGGCCACCTGATCGTTAGTCCAATTGACTAAAATTGGTATGCAGTGTCTTGGCCCAAGTTACCATTTATATCTATGAGGACATTGGTGTATTTAAAAAAACATGGCCACCATCAACCAATAAGTTCCGATAGGACAAACTTCACTGGTTGATGGTGGCCATGTTTTTTGAAATACACCATTCTTAAAGGCCTTAAATACTCGAACCCCGCTAAATGCTGCTCGCAGCTTTAATTATTATTATTATTCTCCGGTAAAACGCATCGTGCAGCCCAAACCGTAAGGGCTGGAGCGTTGAAACTTTGTCAGATGGTAGTCCTCAGCCTGGGACGACCCTGAGAAGCTATGACCCCAAATGGCCTATAGGTGGCGCTACAGCAACCAAAAGCGCAAAATAGCTCATAACTCCTAAACCGTTTGGTCCACACTCAAGTGTCTTATATCACTGGAAAGCTGAGTCCTTGCCAAACAAAACGTATATCTCCGATTTCATTTCCGGTATGCAAATTTTTCCGCCATTTTGAATATTGTTGAAAACCTACTTTTGCGAACTAGTCCCTGGTTTTTGGCCTGATCGGAACCAAACCAGTTCACAACTGTTCTCTGGAGACTGAATATCAATAATCATTGAAAAAAAGTAGAAATTTCGATTCATGGTTGATAAGGGCGACAAAATGGACGTTCAGGGCGGAGCCTATTTTACTAAAAAGGCTATAACTCAAAAAGTAAATTAGATATATTCATCAAACTTGGTACACATGTGTATGGACTCAATTTGAGGTCACAGTAAAAAAAAGGCGAAGATTGAGCTCTAGGTGGCGCTATAATGTTACAAAACATAATAAAGGCTATGACCACCTGACCGTTAGTCTGATTGACTTGAAAATTGGTGTGCAGTGTCTTGGTCCAAGGCCCCATGTATGTCTATGAGGACATTGGCGTATCTCAAAAACATGGCCGCCATCAACCAATTAAGTTTGAGCACCTATAAGACAAGGTTAACGGAGGCCGATCGAACGAAACTCGATGGGCATGTTCGACTCATGGCCCTAGAGGTCTGTAAGAATTTTGAAAGAAATCGCCACTAGTTGGCGCTAACGAGTTTTATGGCTCTGTAATCACATGGTGTTGCACACATCCACAAAATATGCATATCATAAGATAGATCTCCTCATGTTGAACAACTTTGCCTCTAGAACCATTGCTGTCAATCAAATCGCTCATTAAATATTTACAATTATGTTAAAAACCTACTTTTGCGAACTAGTCCCTGGTTTTTGCCCGATCGGAACCAAACCAGTCTAGAACAATTCTCTGGACTCTCTAGATCAATAATTATTGAAAAAAGTTGGACTTTTGCATTTGGATGGCTATAACAGGGTCATTTAAAAAGAGGTGTGGAAAATGCACTCAAAAGCCTATAAATCCTAAAGGAAAACTCAAAACTTCACGAAATTGTTGGGTATATGTGGCATAACATGCTGAAGAAGCATGCAAAGTTTTATGGAGATCGGACTATAGGTGGCGCTATAACTTTTAAAAGCTTTAAAACCATGCATTTCCTATGGAAAATTGCCTGTATTAGCTGCAAATGGTATTTTCCATCAGTTGCAATATAATGTTTAAAACATTCATTAGATCTGCTCATTCTGACTCTCTAGGTCAATAATTATATAGAAAAATTACTTTTACAATTGATGGCTATAATAGTCAAATCAATATGTGATTTTGACCAAATGTCCCCAAAAAGCCTTTAACTTCTCATTGAATGTTTAGATAATCTCAAAAGAGGGAAGTACATGTGACACATGACTCTAAACAAGCATACAACATTTCATGGAGATCAGGCAATAGATGCCTCTTTAAAAAGTGACAATGCTTATTTTGGTGTATTAAATTAAATTGCCATAAAACCACCAGAGGGCAGCATAAGACCACTTATTGGTTCATTCTGCTCACTAAGCATATATAAACTTTATAAAATCATTATAATAACATTGCAAATCACATTTTGACAATGTTTATCAATTAATTTGTTCATTTGATGTGTTTTTCACAATATTACATTACAATTCAAAATAACACCTGAAAATATGTTTTAAAGGGGAAAAGATAGAATAAGTAATTAAATTAAAGGCATTCAATTGGGAAAATGTGCCCATTAAATGGAAAACAGACGCTTTACAATGAAAATGAGCTAATGAGTGGTTCTTGGAGTAAGCATTGTGTTACTAATAATTTATTTAAAATATCTACATGTAAAACAGAAGTGTGTGTGTGTGTGTGTGTGTGTGTGTGCGCGTGTGTGTGTGTGTGTGTGTGTGTGTGTGTGTGTGTGTGTGTGTGTGTGTGTGTGTGTGTGTGTGTGTGTGTGTGTGTGTGTGTGTATCAGTCTGTCTGTCTTTCTCTCTCTCTCTCTCTCTGTATGTGTGTGTGTGTGTGTGTGTGTGTGGCCAATATCTACTCAAGAAATGCTTAGACTTTATTCAAATAAGCAGGTGACACATGACATTACATTTGGCAATAGTTTTTGCTTTAAAATTAATATCTAGGCATTGTAAAAATCATTATAATAACATTTAATATCCCATTTTGTCAATGTTTATCAATGCCATAGACTTGTGCTGGTTCTAATGCTAATGTTGTCCTATAGAGGGGCTGCAGGATCAGAAATATACTTTCTTGTGTTTCCACAGGTTAAAATTAAATGTATAGGCTAGAATCATGTTGAATCAAACCTCAATGGGGTAAATCATGGTAAATCACATTAGAATTTGGTAAATCATGCTGAACTATGGTAAATAATGCTATAATCATGGTGAATCATACCACAATGTGGTAAATCATACTACAATGTGGTAAATCATATTGGAATGTGGAAACATGGTAAATCATGGTAAACTATGGTAAATCAGGCTAGGATCATGGTAAATCATATTAGAATGTGACAATTTGTGGTAAATCATGGTAAATCATATTAGAATGTGGCAATTTGTGGTAAATCATGGTAAATCATATTAGAATGTGGTAACTCGTGGTAAATCATGGTAAACTATGGTAAATCATGCCAGGATCATGGTAAATCATCCTACAATGTGGTAAATCATAGTAAATCATATTAGAATGTGGAAACATGGTAAATCATGGTAAACTATGGTAAATCAGGCTAGAATCATGGTAAATAAAACTGGAACATGGTAAATCACAGTAAATCATGCCAGGACATGCTAAATCAATGTAAGCTATGGTAATTCATGGTAAAATATGGCGAATCACGGTTAAGTATGTTAAATCACTAACACAGGGAATATCATGGTAAATCAGGCAAGAACATGGTAAATCAAGGTAAACTATGGTGAATCATGGTAAATCACACTAGAACATGGTAAATCATGGTAAACTATGCTAGTACATGGTAAATTAGACCATAGGTGGCGCTATAACTGACAAAAGCTTTGAAAACCATACATATCCTATATTAAATTGCCTTTATTGGCTGTAAATGGTCATTTTCATCTATTATGTCAGTGGTTAAATGCTTTCTAAATGAACCTTGGTGTCTTTTGATGCTTTTAGGCTTTAAGTCCTTAAAGGCCTTAAATGCTTGAACCCCGCTAAATGCTGCTTGCAGCTTTAATTAGGGGTTCAAGCACGAAGTGCTGAAACCCTATTGTAATTGTACTGATTTTTATTATTATTATTATTATTCTCCGGTAAAACGCATCGTGCAGCCCAAACCGTAAGGGCTGGAGCGTTGAAACTTTGTCAGATGGTAGTCCTCAGCCTGGGACGATCGTGAGAAGCTATGACTCCAATTGGCCTATAGGTGGCGCTACAGTGACCAAAAGCGTGAAATGGCTCATATCTCCCAAACCGTTTGTCACAGACTCAAGTGTCTTATATCACTGGAAAGCTGAGTCCTTGCCGAACAAAACCTATCTATCCGATTCAATTTCCGGTATGCAAATTTTTCCGCCATTTTGAATTTAGTTGAAAACCTACTTTTGCGAACTAGTCCCTGGATTTTTGCCCGATCGGAACCAAACCAGTGCAGAAATGTTCTATGGAGTCTAAATATCAATAATTATTGAAAAAAAGTTGAAATTTCGATTTAAGGTCGTTAAGGGGCGTAAAAATGTTTGTCAAGGCGGAGCCAATTTTACTAAAATGGCTATAACTCAAAACCTAAATGAGATATATTCACCAAACTTGGTACACATCTGTAGGGGCTCAATTTGAGGTCACAGTAAAAAATCTCAAGATTGAGCTCTAGGTGGCGCTATAATGTGAAAAAAACATAAAAAAGACTATGACCACCTGACCGTTAGTCTGATTGACTTGAAAATTGGTATGCAGTGTCTTGGTCCAAGGCCCCATGTATGTCTATGAGGACATTGGCGTATCTCAAAAACATGGCCGCCATCAACCAATTAAGTTTGAGCACCTATAAGACAAGGTTAACGGAGGCCGATCGAAACGAAACTCGATGGGCATGCTCGACTCATGGCCCTAGAGGTCTGTAAGAATTTTGAAAGAAATCGCCACTAGTTGGCGCTAACGAGTTTTATGGCTCTGTAATCACATGGTGTTGCACACATCCACAAAATATGCATATCATATGATAGATCTCCTCATGCTGAACAACTTTGCTTCTAGAACCATTGCTGTCAATCAAATCGTTCATTAAATATTTGCGATTATGTTAAAAAGCTACTTTTGCAAACTAGTCCCTGGTTTTTTGCCCGATCGGAATCAAACCAGTCTAGGACAATTCTCTGGACTCTCTAGATCAATAATTATCAAAAAAAGTTGAACTTTTGCATTTGGATGGCTATAACAGAGTCATTTAAAAAAGAGATGTGGAAAAATGCACTCAAAAGCCTATAAATCCTAAAGGGAAACTCAAAACTTCACGAAAATTGTTGAGTATATGTGGCATAACATGCTGAAGAAGCATGCAAAGTTTTATGGAGATCGGACTATAGGTGGCGCTATAACTGTTAAAAAGCTTTAAAACCATGCATTTCCTATGGAAAATTGCCTGTATTAGCTGCAAATGGTATTTTCCATCTGTTGCAATATAATGTTTAAATCATTTGTTAGATCTGCTCATTCTGACTCTCTACAATAATTATATAGAAAAATAACTTTACAATTGGATGGCTATAATAGTCATATCAATATGTGATTTTGACCAAATGTCCCCAAAAAGCCTTTAACTCCTCATTGAATGTTTAGATAATCTCAAAAAGAGGGAAGTAATGTGACACATGACTCTAAACAAGCATACAACATTTCATGGAGATCAGGCAATAGATGCCTCTATAAAAGTTAAAAAAGTGACAATGCTTATATTGGTGTATTACATTAAATTGCCATAAAGCCACCAGAGGGCAGCATAAGACCACTTATTGGTTCATTCTGCTCACTAAGCATATATAAACTTTATAAAATCATTATAATAACATTGCAAATCACATTTTGACAATGTTTATCAATTAATTTGTTCATTTGATGTGTTTTTCACAATATTACATTACAATTCAAAATAACACCTGAAAATATGTTTTAAAGGGGAAAACATATTTTATATACCCTTTATTAAATTCAAATATCTATATCTGCAACAAAATGTGTATGTGAGTTAGCACATTTGAAGGCATTCACCCGGGAAAATGTGCCCATTAAATGGAAAACAGACATTTAAAATGAAAATGAGCTAATGAGTGGTTCTCTGCTGCCCCTGCTGGTTTTAAAATGTCATTTTGTCATACTACTTGATTATATTGCTCTATAATTCATATTTAGACATATAAAAACACTATTATAACATTAGCAATCACATTTGGACAAATTCGATCAATTCATTTTTATTTAAACAGTGGTATTGACAATTCTGCCAAACAATGATGGTATGATTAATGTGTAAAAATTACTACAAGACTAGGAGTAAGCATTGTGTTACTAATAATTTATTTAAAATATCTACATGTAAAACAGAAGTGTGTGTGTGTGTGTGTGTGTGTGTGTGTGTGTGTGTGTATCTGTCTGTCTTTCTGTCTCTCTCTCTCTGTATGTGTGTGTGTGTGTGTGTGTGTGTGTGTGTGTGTGTGTGTGTGTGTGTGTGTGTGTGTGTGTGTGTGTGCCAATATCTACTCAAGAAATGCTCAGACTTTATTCAAATAAGCAGGTGACACATGACATTACATTTGGCAATAGTTTTTGCTTTAAAATTCATATCTAGGCATTGTAAAAATCATTATAATAACATTTCATATCCCATTTTGTCAATGTTTATCAATGCCATAGACTTATGCTGGTTCTAATGCTAATGTTGTCCTATAGAGGGGCTGCAGGATCAGAAATATACTTTATTGTGTTTCCACAGGTTAAAATTAAATGTATAGGCTAGAATCATGGTGAATCAAACCTCAATGGGGTAAATCATGGTAAATCACATTAGAATGTGGTAAATCATGGTGAACTATGGTGAATAATGCTATAATCATGGTGAATCATACCACAATGTGGTAAATCATGGTAAATCATACTACAATGTGGTAAATCAAATTAGAATGTGGAAACATGGTAAATCATGGTAAACTATGGTAAATCAGGCTAGGATCATGGTAAATCATATTAGAATGTGGCAATTTGTGGTAAATCATGGTAAATCATATTAGAATGTGGCAATTTGTGGTAAATCATTGTAAATCATATTAGAATGTGGTAACGTGGTAAATCATGGTAAACTATGGTAAATCATGCCAGGATCATGGTAAATCATCCTACAATGTGGTAAATCATGGTAAATCATATTAGAATGTGGAAACATGGTAAATCATGGTAAATCATGGTAAACTATGGTAAATCAGGATAGGATCATGGTTAATCATACTACAATGTGGTAAATCGTGGTAAATCATATTAGAATGTGGAAACATGGTAAATCGTAGTAAAGTAAACTGTGGTAAATCAGGCTAGGATCATGGTAAATCAAACTGGAACATGGTAAATCACAGTAAATCATGCCAGGACATGCTAAATCAATGTAAGCTATGGTAATTCATGGTAAAATATGGCGAATCACAGTAAAGTATGTTAAATCACTAACACAGGGAATATCATGGTAAATCAGGCAAGAACATGGTAAATCAAGGTAAACTATGGTGAATCATGGTAAATCACACTAGAACATGGTAAATCATGGTAAACTATGCTAGTACATGGTAAATTAGACCATAGGTGGCGCTATAACTGACAAAAAGCTTTGAAAACCACACACATCCTATATTAAATTGCATTTATTGGCTGTAAATGTTCATTTTCATCTATTATGTCAGTGGTTAAATGCTTGCTAAATGAACCTTGGTGTCTTTTGATGCTTTTAGGCTTTAAGTCCTTAAAGGCCTTAAATGCTTGAACCCGCTAAATGCTGCTTGCAGCTTTAATTATTATTATTATTATTATTATTATTAGCCCAAACCGTAAGGGCTGGAGCGTTGAAACTTTGTCAGATGGTAGTCCTCAGCCTGGGACGACCCTGAGAAGCTATGACCCCAAATGGCCTATAGGTGGCGCTACAGCAACCAAAAGCGCAAAATGGCTCATAACTCCTAAACCGTTTGGTCCACACTCAAGTGTCTTATATCACTGGAAAGCTGAGTCCTTGCCAAACGTATATCTCCGATTTCATTTCCGGTATGCAAATTTTCCGCCATTTTGAATTTTGTTGAAAACCTACTTTTGCGAACTAGTCCCTGGTTTTTGGCCTGATCGGAACCAAACCAGTGCACAACTGTTCTCTGGAGACTGAATATCAATAATCATTGAAAAAGTAGAAATTTCGATTCATGGTCGATAAAGGCGACAAAATGGACATTCAGGCGGAGCCTATTTTACTAAAAAGGCTATAACTCAAAAAGTAAATTAGATATATTCATCAAACTTGGTACACATGTGTATGGGCTCAATTTGAGGTCAAAGTAAAAAAAGCGAAGACTGAGCTCTAGGTGGCGCTATAATGTTACAAAAACATAATAAAGGCTATGACCACCTGACCGTTAGTCTGATTGACTTGAAAATTGGTGTGCAGTGTCTTGGTACAAGGCCCCATGTAGGTCTATGAGGACATTGGCGTATCTCAAAAACATGGCCGCCATCAACCAATTAAGTTTTAGCACCTATAAGACAAGGTTAACGAGGCCGATCGGAATGAAACTCGATGGACATGTTGACTCATGGCCTAGAGGTCTGTAAGAATTTTGAAGAAATCGGCCACTAGTTGGCGCTAACGAGTTTATGGCTCTGTAATCACATGGTGTTGCACACATCCACAAAATATGCATATCATAAGATAGATCTCCTTATGCTGAACAACTTTGCCTCTAGAACCATTGCTGTAAATCAAATCGTTCATTAAATATTTACAATTATGTTAAAAACCTACTTTTGCGAACTAGTCCCTGGTTTTTTGCCCGATCGGAACCAAACCAGTCTAGGACAATTCTATGGACTCTTTAGATCAATAATTATCAAAAAGTTGAACTTTTGCATTTGGATGGCTATAACAGAGTCATTTAAAAAGAGGTGTGGAAAAATGCACTCAAAAGCCTATAAATCCTAAAGGAAACTCAAAACTTCACGAAAATTGTTGGGTATATGTGGCATAACATGCTGAAGAAGCATGCAAAGTTTTATGAAGATCAATCTATAGGTGGCGCTATAACTGTTAAAAAGCTTTAAAACCATGCATTTCCTATGGAAAATTGCCTGTATTAGCTGCAAATGGTATTTTCCATCAGTTGCAATATAATGTTTAAATCATTTGTTAGATCTGCTCATTCTGACTCTCTAGGTCAATAATTATATAGAAAAAATAACTTTTGCAATTGGATGGCTATAATAGTCATATCAATATGTGATTTTGACCAAATGTCCCCAAAAAGCCTTTAACTCCTCATTGAATGTTTAGATAATCTCAAAGAGGGAAGTACATGTGACACATGACTCTAAACAAGCATACAACATTTCATGGAGATCAGGCAATAGATGCCTCTATAAAAGTTAAAAAAGTGACAATGCTTATATTGGTGTATTACATTAAATTGCCATAAAGCCACCAGAGGGCAGCATAAGACCACTTATTGGTTCATTCTGCTCACTAAGCATATATAAACTTTATAAAATCCTTATAATAACATTGCAAATCACATTTTGACAATGTTTATCAATTAATTTGTTCATTTGATGTGTTTTTCACAATATTACATTACAATTCAAAATAACACCTGAAAATATGTTTTAAAGGAAAAGATAGAATAAGTCATTTGCTAGACCATTTATTAAATTCAAATATCTATATCTGCAACAAAATGTGTATGTGAGTTAGCACATTTGAAGGCATTCACCTGGGAAAATGTGCCCATTAAATGGAAAACAGACGTTTAAAATGAAAATGAGCTAATGAGTGGTTCTCTGCTGCCCCCTGCTGGTTTTAAAATGTAATTTTGTCATACTACTTGATTATATTGCTCTATAATTCATATTTAGACATTATAAAACCACTATTTTAACATTTACAATCACATTTTGACAAATTCGATCAATTCATTTTTATTTAAACAGTGGTATTGACAATTCTGCCAAACAATGATGGTATGATTAATGTGTAAAAATTACTAGGAGTAAGCATTGTGTTACTAATAATTTATTTAAAATATCTACATGTAAAACAGAAGTGTGTGTGTGTGTGTGTGTATCTCTCTGTCTGTCTTTCTGTCTCTCTCTCTCTCTGTATGTGTGTGTGTGTGTGTGTGTGTGTGGCCAATATCTACTCAAGAAATGCTCAGACTTTATTTAAATAAGCAGGTGACACATGACATTACATTTGGCAATAGTTTTTTGCTTTAAAATTCATATCTAGGCATTGTAAAAATCATTATAATAACATTTAATATCCCATTTTTTCAATGTTTATCAATGCCATAGACTTATGCTGGTTCTAATGCTAATGTTGTCCTATAGAGGGCTGCAGGATCAGAATTATACTTTATTGTTTTCCACAGGTTAAAATTAAATGTATAGGCTAGAATCATGGTGAATCAAACCTCAATGGGGTAAATCATGGTAAATCACATTAGAATGTGGTAAATCATGGTGAACTATGGTAAATAATGCTATAATCATGGTGAATCATACCACAATGTGGTAAATCATGGTAAATCATACTACAATGTGGTAAATCATATTAGAATGTGGAAACATGGTAAATCATGGTAAACTATGGTAAATCAGGCTAGGATCATGGTAAATCATATTAGAATGTGGAAACATGGTAAATCATGGTAAACTATGGTAAATCATGCCAGGATCATGGTAAACCATCCTACAATGTGGTAAATCATAGTAAATCATATTAGAATGTGGAAACATGGTAAATCATGGTAAATCATGGTAAACTATGGTAAATCAGGCTAGGATCATGGTAAATCATACTACAATGTGGTAAATCGTGATAAATCATATTAGAATGTGGAAACATGGTAAATCGTAGTAAACTGTGGTAAATCAGGCTAGGATCATGGTAAATAAAACTGGAACATGGTAAATCACAGTAAATCATGCCAGGACATGCTAAATCAATGTAAGCTTTGGTAATTCATGGTAAAATATGGCGAATCACGGTAAAGTATGTTAAATCACTAACACAGGGAATATCATGGTAAATCAGGCAAGAACATGGTAAATCAAGGTAAACTATGGTGAATCATGGTAAATCACACTAGAACATGGTAAATCATGGTAAACTATGCTAGTACATGGTAAATTAGACCATAGGTGGCACTATAACTGACAAAAGCTTTGAAAACCACACATATCCTATATTAAATTGCCTTTATTGGCTGTAAATGGTCATTTTCATCTATTATGTCAGTGGTTAAATGCTTTCTAAATGAACCTTGGTGTCTTTTGATGCTTTTAGGCTTTAAGTCCTTAAAGGCCTTAAATGCTTGAACCCCGCTAAATGCTGCTTGCAGCTTTAATTATTATTATTATTATTATTATTCTCCGGTAAACATCGTGCAGCCCAAACCGTAAGGGCTGGAGCGTTGAAACTTTGTCAGATGGTAGTCCTCAGCCTGGGGCGAACCTGATAAGCTATGACCCCAATTGGCCTATAGGTGGCGCTACAGCAACCAAAAGCGCACAATGGCTCATAACTCCTAAACCGTTTGGTCCACACTCAAGTGTCTTATATCACTGGAAAGCTGAGTCCTTGCCAAACAAAGCGTATATCTCGATTTCATTTCCGGTATGCAAATTTTTCCGCCATTTTGAATTTTGTTGAAAACCTACTTTTGCGAACTAGTCCCTGGATTTTTGCCCGATCAGAACCAAACCAGTGCAGAAATGTTCTATGGAGTCTAAATATCAATAATTATCGAAAAAAAGTTGAAATTTCGATTCAAGGTCGTTAAGGGGCGTAAAAATGTTTGTCAGGGCGGAGCCAATTTTACTAAAATGGCTATAACTCACAACCTAAATGAGATATAGTCACCAAACTTGGTACACATGTGTATGGGCTCAATGTGAGGTCACAGCAAAAAAAATCGCGAAGATTGAGCTCTAGGTGGCGCTATAATGTGAAAAAACATAAAAAAGACTATGACCACCTGACCGTTAGTCCGATTGACTCGAAAATTGGTATGCAGTGTCTTGGTCCAAGGCCCCATGTATGTCTATGAGGACATTGGCGTATCTCAAAAAACATGGCCGCCATCAACCAATTAAATTTGAGCACCTATAAGACAAGGTTAACGGAAGCCGATCGGAACGAAACTCGATGGGCATGCTCGACTCATGGCCTAGAGGTCTGTAAGAATTTTGAAAGAAATCGGCCACTAGTTGGCGCTAACGAGTTTTATGGCTCTGTAATCATATGGTGTTGCACACATCCACAAAATATGCATATCATATGATAGATCTCCTCATTCTGAACAACTTTGCCTCTAGAACCATTGCTGTCAATCAAATCGTTCATTGAATATTCGCGATTATGTTAAAAAGCTACTTTTGCGAACTAGTCCCTGGTTTTTTGCCCGATCGGAACCAAACCAGTCTAGGACAATTCTATGGACTCTTTAGATCAATAATTATCAAAAAAGTTGAACTTTTGCATTTGGATGGCTATAACAGAGTCATTTAAAAAGAGGTGTGGAAAAATGCACTCAAAAGCCTATAAATCCTAAAGTAAACTCAAAACTTCACGAAAATTGTTGGGTACATGTGGCATAACATGCTGAAGAAGCATGCAAAGTTTTATGGAGATCGGACTATAGGTGGCGCTATAACTGTTAAAAAGCTTTAAAACCATGCATTTCCTATGGAAATTTGCCTGTATTAGCTGCAAATGGTGTTTTCCATCTGTTGCAATATAATGTTTAAATCATTTGTTAGATCTGCTCATTCTGACTCTCGTCAATAGTTATATAGAAAAAATAACTTTTACAATTGTATGGCTATAATAGTCATATCAATATGTGATTTTGACCAAATGTCCCCAAAAAGCCTTTAACTCCTCATTGAATGTTTAGATAATCTCAAAAGAGAAGTACGTGTGACACATGTCTCTAAACAAGCATACAACATTTCATGGAGATCAGGCAATAGATGCCTCTATAAAAGTTAAAAAGTGACAATGCTTATATTGGTGTATTACATTAAATTGCCATAAAGCCACCAGAGGGCAGCATAAGACCACTTATTGGTTCATTCTGCTCACTAAGCATATATAAACTTTATAAAATCATTATAATAACATTGCAAATCACATTTTGACAATGTTTATCAATTAATTTGTTCATTTGATGTGTTTTTCACAATATTACATTACAATTCAAAATAACACCTGAAAATATGTTTTAAAGGGAAAACATATTTTATATACCCTTTATTAAATTCAAATATCTATATCTGCAACAAAATGTGTATGTGAGTTAGCACATTTGAAGGCATTCACCGGGAAAATGTGCCCATTAAATGGAAAACAGAGGTTTGAAAATAATGAATGAGCTAATGAGTGGTTCTCTGCTGCCCCTGCTGGTTTGAAAATGTCATTTTGTCATACTACTTGATTATATTGCTCTATAATTCATATTTAGACATTATAAAACCACTATTATAACATTTACAATCACATTTTGACAAATTCAATCAATTCATTTTTATTTAAAGAGTGGTATTGACAATTCTGCCAAACAATGATGGTATGATTAATGTGTAAAAATTACTACAAGACTAGGAGTAAGCATTGTGTTACTAATAATTTATTTAAAATATCTACATGTAAAACAGAAGTGTGTGTGTGTGTGTGTGTGTGTGTGTGTGTGTGTGTGTGTGTGTGTGTGTGTGTGTGTGTGTTGTGTGTGTGTATCAGTCTGTCTGTCTTTCTCTCTCTCTCTCTCTGTATGTGTGTGTGTGTGTGTGGCCAATATCTACTCAAGAAATGCTCAGACTTTATTCAAATAAGCAGGTGACACATGACATTACATTTGGCAATAGTTTTTGCTTTAAAATTAATATCTAGGCATTGTAAAAATCATTATAATAACATTTAATATCCCATTTTTTCAATGTTTATCAATGCCATAGACTTGTGCTGGTTCTAATGCTAATGTTGTCCTATAGAGGGCTGCAGGATCAGAAATATACTTTATTGTGTTTGACAGGTTAAAATTAAATGTATAGGCTACAATCATGGTGAATCAAACCTCAATGGGGTAAATCATGGTAAATCACATTAGAATGTGGTAAATCATGGTGAACTATGGTAAATAATGCTATAATCATGGTGAATCATACCACAATGTGGTAAATCATGGTAAATCATACTACAATGTGGTAAATCATATTAGAATGTGGAAACATGGTAAATCATGGTAAACTATGGTAAATCAGGCTAGGATCATGGTAAATCATATTAGAATGTGGCAATTTGTGGTAAATCATGGTAAATCATATTAGAATGTGGTAACTCGTGGTAAATCATGGTAAACTATGGTAAATCATGCCAGGATCATGGTAAATCATCCTACAATGTGGTAAATCATAGTAAATCATATTAGAATGTGGAAACATGGTAAATCATGGTAAATCATGGTAAACTATGGTAAATCAGGCTAGGATCATGGTAAATCATACTACAATGTGGTAAATCGTGATAAATCATACTAGAATGTGGAAACATGGTAAATCGTAGTAAACTATGGTAAATCAGGCTAGAATCATGGTAAATCAAACTGGAACATGGTAAATCACAGTAAATCATGCCAGGACATGCTAAATCAATGTAAGCTATGGTAATTCATGGTAAAATATGGCGAATCACGGTAAAGTATGTTAAATCACTAACACAGGGAATATCATGGTAAATCAGGCAAGAACATGGTAAATCAAGGTAAACTATGGTGAATCATGGTAAATCACACTAGAACATGGTAAATCATGGTAAACTATGCTAGTACATGGTAAATTAGACCATAGGTGGCACTATAACTGACAAAAGCTTTGAAAACCATACATATCCTATATTAAATATCCTTTATTGGCTGTAAATGGTCATTTTCATCTATTATGTCAGTGGTTAAATGCTTTCTAAATGAACCTTGGTGTCTTTTGATGCTTTTAGGCTTTAAGTCCTTAAAGGCCTTAAATGCTTGAACCCGCTAAATGCTGCTTGCAGCTTTAATTAGGGGTTCGAGCACGAAGTGCTGAAACCCTATTGTATTTGTACTGATTTTTATTAGGGGTTCAAGCACGAAGTGCTGAAACCCTATTGTAATTGTACTGATTTTTAGGGGTTCGAGCAGTGCTGAACACCTATTGTATTTGTGCTGATTTTTATTATTATTATTATTATTATTATTATTATTATTCAGCCGAAAACGCATCGTGCAGACCAAACCGTAAGGGCTAGAGACTTGAAACTTGGCCAATAGGTAGTACAAAAATCGAGGAGAGGTTATCAAATTATGAGCCAGATTGGCCTATAGGTGGCGCTATAGCAATCAATTGCGCAAAAGGGCTCATAACTCCTAAACCGTTTGGCCCACACTCAAGTGTCTTATATCATTGGAAAGCTGAGAACTTGGCGAACAAAATGTATATCTCGATTTTATTTCCGTCATTAAAATTTTTCCGCCATTTTGAATTTTGTTGAAAACCTACTTTTGCAAACTAGTCCCTGGTTTTTGCCCGATCAAAACCAAACCAGTGCCAAAATGTTCTCTGAGTCTAATTATCAATAATAATTGAAAAAATGTTGAAATTTCGATTCACGGTTGTTAAGGCGTAAGCGAACGTTTAGGCGGGGCCTATTTTACTAAAAGGCTATAACTCAAAACGAAATGAAATATCTTCACCAAACTTGGTAAACATATGTATGGGCTCAGTTTTTGGTCAGGATAAAAAATTCGCGACGATTAACCACTTGGTGGCGCTATAACATGAAAAAAACACAAAAGGGCTATAACCACACGACCGCTAGTCCGATTGACTTGAAAATTGGTATGCAGTGTCTTGGTCAAGGTACCATGTATGTCTATGAGGATATTGGCGTATCTTAAAAAACATGGCCGCCACAGCCAATTAAATTTGAGCACTTATTAGACAAGGTTAATGGAGGCGATCGGAATGAAACTCGGTGGGCATGTTTGACTCATGGCCCTAGAGGTCTGTAAGAATTTTGAAAGAAATCGGCCACTAGTTGGCGCTAACGAGTTTTATGGCTCTGTAATCACGTGGTGTTGCACACATCCACGAAATATGAATATCATTTAATAGATCTCCTCATACTGAACAACTTTGCCTCTGGAACTATTGCTGTCAATCAAATCGTTCATTAAATATTGGCGATTATGTTAAAAACCTACTTTTGCGAACTAGTCCCTGGTTTTTTGCCCGATTGGAACCAAACCAGTCTAGGATAATTCTCTGGACTCTCTAGATCAATAATTATCGAAAAAAAGTTGAATTTTTGAATTTGGATGGCTATAACAGGGTCATTTAAAAAGAGGTGTGGAAAAATGCACTCAAAAGCCTATAAATCCTAAAGGAAACTCAAAACTTCACGAAAATTGTTGGGTATATGTGGCATAACATGCTGAAGAAGCATGCAAAGTTTTATGGAGATCAGACTATAGCTGGCGCTATAACTGTTAAAAACCTTTAAAACCATGCATTTCCTATGGAAAATTGCCTGTATTAGCTGCAAATGGTATTTTTCATCTGTTGCAATATAATGTTTAAATAATTTGTTAAATCTGCTCATTCTGACTCTCTAGGTCAATAATGATATAGAAAAAATAACTTTTGCAATTGGATGGCTATAATAGAGTCATATCAATATGTGATTTTGACCAAATGTCCCCAAAAGCCTTTAACTCCTCAATGGATGTTTAGATCATCTCAAAAGAGGAAAGTACATGTGACATATGACTCTAAACAAGCATACAAAATTCCATGGAGATCAGGCAATAGATGCCTCTATAAAAGTAAAAAAGTGACAATGCTTATATTGGTGTATTAAATTAAATTGCCATAAAGCCACCAGAGGGCAGCATAAGACCACTTATTGGTTCATTCTGCTCACTTATAATAACATTTGCAAATCACATTTTGACAATGTTTATCAATTAAATTGTTAATTTGATGTATGTTTTACAATAATATTAAATTACAATTAAAATAACACCTGAAAATATGTTTTAAAGGGAAAACTTGGAATAAGTCATTTGTTACCCATTATTTTATTCATATATCTATATCTGAAACAAAATGTGTATGTGAGTTAGCACGTTTGAAGGCATTCACTTGGAAAATGTGCCCATTAAATGAAAAACAGACATTTAAAATGAAAATGAGCTAATGAGTGATTCTCTGCTGCCCCTGCTGGTTATAAAAAGTCATTTTGTCATACTATCTACTTATAATGTTCTATAATTCATATTTAGATATTATAAAACCACTATTATAACATTTACAATCACATTTTGTCAAATTTGATCAATTATTTTTATTTAAGCAGTGGTATTGACATTTCTGCCAAAAAATGATGGTATGATTAATGTGTAAAAATTACTACAAGACTAGGAGTAAGCATTTTGTTTCTATTCATTTATTTAAAATATCTATATGTAAAACAGAAGTGTGTGTGTGTGTGTGTGTGTGTGTGTGTGTGTGTGTGTGTGTGTGTGTGTGTGTGTGTGTGTGTGTGTGTGTGTGTCTGTCTGTCTCTGTCTCTCTCTCTCTCTCTCTCTCTCTCTCTCTGTTTGTGTGTGTGTGTGTGTGTCTGTCTGTCTGTCTGTCTTTCCCTCTCTCTCTCTCTCTCTCTCTCTCTCTCTCTCTCTCTCTTTTTCTGTATGTGTGTGTGTGTGTGTGGCCAATATCTATTTCAAACAATGCCTAGACTTTATTCAAATAAGCACGTGACACATGACATTACATTTGGCAATAGTTTTTAGCTTTAAAATTCATATCTAGGAATTGTAATATCATTATAATAACATTTAATATCACATTCTGTCAATGTTTATCAATGCCATATACTTGTGATGGCTGTAATGCTAATGTTGTCCTATAGAGGGCTGCAGGATCAGAAATATACTTTCTTGTGTTTCCACAGGTTACAATTAAATGTAGAGGCTAGAATCATGGTAAATCAAATCTCAATGTGGTAAATCATGGTGAACTATGGTAAATGAGGCTAGGATCATGGTAAATCATACTACAATGTGGTAAATCATGGTAAATCATATTAGAATGTGGAAACATGGTAAATCATGGTAAACTATGGTAAATCAGGCTAGGATCATGGTTAATCATACCACAATGTGGTAAGTCATGGTAAATCATATAAGAATGTGGCAACTCGTGGTAAATCATGGTAAATCATATTAGAATGTGGTAACTCATGGTAAATCATGGTAAACTATGGTAAATCATGCCAGGATCATGGTAAATCATACTACAATGTGGTAAATCATGGTAAATCATATTAGAATATGGAAACATGGTAAATCATAGTAAACTATGGTAGATTAGGCTATTATCATTGCAAATCATACTACAATGTGGTAAATCATGGTAAACTATTGTAAATCAGGCTACAATGTGGTAAATCGTACTGCAATTGGGTAAATCATGGTCAATCATATTAGAACGTGGAAACATGGTAAATCATAGTAAACTATGGTAAATCAGAATAGAATCATGGTAAATCAAACTGAAACATGGTAAATCAAAGTAAATCTTTCTAGGACATGCTAAATCAATGTAAGCTATGACAATTCATGGTAAAATATGGCAAATCACGGTAAAGTATGGTAAATCACTAACACAGGGAATATCATGGTAAATCAGGCAAGAACATGGTAAATCAAGGTAATCTATGGTGAATCATGGTAAATCACACTAGAACATGGTAAATCATGGTAAACTATGGTGAATCATGGTAAATCACACTAGACCATGGTAAATCATTGTAAACTATGCTAGTACATGGTAAATTAGACCATAGGTGGCGCTGTAACTGACAAAAAGCTTTGAAAACCATACATATCCTATAGTTAATTGCCTGTTTGGCTGTAAATGGCCATTTCCATCTATTGTGTCAGTGGTTAAATGCTTGCTAAATGAACCTTGTCTTGTTATGCTTGTGTGCTTAAAGGCCTTAAAAGCTCGAACCCCGCTAAATGCTGCTTGTTAGGGGTTCGAGCACGAAGTGCTGAACACCTATTGTATTTGTGCTGATTTTTATTATTATTAGGGGTTCGAGCACGAAGTGCTGAACACCTATTGTATTTGTGCTGATTTTTATTATTATTATTATTATTAGGGGTTCGAGCACGAAGTGCTGAACACCTATTGTATTGTGCTGATTTTATTATTATTAGGGGTTCGAGCACGGTGCTGAAACCCTATTGTATTGTACTGATTAGGGGTTCAAGCACGAAGTGCTGAACACCTATTGTTTTGTGCTGATTTTATTATTATTATTATTATTATTATTCTGCCGTAAACGCATCGTGCAGACCAAACCGTAAATGCTGGAGATTTGAAACTTTGTCAGATGGTAGTACAAAAATCGAGGAGAGGTTATCAAATTATGAGCCATATTGGCCAATAGGTGGCGCTATAGCGATCAATTGCGCAAAACTGCTCATAACTCCTAAACCCTTAATCCTAAGGGTCAAGTGCCTTATACCATTGGAAAGCTGAGCTCATGACGAACAAAAGCGTATATCTCCGATTTCATTTCCGGTATGCAAATTTTCCGCCATTTTGAATTTTGTGAAAACCTACTTTTGCGAACTTGTCCCTGGTTTTTTGTCCAATCGGAACCAAACCAGTGCACAAATGTTCTCTGGAGACTGATTATCAAAAACTATCGAAAAAAAATTGAAATTTCGATTCACGGTTGCTAAGGGCATCAAAATGTCAATGTGGGTGGAGCCTAATATTTTAAAAGGCTATAACTCAAAAACCAAATAAGTTATTTTCACCAAACTTGGTAGACATGTGTATGGGCTCAGTCTTTGGTCACGATGAAATAATAGCGACGATTGGGCACTAGGTGGCGCTATAACGTGAAAAAACATAAAAGGGCTATGACCACCTGACCGTTAGTCCAATTGACTTGAAAATTGGTATGCAGTGTCTTAGTCCAAGGCCCCATGTATGTCTATGAGGCCATCGGTGTATCTCAAAAACATGGCCGCCATCAACCAATGAATTTGAGCACCTATAAGACAAGGTTAACAGAAACCGATCGGAATGAAACTTAATGGGTATGTTCGACTCATGGCCTAGAGGTCTGTAAGAATTTTGAAAGAAATCGGCCACTGGTTGGCGCTAACGAGTTTTATGGCTCTGTAATCACGTGGTGTTGCACACATCCACAGAAAATGCATATCATATGATAGGTCTCCTCATACTGAACAACTTTGCCTCTAGAACTATTGCTGTCAATCAAATTGTTCATTAAATATTTGCGATTATGTTAAAAACCTACTTTTGCGAACTAGTCCCTGGTTTTTTGCCAGATCGGAACCAAACCAGTTTAGAACAATTCTTGGGACTGTCTAGATCAATAATCATTGAAAAAAAGTTGAACTTTTGCATTTGGATGTATACCATGTAATAGAGTCATTTAGAAAGCAGGTGTGGCGAAATACACTCAAAGCCTATAAATCCTAAGGAAAACTCAAAACTTCACGAAAATTGTTGGGTATATGTGACATAACATGATGAAGAAGTAGGCAAAGTTTTATGGAGATCAGACTATAGGTGGCGCTATAACTGTTAAAAAGCTTTAAAACCATGCATTTCCTATGGTGAAATGCCTGTATTAACTGTAAATGGTCTTTTCCATCTATTATCATATAATGTTTAAATCATTTGTTAGATCTGCTCATTCTGACTCTTTAGGTCAATATTATCAAACTTTTGCATTTGTTTGAATATAATAGGGTCATTTTAAATTGTATCCAGTCAAAATAGTCAAAGTTAAAGGACAATCTCCACCAATCTCGGCAGCACTTGACTTTTGAATCATCTAGATGAACTCTATAAATGGTATGAATTTCAGGTGTTTTTGTTGAGTTTTCGGCGAGATTTTTGCGAAAACTATCGGCAGTGTTTCAAAATGGCGGCCGCCAATGACGTCACACCCGGTACAAAATTGCTCATAACTCGAACGGAAAGTGTCAGCGCTGTCAAACTCGGGTGGGTAAGACCACTCAGGACCCTTGCCCGACCACAACGATCGCGGGCCTCTAGGACGCCCCCTCGCGGATCGCTACTTGGACCCCGCTTATACCGCCTATTACTCCCGACTACGGATGAGTCTGCAGACATGTGAGAGCTCATTCTAAAGGGCAAATCCAGTCCTACAATAAACCTAAATTTCAAATGTTTTACTCAAGCCGTTTTGAGATATACATCCCAAAGGTACATGTTTAACGGGGCAGTACTCCGGTCTCCCTTCGGCCAGGATCCCAGCGATAGTCTTATTCTATAGGGGACATTGGGCACTCTCTATTACACAAGTTTCAGAATTTTCCATTGCTGCATTCCAGAGATATTAAGCAAAAAAAAAAAAACATTCATTCATTTATTCTTTCATTCATGGTTCTCTGGTGCCACCTGCTGGTCATTTTGTCATGCTTCTCACTCTCAGATTATAAAATTACTTGTTTAACATTTACATTCACATTTAGTCAAAATCAAGTATTTAAAATATTTATCTATGTCTGCAACAAAATGTGTGTGTAAGCATTACAATTTAAAATGGAAAATATGTATTACATATTCCTTTAAAAATGCCATAAAGCCACCAGAGGGCAGCAGAAGACCACTCATTGGCTCATCTTGCTAACTAATTGTTCAATCCTATTAAACTTTTAAAAAATTATATCATTACAAATATCACATTTTGTAGAAGTTTACCACTTCATTTGAGGTATGTTCTTGCAATAACACTGTGAAGCTGCTTTGAAACAATCTACATTGTTAAAAGCACTATATAAATAAAGTTGAATAGTATTACATTACAACGAGCTGAAAAATATGTTTTAAAGGGAAAACCTGGATTATGCCATCTGTTGTCCACCATCTATTTCAGATATCTATATCTGCAACCAAATGTGTATGTTTGTAATCACATATAGCGTTAACATGGCAAATGTGTCTTAATACAAACACATACTTTTAGAATTAAAGTCAGCCAATGAGTTATCCTCTACTGTCACCTGCTGGTTAAAATAGTCATTTTGTTCTATAATTCATATTTTGACTTTATAAAGTCACCATTATAACATTTAAAATCACATTTTGTCAGTTCATCACTTTATTTCACCTAAACTGTCCATTTTAATTATTTACTGTTTAAATGCCTTAAATTCAAAAGGCCTTAAATTCTTAAAGGTCTTAATAGCTTGAACCCCGCTAAATGCTGCTCGCAGCTTTAATTATTATTATTATTATTATTCTGCCGTAAAACGCATCGTGCAGACCAAACCGTAAATGCTGGAGATTTGAAACTTTGTCAGATGGTAGTACAAAAATCGAGGAGAGGTTATCAAATTATGAGCCATATTGGCCAATAGGTGGCGCTATAGCGATCAATTGTGCAAAACTGCTCATAACTCATAAACCCTTAATCCTAAGGGTCAAGTGCCTTATACCATTGGAAAGCTGAGCTCATGACGAACAAAACGTATATCTCCGATTTCATTTCCGGTATGCAAATTTTCCCGCCATTTTGAATTTTGTCCGAAAACCTACTTTTGCGAACTTGTCCCTGGTTTTTTGTCCAATCGGAACCAAACCAGTGCACAAATGTTCTCTGGAGACTGATTATCAAAAACTATCGAAAAAAAGTTGAAATTTCGATTCACGGTTGCTAAGGGGCATCAAAATGTCAATGTGGGTGGAGCCTAATATTTTAAAAAGGCTATAACTCAAAAACGAAATAAGTTATTTTCACCAAACTTGGTAGACATGTGTATGGGCTCAGTCTTTGGTCACGATGAAATAATAGCGACGATTGGGCACTAGGTGGCGCTATAACGTGAAAAAACATAAAAGGGCTATGACCACCTGACCGTTAGTCCAATTGACTTGAAAATTGGTATGCAGTGTCTTAGTCAAAGGCCCCATGTATGTCTATGAGGCCATCGGTGTATCTCAAAAACATGGCGCCATCAGCCAATGAATTTGAGCACCTATAAGACAAGGTTAACGGAGGCCGATCGGAACGAAACTCGATGGGCATGTTACTCATGGCCCTAGAGGTCTGTAAGAATTTTGAAAGAAATCGGCCACTAGTTGGCGCTAACGAGTTTATGGCTCTGTAATCACATGGTGTTGCACACATCCACAAAATATGCATATCATTTGATAGATCTCCTTATGCTGAACAACTTTGCCTCTAGAACTATTGCTGTCAATCAAATCGTTCATTAAATATTTACAATTATGTTAAAAACCTACTTTTGCGAACTAGTCCCTGGTTTTTTGCCCGATCGGAACCAAACCAGTCTAGGACAATTCTCTGGACTCTTTAGATCAATAATTATTGAAAAAAAGTTGAACTTTTGCATTTGGATGCGTATAACAGGGTCATTTAAAAAAGAGATGTGGAAAAATGCACTCAAAAGCCTATAAATCCTAAAGGAAACTCAAAACTTCACGAAAATTGTTGGGTATATGTGGCATAACATGCTGAAGAAGCATGCAAAGTTTTATGGAGATCGGACTATAGGTGGCGCTATAACTGTTAAAAAGCTTTAAAACCATGCATTTCCTATGGAAAATTGCCTGTATTAGCTGCAAATGGTATTTTCCATCAGTTGCAATATAATGTTTAAATCATTTGTTAGATCTGCTCATTCTGACTCTCTAGGTCAATAATTATATAGAAAAAATAACTTTTGCAATTGGATGGCTATAATAGTCATATCAATATGTGATTTTGACCAAATGTCCCCAAAAAGCCTTTAACTCCTCATTGAATGTTTAGATAATCTCAAAAGAGGGAAGTACGTGTGACACATGACTCTAAACAAGCATACAACATTTCATGGAGATCAGGCAATAGATGCCTCTATAAAAGTTAAAAAGTGACAATGCTTATATTGGTGTATTACATTAAATTGCCATAAAGCCACCAGAGGGCAGCATAAGACCACTTATTGGTTCATTTTGCTCACTAAGCATATATACACTTTATAAAATCATTATAATAACATTGCAAATCACATTTTGACAATGTTTATCAATTAATTTGTTAATTTGATGTGTTTTTCACAATATTACATTACAATTCAAAATAACACCTGAAAATTTGTTTTAAAGGGGAAAAAATAGAATAAGTAATTTGGTATATCCTTTATTAAATTCAAATATCTATATCTGCAACAAAATGTGTATGTGAGTTAGCACATTTGAAGGCATTCACCTGGGAAAATGTGCCCATTAAATGGAAAACAGACATTTAAAATGAAAATGAGCTAATGAGTGGTTCTCTGCTGCCCCCTGCTGGTTTTAAAATGTCATTTTGTCATACTACTTGATTATATAATTCATATTTAGACATTATAAAACCACTATTTTAACATTTACAATCACATTTTGACAAATTCGATAAATTCATTTTTATTTAAACAGTGGTATTGACAATTCTGCCAAACAATGATGGTATGATTAATGTGTAAAAATTACTACAAGACTAGGAGTAAGCATTGTGTTACTAATAATTTATTTAAAATATCTACATATAAACAGAAGTGTGTGTGTGTGTGTGTGTGTGTGTGTGTGTGTGTGTGTGTGTGTGTGTGTATCTGTCTGTCTGTCTTTCTGTCTCTCTCTCTCTCTGTATGTGTGTGTGTGTGTGTGTGTGTGTGTGTGTGTGTGTGTGTGTGTGTGTGTGTGGCCAATATCTACTCAAGAAATTTATTCAAATAAGCAGGTGACACATGACATTACATTTGGCAATAGTTTTTTGCTTTAAAATTAATATCTAGGCATTGTAAAAATCATTATAATAACATTTAATATCCCATTTTATCAATGTTTATCAATGCCATAGACTTGTGCTGGTTCTAATGCTAATGTTGTCCTATAGAGGGCTGCAGGATCAGAAATATACTTTATTGTGTTTCCACAGGTTAAAATTAAATGTATAGGCTAGAATCATGCGAATCAAACCTCAATGGGGTAAATCATGGTAAATCACATTAGAATGTGGTAAATCATGGTGAACTATGGTAAATAATGCTATAATCATGGTGAATCATACCACAATGTGGTAAATCATGGTAAATCATACTACAATGTGGTAAATCATATTAGAATGTGGAAACATGGTAAATCATGGTAAACTATGGTAAATCAGACTAGGATCATGGTAAATCATATTAGAATGTGGCAATCTGTGGTAAATCATGGTAAATCATATTAGAATGTGGTAACTCGTGATAAATCATGGTAAACTATGGTAAATCATGCCAGGATCATGGTAAATCATCCTACAATGTGGTAAATCATAGTAAATCATATTAGAATGTGGAAACATGGTAAATCATGGTAAATCATGGTAAACTATGGTAAATCAGGCTAGGATCATGGTAAATCATACTACAATGTGGTAAATCGTGATAAATTATATTAGAATGTGGAAACATGGTAAATCGTAGTAAACTGTGGTAAATCAGGCTAGGATCATGGTAAATAAAACTGGAACATGGTAAATCACAGTAAATCATGCCAGGACATGCTAAATCAATGTAAGCTATGGTAATTCATGGCAAAATATGGCGAATCACAGTAAAGTATGTTAAATCACTAACACAGGGAATATCATGGTAAATCAGGCAAGAACATGGTAAATCAAGGTAAACTATGGTGAATCATGGTAAATCACACTAGAACATGGTAAATCATGGTAAACTATGCTACTACATGGTAAATTAGACCATAGGTGGCACTATAACTGACAAAAAGCTTTGAAAACCACACATATCCTACATTAAATTGCCTTTATTGGCTGTAAATGGTCATTTTCATCTATTATGTCAGTGGTTAAATGCTTGCTAAATGAACCTTGGTGTCTTTTGATGCTTTTAGGCTTTAAGTCCTTAAAGGCCTTAAATGCTTGAACCCCGCTAAATGCTGCTTGCAGCTTTAATTATTATTATTATTATTCAGCCGAAAAACGCATCGTGCAGACCAAACCGTAAGGGCTAGAGACTTGAAACTTGGCCAATAGGTAGTACAAAAATCGAGGAGAGGTTATCAAATTATGAGCCATATTGGCCTATAGGTGGCGCTATAGCAATCAATTGCGCGAAACTGCTCATAACTCATAGGTCGTATGTCGTAGACTCAAGTGTCTTATATCATTGGAAAGCTGAATACATGACGTAAAAAACGTATATCTCCGATTTTATTTCCGGTATGCAAATTTTCCCGCCATTTTGAATTTTGTCGAAAAACTACTTTTGCCAACTATTCCTAGGATTTTTGTCCAATCAGAACCAAACCAGTGCCAAAATGTTCTCTTGAGTCTGATTATCAATAATCATTGAAAAAATGTTGAAATTTCGATTCACGGTTGTTGAGGAGCGTAAAAACGGTCGTTTAGGGCGGGCCTATTTTACTAAAAGGCTATAACTCAAAAACGAAATGAGATATCTTCACTAAACTTGGTACACATATGTAAGGGCTCAGTCTTTGGTCAGAATAAAAAAACAACGATTGGCCACTTGGTGGCGCTTATAACATGAAAAAACCCTGAAAAGGGCTATAACCACATCACCGCTAGTCCGATTGACTTGAAAATTGGTATGCAGTGTCTTGGTCCAAGGTACCATATATATCTATGAGGACATTGGCGTATCTTAAAAACATGGCCGCCACAGCCAATTAAATTTGAGCACTTATTAGACAAGGTTAATGGAGGCCGATCGGAATGAAACTCGGTGGGCATGTTTGGCTCATGGCCCTAGAGGTCTGTAAGAATTTTGAAAGAAATCGGCCACTAGTTGGCGCTAACGAGTTTAAAGGCTCTGTAATCACGTGGTGTTGCACACATCCACAAAATATGCATACCATTTGATAGATCTCCTCATGTTGAACAACTTTGCTTCTAGAATCATTGCTGTCAATCAAATCGTTCATTAAATATTCGCGATTATGTCAAAACCTACTTTTGCGAACTAGTCCCTGGTTTTGCCCGATCGGAACCAAACCAGTCTGGGACAATTCTATGGACTCTCCAGAGCAATAATCATTGACAAAAAGTTGAAATTTTGCTTTTGCATGGCTATAACAGGTTCATTTACAAAAGAGGCGTGGCAAAATACACTCAAAAGCCTATAAATCCTAAGGGAAAACTCATAACTTTACGAAATTGTTGGGTATATGTGACGTAACATGCCGAAGAAGCATGCAAAGTTTTATGGAGATAAGACTATAGGTGGCGCTATAACTGTTAAAAAGCTTTAAAGCCATGTATTTCCTATGGTAAATTGCCTGTTTGGCTGTAAATGGCCTTTTCCATCTATTATCATTTAATATTAAAATTATTTGTTAGATGTGCTCATTCTGACTCTCTAGGTCAATAATTATATTAAAAAAACTTTTGCAATTGGATGGCTCTAATAGGTTCATAGCAATATGTGATTTTGACCAAGTGTCACCGAAAGCCTTTAACTCCTCAATGAATGTTTAGATCTTCTCAAAAGAGGTAAGTACATGTGACATATGACTCTAAACAAGCATGCAACATTTCATGGAGATCGGGCAATAGATGCCTCTATAATAGGTAAAAAGGTTTCAATGTGCCAAAGCTTTATACCTAAAATTGCCATAAAGCCACCAGAGGGCAGCATAAGACCACTCATTGGTTCATTCTGCTCACTAAGCATGTATAAAATCATTATAATAACATTGCAAATCACAGAACATGTGTCCTATGCCTCTAAACAAACATATTGTACAATATTGACCTATATAACAGTTAAAAAGGTGAAAATGGCAGTGTTACTATGAATATAATGGAATATTAATCCAATTAGTGGTATTATACTACCCCATTCTGTTCATTTCAATAATACTCACTGATATGATCTATAAGTCATATTTAGACTTTATAAAATCACTATTTTAACATTTACAATCATATTTAGTCTAAATTAATCTATCAAGTATTAATATTGACAATTGTCACATTGAGAAATGTGAATCCTGAAGGAGACTTGCAGTAAACATTTTGTTTTTCATCATTTAAATCAAATGTCTGTATCTACAAAATAATGTGTGTAGTCCTGTTTCTGAATAAATTCTGAATAATCTGAATAATAGTTTATAAAGAGCTATGTGAAATGCTTATAGACCATAGCATTTAAAAAATGTGTGTGTGTGTGTGTGTGTGTGTGTGTGTGTGTGTGTGTGTGTGTGTGTGTGTGTGTGTGTGTGTGTGACTCTCTAGGTCAATAATTATCAAAAATAAATAAATAACTTTTGCATTTGGATGGATATAATAGGATCATAGCAATATGTGATTTTGACTGAAAGCCTTTAACTCCTCAATGAATGTTTAGATCATCTCAAAAAGAGGTAAGTACATGTGACATATGACCCTAAACAAGCATACAACATTTCATGGAGATCAGGCAATAGATGCCTCTATAAAAGTTAAAAAAGTGACAATGCTTATATTGGTGTATTACATTAAATTGCCATAAAGCCACCAGAGGGCAGCAGAAGACCACTTATTGGTTCATTCTGCTCACTAAGCATATATAAACTTTATAAAATCCTTATAATAACATTGCAAATCACATTTTGACAATGTTTATCAATTAATATGTTCATTTAATGTATGTTTTTACAATAATATCACATTACAATTAAAATAACAACTGAAAATATGTTTTAAAGGGGAAAACCTGGAATAAGCAAACTTGTTACCTATCATTTATTTCAAATATCTATATATGCAACAAGATGTGTATGTGAGTTAGCACGTTTGAAGGCATTCACTTTGAAAATGTGCCCATTAAATGAAAAACAGACAGTTCAAATGAGCTAATGAGTGGTTCTCTGCTGCCACCTGCTGGTTAGAAATATAGTCATTTTGTCATATTACCTACTTATTGTTCTATAATTCATATTTAGACATTATAAAACCACCATTATAAAATGTACAATCACATTTTGTCAAATTTGAACAATTCATTTTTATTTAAGCATTGGTATTGACAATTCTACCAAAAAATGATGGTATGATTAATGTGTAAAAATGACTACAAGAATAGGAGTAAGCATTTTGTTACTAATTATTTATTTAAAATATCTATATGTAAAACATAAGTGTGTGTGTCTGTCTCTCTCTCTATATATATGTGTGTGTGTGTGTGTGTGTGTGTGTGTGTGTATGTACGTGTACATGTATGTTTGTGTGTGTGTGTGTGTGTGTGTGTGTGTGTGTGTGTGTGTGTGTGTGTGTGTGTGTGTGTGTGTGTGTGTATAAGCACATTTATTGGACTTTACAAGGAATATGAACTTTGAAACCAAACCCATTCATACACTCATTCATACACTCAATTGGATGTCTTTAATAGGTTCATAGCAATATGTGATTTTGACCAAGTGTCCCCGAAAGCCTTTAACTCCTCAATGAATGTTTAGATCTTCTCAAAAGAGGTAAGTACATGTGACATATGACTCTAAACAAGCATGCAACATTTCATGGAGATCGGGCAATAGATGCCTCAATAATAGGTAAAAAGGTTTCAATGTGGCAAAGCTTTATACCTAAAATTGCCATAAAGCCACCAGAGGGCAGCATAAGACCACTCATTGGTTCATTCTGCTCACTAAGCATGTATAAAATCATTTACGTGTATATGCATGTATGTGTGTGTGTGTGTGTGTGTGTGTGTGTGTGTGTGTGTGTGTGTGTGTGTGTGTGTGTGTGTGTGTGTGTGTGTGTGTGTGTGTGTGTGTGTGTGTGTATAAGCACATTTATTAGACTTAACATGGAAAATGAACTTTGAAACCAAACCCATTCATACACTTATTCATACACTCATGGTGGTGTCAGCCATGCAAGGCACCATTCAGATCGTCGGGAGCAGCTGGGGTTAGGTGTGTTGCTCATGGACATCTCGACACTTGGTCAGATGGAACCGAATCGAACCACCAACCTTCCGATTTGTAGACAATCTACATGAACCACTGAGTCACTGACGCCCATAATGTTTTAAAGGGAAACCTGGAATAAGTATTTTCTAATCATTTTTAAATATCTGTATCTACAAAAATGTTTGTGTGTGTGTGTGTGGGCATGTTTTTGTGAAATATCAGGACACAAATGTGTATAATGACATGGGTATGACATAGGTATTACAAAAAGAGGGTGAAATATGAGGACGTTCCCCATGTCCTCACTTTTCAAAATGCTTATAAATCACGCTGGATGAGTTTTTTTCACAGAAAGTAAACTGCTCCTGTGACGGGTAGTGTGTGTGTGTGTGTGTGTGTGTGTGTGTGTGTGTGTGTGTGTGTGTGTGTGTGTGTGTGATGGGTAGGTTTAGGGGCAGGGGCAGTGTAGGGGGATAGAAAATACGGTTTGTACAGTATAAAATGCATTACGCTTATGGAATGTCCCCACATTTCACAAAAACAAACATGTGTGTATGTGTGTGTATACATGTAAGTAATCACGTTTAACAGACTTAACATGGAAAATGTACTTTAAAACCAAACCAGACAATTACAAAGTGAAATTGAGCCAATTGGTTTTCCTCTGCTGTCACCTGCTGATTAAAATAGTCAATTTGTTCTATAATTCATATTCAGTCTTTATAAAGTCACTATTATAACATTTCCAATCACATTTTGTCAATGTATAACTAGATTTCACTTCAGCTCCCAGTTTTAATTATTTTACTGCTTTAGACACAAATGCAAAAGGCCTTTAATTCTTAAGTGCCTTAAGTTGCTCGAACACCGCTAAATGCTGCTCGCAGCTTTATTATTAGGGGTTCAAGCACGGTGCTGAACACCTATTGTTTTTGTGTTGATTTTTAGGGGTTCAAGCACGGAAGTGCTGAACACCTATTGTATTTGTGCTGATTTTTATTATTATTATTATTATTATTCAGCCGAAAACGATCGTGCAGACCAAACCGTAAGGGCTAGAGACTTGAAACTTGGCCAATAGGTAGTACAAAAATCGAGGAGAGGTTATCAAATTATGAGCCAGATTGGCCTATAGGTGGCGCTTATAGCAATCAATTGCGCGAAACTGCTCATAACTCATATACCGTATGTCGAGACTCAAGTGTCTGATATCATTGGAAAGCTGAATACCTGGACGTAAAAACGTATATCTCCGATTTCATTTCCGGTATGCAAATTTTCCGCCATTTTGAATTTTGTCGAAAACATACTTTTGCCAACTATTCCTAGGTTTTTGTCCAATCAGAACCAAACCAGTGCCAAAATGTCCACTGGAGTCTGATTATCAAAAATAATTGAAAAAATTAGAAATTTCGATTCACGGTCGTTAAGAGGCGTAAAAAACGGACGTTTAGGGCGGGCCTATTTTACTAAAAAGGCTATAACTCAAAAGCGAAATGAGATATCTTCACCAAACTTGGTAAACATATGTAAGGGCTCAGTCTTTGGTCAGGATAAAAGTCGCGACGATTAGCCACTTGGTGGCGCTATAACATGAAAAAACACAAAAGGGCTATAACCACCACGACCGCTAGTCCGATTGACTTGAAAATTGGTATGCAGTGTCTTGGCCCAAGGTACCATATATGTCTATGAGGACATTGGCGTATCTTAAAAACATGGCCGCCACAGCCAATTAAATTTGAGCACTTATTAGACAAGGTTAATGGAGGCCGATCGGAATGAAACTCGGTGGGCATGTTTGACTCATGGCCTTAGAGGTCTGTAAGAATTTTGAAAGAAATCGGCCACTAGTTGGCGCTAACGAGTTTTATGGCTCTGTAATCACGTGGTGTTTCACACATACACAAATGTGCATATCATATGATAGATCTCCTCATGCTGAACAACTTTGCCTCTAGAACCATTGCTGTCAATCAAATCGTTCATTAAATATTGGCGATTATGTTAAAAACCTACTTTTGCGAACTAGTCCCTGGTTTTTGCCCGATCGAACCAAACCAGTCTAGGACAATTCTCTGGACTCTCTAGATCAATAATTATCAAAAAAGTTGAACTTTTGTATTTGGATGGCTATAACAGGGTCATTTAAAAAAGAGGTGTGGAAAAATGCACTCACAAGCCTATAAATCCTAAAGGGAAACTCAAAACTTCACGAAAATTGTTGGGTATATGTGGCATAACATGCTGAAGAAGCATGCAAAGTTTTATGGAGATCGGACTATAGGTGGTGCTATAACTGTTAAAAAGCTTTAAAACCATGCATTTCCTATGGAAAATTGCCTGTATTAGCTGAAAATGGTATTTTCCATCTGTTGCAATATAATGTTTAAATCATTTGTTAGATCTGCTCATTCTGACTCTCTAGGTCAATAATTATATAGAAAAATAACTTTTGCAATTGGATGGCTATAATAGAGTCATATCAATATGTGATTTTGACCAAATGTCCCCAAAAATAACTCCTCATTGAATGTTTAGATCATCTCAAAAAGAGTTAAGTAGATGTGACACATGACTCTAAACAAGCATACAACATTTCATGGAGATCGGGCAATAGATGCCTCTATAAAAGTTTAAAAAGTGACAATGCTTATATTGGTGTATTACATTAAATTGCCATAAAGCCACCAGAGGGCAGCAGAAGACCACTTATTGGTTCATTCTGCTCACTAAGCATATATAAACTTTATAAAATCATTATAATAACATTGCAAATCACATTTTGACAATGTTTATCAATTAATTTGTTCATTTGATGTGTTTTTCACAATATTACATTACAATTCAAAATAACACCTGAAAATATGTTTTAAAGGAAAACATATTTTATATACCCTTTATTAAATTCAAATATCTATATCTGCAACAAAATGTGTATGTGAGTTAGCACATTTGAAGGCATTCACCTGGGAAAATGTGCCCATTAAATGGAAAACAGACATTTAAAATGAAAATGAGCTAATGAGTGGTTCTCTGCTGCCACCTGCTGGTTTTAAAATGTCATTTTGTCATACTACTTGATTATATTGCTCTATAATTCATAATTAGACATTATAAAGCCACTATTATAACATTTACAATCACATTTTGACAAATTCAATCAATTCATTTTTATTTAAACAGTGGTATTGACAATTCTGCCAAACAATGATGGTATGATTAATGTGTAAAAATTACTACAAGACTAGGAGTAAGCATTGTGTTACTAATAATTTATTTAAAATATCTACATGTAAAACAGAAGTGTGTGTGTGTGTGTGTGTGTGTGTGTGTGTGTGTGTGTGTGTATCTGTCTGTCTGTCTTTCTGTCTCTCTCTCTCTCTGTGTGTGTGTGTGTGTGTGTGTGTGTGTGTGTGTGTGTGTGTGTTTGGCCAATATCTACTCAAGAAATGCTCAGACTTTATTCAAATAAGCAGGTGACACATGACATTACATTTGGCAATAGTTTTTTGCTTTAAAATTCATATCTAGGCATTGTAAAAATCATTATAATAACATTTAATATCCCATTTTGTCAATGTTTATCAATGCCATAGACTTGTGCTGGTTCTAATGCTAATGTTGTCCTATAGAGGGCTGCAGGATCAGAAATATACTTTATTGTGTTTCCACAGGTTAAAATTAAATGTATTGGCTAGAATCATGGTGAATCAAACCTCAATGGGGTAAATCATGGTAAATCACATTAGAATGTGGTAAATCATGGTGAACTATGGTAAATAATGCTATAATCATGGTGAATCATACTACAATGTGGTAAATCATGGTAAATCATATTAGAATGTGGAAACATGGTAAATCATGGTAAACTATGGTAAATCAGGCTAGGATCATGGTAAATCATATTAGAATTTGGCAACTCGTGGTAAATCATGGTAAATCATACTACAATGTGGTAACTCATGGTAAAACATCGTAAACTATGGTAAATCAGGCTAGGATCATGGTAAATCATACTACAATGTGGTAAATGATGGTAAATCATATTAGAATGTGGAAACATGGTAAATCATGGTAAACTATGGTAAATCAGGCTAGGATCATGGTAAATCATATTAGAATTTGGCAACTCGTGGTAAATCATGGTAAATCATATTAGAATGTGGTAACGTGGTAAATCATGGTAAACTATGGTAAATCATGCCAGGAGCATGGTAAATCATACTACAATGTGGTAAATCATACAACAATGTGGTAAATCATGGTAAATCATATTAGAATATGGAAACATGGTAAATCATGGTAAACTAAGGTAGATCAGGCTACAATGTGGTAAATCATACTACAATGGGGTAAATCATGGTAAATCATATTACAATATGGAAACATGGTAAATCATGGTAAACTATGGTAAATCAGGCTACAATGTGGTAAATCATACTACAATGGGGTAAATCATGGTAAATCATATTAGAATGTGGAAACATGGTAAATCGTAGTAAACTATGGTAAATCAGGCTAGAATCATGGTAAATCAAACTGGAACATGGTAAATCACAGTAAATAATGCCAGGACATGCTAAATCAATGTAAGCTATGGCAATTCATGGTAAAATATGGCGAATCACGGTAAAGTATGGTAAATCACTAACACAGGGAATATCATGGTAAATCAGGCAAGAACATGGTAAATCAAGGTAAACTATGGTGAATCATGGTAAATCACACTAGAACATGGTAAATCATGGTAAACTATGCTATTACATGGTAAATTAGACCATAGGTGGCGCTATAACTGACAAAAAGCTTTGAAAACCGTACATATCCTATATTAAATTGCCTTTATTGGCTGTAAATGTTCATTTTCATCTATTATGTCAGTGGTTAAATGCTTGCTAAATGAACCTTGGTGTCTTTTGATGCTTTTAGGCTTTAAGTCCTTAAAGGCCTTAAATGCTTGAACCCCGCTAAATGCTGCTTGCAGCTTTAATTATTATTATTATTATTATTATTCTCGGTAAACGCATCGTGCAGCCCAAACCGTAAGGGCTGGAGCGTTGAAACTTTGTCAGATGGTAGTCCTCAGCCTGGGACGACCCTGAGAAGCTATGACCCCAAATGGCCTATAGGTGGCGCTACAGCAACCAAAAGCGCAAAATGGCTCATAACTCCTAAACCCGTTTGGTCCACACTCAAGTGTCTTATATCACTGGAAAGCTGAGTCCTTGCCAAACAAAACGTATATCTCCGATTTCATTTCCGGTATGCAAATTTTTCCGCCATTTTGAATTTTGTTGAAAACCTACTTTTGCGAACTAGTCCCTGGTTTTTGGCCTGATCGGAACCAAACCAGTGCACAACTGTTCTCTGGAGACTGAATATCAATAATCATTGAAAAAAAGTAGAAATTTCGATTCATGGTCGATAAGAGGCGACAAAATGGACATTCAGGGCGGAGCCTATTTTACTAAAAGGCTATAACTCAAAAAGTAAATTAGATATATTCATCAAACTTGGTACACATGTGTATGGGCTCAATTTGAGGTCAAAGTAAAAAAGGCGAAGACTGAGCTCTAGGTGGCGCTATAATGTTACAAAAACATAATAAAGGCTATGACCACCTGACCGTAAGTCTGATTGACTTGAAAATTGGTGTGCAGTGTCTTGGTACAAGGCCCCATGTAGGTCTATGAGGACATTGGCGTATCTCAAAAAACATGGCGCCATCAACCAATTAAGTTTTAGCACCTATAAGACAAGGTTAACGGAGGCCGATCGGAATGAAACTCGATGGACATGTTCGACTCATGGCCCTAGAGGTCTGTAAGAATTTTGAACGAAATCGGCCACTAGTTGGCGCTAACGAGTTTTATGGCTCTGTAATCACATGGTGTTGCACACATCCACAAAATATGCATATCATAAGATAGATCTCCTTATGCTGAACAACTTTGCCTCTAGAACCATTGCTGTAAATCAAATCGTTCATTAAATATTTACAATTATGTTAAAAACCTACTTTTGCGAACTAGTCCCTGGTTTTTTGCCCGATCGGAACCAAACCAGTCTAGGACAATTCTATGGACTCTTTAGATCAATAATTATCAAAAAAAGTTGAACTTTTGCATTTGGATGGCTATAACAGAGTCATTTAAAAAAGAGGTGTGGAAAAATGCACTCAAAAGCCTATAAATCCTAAAGGAAACTCAAAACTTCACGAAAATTGTTGGGTATATGTGGCATAACATGCTGAAGAAGCATGCAAAGTTTTATGAAGATCAATCTATAGGTGGCGCTATAACTGTTAAAAGCTTTAAAACCATGCATTTCCTATGGAAAATTGCCTGTATTAGCTGCAAATGGTATTTTCCATCAGTTGCAATATAATGTTTAAATCATTTGTTAGATCTGCTCATTCTGACTCTCTAGGTCAATAATTATATAGAAAAATAACTTTTGCAATTGGATGGCTATAATAGTCATATCAATATGTGATTTTGACCAAATGTCCCCAAAAAGCCTTTAACTCCTCATTGAATGTTTAGATAATCTCAAAAGAGGGAAGTACATGTGACACATGACTCTAAACAAGCATACAACATTTCATGGAGATCAGGCAATAGATGCCTCTATAAAAGTTAAAAAGTGACAATGCTTATATTGGTGTATTGCATTAAATTTTCATAAAGCCACCAGAGGGCAGCATAAGACCACTTATTGGTTCATTCTGCTCACTAAGCATATATAAACTTTATAAAATCCTTATAATAACATTGCAAATCACATTTTGACAATGTTTATCAATTAATTTGTTCATTTGATGTGTTTTTCACAATATTACATTACAATTCAAAATAACACCTGAAAATATGTTTTAAAGGGAAAAGATAGAATAAGTCATTTGCTAGACCATTTATTAAATTCAAATATCTATATCTGCAACAAAATGTGTATGTGAGTTAGCACATTTGAAGGCATTCACCTGGGAAAATGTGCCCATTAAATGGAAAACAGACGCGTTTAAAATGAAAATGAGCTAATGAGTGGTTCTCTGCTGCCCCAACCTGGTTTTAAAATGTAATTTTGTCATACTACTTGATTATATTGCTCTATAATTCATATTTAGACATTATAACATTGCAAATCATACTACAATGTGGTAAATCATATTAGAATGTGGAAACATAGTAAATCATGGTAAACTATGGTAAATCAGGCTAGGATCATGGTAAATCATATTAGAATGTGGCAATTTGTGGTAAATCATGGTAAATCATATTAGAATGTGGTAACTCGTGGTAAATCATGGTAAACTATGGTAAATCATGCCAGGATCATGGTAAATCATCCTACAATGTGGTAAATCATAGTAAATCATATTAGAATGTGGAAACATGGTAAATCATGGTAAATCATGGTAAACTATGGTAAATCAGGCTAGGATCATGGTAAATCATACTACAATGTGGTAAATCGTGATAAATCATACTAGAATGTGGAAACATGGTAAATCGTAGTAAACTATGGTAAATCAGGCTAGAATCATGGTAAATCAAACTGGAACATGGTAAATCACAGTAAATCATGCCAGGACATGCTAAATCAATGTAAGCTATGGTAATTCATGGTAAAATATGGCGAATCACGGTAAAGTATGTTAAATCACTAACACAGGGAATATCATGGTAAATCAGGCAAGAACATGGTAAATGAAGGTAAACTATGGTGAATCATGGTAAATCACACTAGAACATGGTAAATCATGGTAAACTATGCTAGTACATGGTAAATTAGACCATAGGTGGCACTATAACTGACAAAAGCTTTGAAAACCATACATATCCTATATTAAATATCCTTTATTGGCTGTAAATGGTCATTTTCATCTATTATGTCAGTGGTTAAATGCTTTCTAAATGAACCTTGGTGTCTTTTGATGCTTTTAGGCTTTAAGTCCTTAAAGGCCTTAAATGCTTGAACCCGCTAAATGCTGCTTGCAGCTTTAATTAGGGTTCGAGCACGTGCTGAACACCTATTGTATTTGTGCTGATTTTTATTATTATTATTATTATTATTATTCAGCGCATCGTGCAGACCAAACCGTAAGGGCTAGAGACTTGAAACTTGGCCAATAGGTAGTACAAAAATCGAGGAGAGGTTATCAAATTATGAGCCAGATTGGCCTATAGGTGGCGCTATAGCAATCAATTGCGCAAAAGGGCTCATAACTCCTAAACCGTTTGGCCCACACTCAAGTGTCTTATATCATTGGAAAGCTGAGAACTTGGCGAACAAAATGTATATCTCGATTTTATTTCCGTCATTAAAATTTTTCCGCCATTTTGAATTTTGTTGAAAACCTACTTTTGCAAACTAGTCCCTGGTTTTTTGCCCGATCAAAACCAAACCAGTGCCAAAATGTTCTCTGGAGTCTAATTATCAATAATAATTGAAAAAATGTTGAAATTTCGATTCACGGTTGTTAAGGGGCGTAAAAACGAACGTTTAGGCGGGGCCTATTTTACTAAAAAGGCTATAACTCAAAACGAAATGAAATATCTTCACCAAACTTGGTAAACATATGTATGGGCTCAGTTTTTGGTCAGGATAAAAAATTCGCGACGATTAACCACTTGGTGGCGCTATAACATGAAAAAACACAAAGGGCTATAACCACACGACCGCTAGTCCGATTGACTTGAAAATTGGTATGCAGTGTCTTGGTCCAAGGTACCATGTATGTCTATGAGGATATTGGCGTATCTTAAAAACATGGCCGCCACAGCCAATTAAATTTGAGCACTTATTAGACAAGGTTAATGGACGCCGATCGGAATGAAACTCGGTGGGCATGTTTGACTCATGGCCCTAGAGGTCTGTAAGAATTTTGAAAGAAATCGGCCACTAGTTAGGCGCTAACGAGTTTTATGGCTCTGTAATCACGTGGTGTTGCACACATCCACGAAATATGAATATCATTTGATAGATCTCCTCATACTGAACAACTTTGCCTCTGGAACTATTGCTGTCAATCAAATCGTTCATTAAATATTGGCGATTATGTTAAAAACCTACTTTTTGCGAACTAGTCCCTGGTTTTTGCCCGATTGGAACCAAACCAGTCTAGGATAATTCTCTGGACTCTCTAGATCAATAATTATCGAAAAAGTTGAATTTTGAATTTGGATGGCTATAACAGGGTCATTTAAAAAGAGGTGTGGAAAAATGCACTCAAAAGCCTATAAATCCTAAAGGGAAACTCAAAACTTCACGAAAATTGTTGGGTATATGTGGCATAACATGCTGAAGAAGCATGCAAAGTTTTATGGAGATCAGACTATAGCTGGCGCTATAACTGTTAAAAACCTTTAAAACCATGCATTTCCTATGGAAAATTGCCTGTATTAGCTGCAAATGGTATTTTTCATCTGTTGCAATATAATGTTTAAATAATTTGTTAAATCTGCTCATTCTGACTCTCTAGGTCAATAATGATATAGAAAAATAACTTTTGCAATTGGATGGCTATAATAGAGTCATATCAATATGTGATTTTGACCAAATGTCCCCAAAAAGCCTTTAACTCCTCAATGGATGTTTAGATCATCTCAAAAGAGGAAAGTACATGTGACATATGACTCTAAACAAGCATACAAAATTCCATGGAGATCAGGCAATAGATGCCTCTATAAAAGTAAAAAGTGACAATGCTTATATTGGTGTATTAAATTAAATTGCCATAAAGCCACCAGAGGGCAGCATAAGACCACTTATTGGTTCATTCTGCTCACTTATAATAACATTTGCAAATCACATTTTGACAATGTTTATCAATTAAATTGTTAATTTGATGTATGTTTTTACAATAATATTAAATTACAATTAAAATAACACCTGAAAATATGTTTTAAAGGGAAAACTTGGAATAAGTCATTTGTTACCCATTATTTTATTCATATATCTATATCTGAAACAAAATGTGTATGTGAGTTAGCACGTTTGAAGGCATTCACTTGGAAAATGTGCCCATTAAATGAAAAACAGACATTTAAAATGAAAATGAGCTAATGAGTGATTCTCTGCTGCCCCTGCTGGTTATAAAAAGTCATTTTGTCATACTATCTACTTATAATGTTCTATAATTCATATTTAGATATTATAAAACCACTATTATAACATTTACAATCACATTTTGTCAAATTTGATCAATTATTTTTATTTAAGCAGTGGTATTGACATTTCTGCCAAAAAATGATGGTACGATTAATGTGTAAAAATTACTACAAGACTAGGAGTAAGCATTTTGTTTCTATTCATTTATTTAAAATATCTATATGTAAAACAGAAGTGTGTGTGTGTGTGTGTGTGTGTGTGTGTGTGTGTGTGTGTGTGTGTGTGTGTGTCTGTCTGTCTGTCTCTGTCTCTCTCTCTCTCTCTCTCTCTGTGTGTGTGTGTGTGTGTCTGAATGTCTGTCTGTCTTTCCCTCTCTCTCTCTCTCTCTCTCTCTCTCTCTCTCTCTCTCTCTCTCTTTCTCTTTTTCTGTATGTGTGTGTGTGTGTGTGGCCAATATCTATTTCAAACAATGCCTAGACTTTATTCAAATAAGCACGTGACACATGACATTACATTTGGCAATAGTTTTTAGCTTTAAAATTCATATCTAGGAATTGTAATATCATTATAATAACATTTAATATCACATTCTGTCAATGTTTATCAATGCCATATACTTGTGATGGCTGTAATGCTAATGTTGTCCTATAGAGGGGCTGCAGGATCAGAAATATACTTTCTTGTGTTTCCACAGGTTACAATTAAATGTAGAGGCTAGAATCATGGTAAATCAAATCTCAATGTGGTAAATCATGGTGAACTATGGTAAATGAGGCTAGGATCATGGTAAATCATACTACAATGTGGTAAATCATGGTAAATCATATTAGAATGTGGAAACATGGTAAATCATGGTAAACTATGGTAAATCAGGCTAGGATCATGGTTAATCATACCACAATGTGGTAAGTCATGGTAAATCATATAAGAATGTGGCAACTCGTGGTAAATCATGGTAAATCATATTAGAATGTGGTAACTCATGGTAAATCATGGTAAACTATGGTAAATCATGCCAGGATCATGGTAAATCATACTACAATGTGGTAAATCATGGTAAATCATATTAGAATATGGAAACATGGTAAATCATAGTAAACTATGGTAGATTAGGCTATTATCATTGCAAATCATACTACAATGTGGTAAATCATGGTAAACTATTGTAAATCAGGCTACAGTGTGGTAAATCGCACTGCAATTGGGTAAATCATGGTCAATCATATTAGAACGTGGAAACATGGTAAATCATAGTAAACTATGGTAAATCAGAATAGAATCATGGTAAATCAAACTGAAACATGGTAAATCAAAGTAAATCTTTCTAGGACATGCTAAATCAATGTAAGCTATGACAATTCATGGTAAAATATGGCAAATCACGGTAAAGTATGGTAAATCACTAACACAGGGAATATCATGGTAAATCAGGCAAGAACATGGTAAATCAAGGTAATCTATGGTGAATCATGGTAAATCACACTAGAACATGGTAAATCATGGTAAACTATGGTGAATCATGGTAAATCACACTAGACCATGGTAAATCATTGTAAACTATGCTAGTACATGGTAAATTAGACCATAGGTGGCGCTGTAACTGACAAAAAGCTTTGAAAACCATACATATCCTATAGTTAATTGCCTGTTTGGCTGTAAATGGCCATTTCCATTTATTGTGTCAGTGGTTAAATGCTTGCTAAATGAACCTTGTCTTGTTATGCTTGTGTGCTTAAAGGCCTTAAAAGCTCGAACCCCGCTAAATGCTGCTTGCAGCTTTAATTAGGGGTTCAAGCACGAAGTGCTGAAACCCTATTGTAATTGTACTGATTTTTATTATTATTATTATTATTATTATTATTATTATTATTATTATTATTATTATTCTCCGGTAAAACGCATCGTGCAGCCCAAACCGTAAGGGCTGGAGCGTTGAAACTTTGTCAGATGGTAGTCCTCAGCCTGGGACGAATCTGATAAGCTATGACCCCAATTGGCCTATAGGTGGCGCTACAGCAACCAAAAGCGCACAATGGCTCATAACTCCTAAACCGTTTGGTCCACACTCAAGTGTCTTATATCACTGGAAAGCTGAGTCCTTGCCAAACAAAACGTATATCTCCGATTTCATTTCCGGTATGCAAATTTTTCCGCCATTTTGAATTTTGTTGAAAACCTACTTTTGCGAACTAGTCCCTGGATTTTTGCCCGATCAGATCCAAACCAGTGCAGAAATGTTCTATGGAGTTTAAATATCAATAATTATCGAAAAAAGTTGAAATTTCGATTCAAGGTCGTTAAGGCGTAAAAATGTTTGTCAGGGCGGAGCCAATTTTACTAAAATGGCTATAACTCACAACCTAAATGAGATATAGTCACCAAACTTGGTACACATGTATATGGGCTCAATTTGAGGTCACAGTAAAAAAAATCGCGAAGATTGAGCTCTAGGTGGCGCTATAATGTGAAAAAAACATAAAAAAGACTATGACCACCTGACCGTTAGTCCGATTGACTTTGGTATGCAGTGTCTTGGTCCAAGGCCCCATGTATGTCTATGAGGACATTGGCGTATCTAAAAACATGGCCGCCATCAACCAATTAAATTTGAGCACCTATAAGACAAGGTTAACGGAAGCCGATCGGAACGAAACTCGATGGGCATGCTCGACTCATGGCCCTAGAGGTCTGTAAGAATTTTGAAAGAAATCGGCCACTAGTTGGCGCTAACGAGTTTTATGGCTCTGTAATCACATGGTGTTGCACACATCCACAGAATATGCATATCATATGATATATCTCCTCATTCTGAACAACTTTGCCTCTAGAACTATTGCTGTCAATCAAATCGTTCATTGAATATTCGCGATTATGTTAAAAAGCTACTTTTGCGAACTAGTCCCTGGTTTTTTGCCCGATCGGAACCAAACCAGTCTAGGACAATTCTATGGACTCTTTAGATCAATAATTATCAAAAAAAGTTGAACTTTTGCATTTGGATGGCTATAACAGAGTCATTTAAAAAAGTGGTGTGGAAAAATGCACTCAAAAGCCTATAAATCCTAAAGGGAAACTCAAAACTTCACGAAAATTGTTGGGTGTATGTGGCATAACATGCTGAAGAAGCATGCAAAGTTTTATGAAGATCAAACTATAGGTGGCGCTATAACTGTTAAAAAGCTTTAAAACCATGCATTTCCTATGGAAAATTGCCTGTATTAGCTGCAAATGGTATTTTCCATCAGTTGCAATATAATGTTTAAATCATTTGTTAGATCTGCTCATTCTGACTCTCTAGGTCAATAATTATATAGAAAAAATAACTTTTGCAATTGGATGGCTATAATAGTCATATCAATATGTGATTTTGACCAAATGTCCCCAAAAAGCCTTTAACTCCTCATTGAATGTTTAGATAATCTCAAAAAGAGGTAAGTACGTGTGACACATGACTCTAAACAAGCATACAACATTTCATGGAGATCAGGCAATAGATGTCTCTATAAAAGTTAAAAAAGTGACAATGCTTATATTGGTGTATTAGATTAAATTGCCATAAAGCCACCAGAGGGCAGCATAAGACCACTTATTGGTTCATTCTGCTCACTAAGCATATATAAACTTTATAAAATCATTATAATAACATTGCAAATCACATTTTGACAATGTTTATCAATTAATTTGTTCATTTGATGTGTTTTTCACAATATTACATTACAATTCAAAATAACACCTGAAAATATGTTTTAAAGGGAAAAGATAGAATAAGTCATTTGCTATACCATTTATTAAATTCAAATATCTATATCTGCAACAAAATGTGTATGTGAGTTAGCATGTTTGAAAGCATTCACCGGAAAATGTGCCCATTAAATGGAAAACAGACATTTAAAATGAAAATGAGCTAATGAGTGGTTCTCTGCTGCCCCCTGCTGGTTTTAAAATCTCATTTTGTCATACTACTTGATTATATTGCTCTATAATTCATATTTAGACATTATAAAACCACTATTTTAACATTTACAATCACATTTTGACAAATTCGATCAATTCATTTTTATTTAAACAGTGGTATTGACAATTCTGCCAAACAATGATGGTATGATTAATGTGTAAAAATTACTACAAGACTAGGAGTAAGCATTGTGTTACTAATAATTTATTTAAAATATATACATTTAAACAGAAGTGTGTGTGTGTGTGTGTGTGTGTGTGTGTGTGTGTGTGTGTGTGTGTGTGTGTGTGTGTGTGTGTGTGTGTGTGTGTGTGTGTGTGTGTGTGTGTGTGTGTCTGTCTGTCTGTCTTTCTGTCTCTCTCTCTCTGTATTTGTGTGTGTGTGTGTGTGTGGCCAATATCTACTCAAGAAATTTATTCAAATAAGCAGGTGACACATGACATTACATTTTGCAATGGTTTTTTGCTTTAAACTTAATATCTAGGCATTGTAAAAATCATTATAATAACATTTAATATCCCATTTTGTCAATGTTTATCAATGCCATAGACTTGTGCTGGTTCAAATGCTAATGTTGTCCTATAGAGGGCTGCAGGATCAGAAATATACTTTCTTGTGTTTCTACAGGTTAAAATTAAATATATAGGCTAGAATCATGGTGAATCAAACCTCAATGGGGTAAATCATGGTAAATCACATTAGAATGTGGTAAATCATGGTGAACTAGGTAAATAATGCTATAATCATGTTGAATCATACCACAATGTGGTAAATCATGGTAAATCATACTACAATGTGGTAAATCATATTAGAATGTGGCAACTCGTAGTAAATCATGGTAAATCATATTAGAATGTGGTAACTCATGGTAAAACATGGTAAACTATGGTAAATCAGGCTAGGATCATGGTAAATCATACTACAATGTGGTAAATCATATTAGAATTTGGAAACATGGTAAATCATGGTGAACTATGGTAAATAATGCTATAATCATGGAAAATCATATTAGAATATGGAAACATGGTAAATCATGGCGAACTATGGTAAATAATGCTATAATCATGGTGAATCATACCACAATGTGGTAAATCATATTAGAATGTGGTAACTCATGGTAAAACATGGTAAACTATGGTAAATCAGGCTAGGATCATGGTAAATCATACTACAATGTGGTAAATCATATTAGAATGTGGAAACATGGTAAATCATGGTAAACTATGGTAAATCAGGCTAGGATCATGGTAAATCATATTAGAATGTGGCAATTTGTGGTAAGTCATGGTAAATCATATTAGAATGTGGTAACTCGTGGTAAATCATGGTAAACTATGGTAAATCATGCCAGGATCATGGTAAATCATACTACAATGTGGTAAATCATAGTAAATCATATTAGAATGTAGAAACATAAATTAGACCATAGGTGGCACTATAACTGACAAAAGCTTTGAAAACCATTCATATCCTATATTAAATTGCCTTTATTGGCTGTAAATGGTCATTTTCATCTATTATGTCAGTGGTTAAATGCTTTCTAAATTAACCTTGGTGTCTTTTGATGCTTTTAGGCTTTAAGTCCTTAAAACCTTAAATGCTTGAACCCGCTAAATGCTGCTTGCAGCTTTAATTATTATTATTATTATTCTGCCGTAAAACGCATCGTGCAGACCAAACCGTAAAAGCTGGAGATTTGAAACTTTGTCAGATGGTAGTACAAAAATCGAGGAGAGGTTATCAAATTATGAGCCATATTGGCCAATAGGTGGCGCTATAGCAATCAATTGCGCAAAACTGCTCATAACTCCTAAACCCTTAATCCTAAGGGTCAAGTGCCTTATACCATTGGAAAGCTGAGCTCATGACGAACAAAACGTATATCTCCGATTTCATTTCCGGTATGCAAATTTTCCCGCCATTTTGAATTTTGTCGATAAACCTACTTTTGCGAACTTGTCCCTGGTTTTTTGTCCAATCGGAACCAAACCAGTGCACAAATGTTCTCTGGAGACTGATTATCAAAAACTATCGAAAAAAAGTTGAAATTTCGATTCACGGTTGCTAAGGGGCATCAAAATGTCAATGTGGGTGGAGCCTAATATTTTAAAAAGGCTATAACTCAAAAACGAAATAAGATATTTTCACCAAACTTGGTAGACATGTGTATGGGCTCAGTCTTTGGTCACGATGAAATAATAGCGACGATTGGGCACTAGGTGGCGCTATAAAGTGAAAAAAACATAAAAAGGGCTATGACCACCTGACCGTTAGTCCAATTGACTTGAAAATTGGTATGCAGTGTCTTAGTCCAAGGCCCCATGTATGTCTTTGAGGCCATCGGTGTATCTCAAAAAACATGGTCGCCATCAGCCAATGAATTTGAGCACCTATAAGACAAGGTTAACAGAAACCGATCGGAAGGAAACTTAATGGGTATGTTCGACTCATGGCCCTAGAGGTCTGTAAGAATTTTGAAAGAAATCGGCCACTGGTTGGCGCTAACGAGTTTTATGGCTCTGCAATCACGTGGTGTTGCACACATCCACAGAAAATGCATATCATATGATAGGTCTCCTCATACTGAACAACTTTGCCTCTAGAACTATTGCTGTCAATCAAATTGTTCATTAAATATTTGCGATTATGTTAAAAACCTACTTTTGCGAACTAGTCCCTGGTTTTTTGCCAGATCGGAACCAAACCAGTTTAGAACAATTCTTGGGACTTTCTACATCAATAATCATTGAAAAAAAGTTGAACTTTTGCATTTGGATGTATACCATGTAATAGAGTCATTTAGAAAGCAGGTGTGGCGAAATACACTCAAAAGCCTATAAATCCTAAGGGAAAACTCAAAACTTCACGAAAATTGTTGGGTATATGTGGCATAACATGCTGAAGAAGTATGCAAAGTTTTATGGAGATCGGACTATAGGTGGCGCTATAACTTTTAAAAAGCTTTAAACCCATGCATTTCCTATGGAAAATTGCCTGTATTAGCTGCAAATGATATTTTCCATCAGTTGCAATATAATGTTTAAATCATTTATTAGATCTGCTCATTCTGACTCTCTAGGTCAATAATTATATAGAAAAAATAACTTTTGGAATTGGATGGCTATAATAGTCAAATCAATATGTGATTTTGATCATATGTCCCCAAAAAGCCTTTAACTCCTCATTGAATGTTTAGATAATCTCAAAAGAGGAAGTACATGTGACACATGACTCTAAACAAGCATACAACATTTCATGGAGATCAGGCAATAGATGCCTCTATAAAAGTTAAAAAAGTGACAATGCTTATATTGGTGTATTACATTAAATTGCCATAAAGCCACCAGAGGGCAGCATAAGACCACTTATTGGTTCATTCTGCTCACTAAGCATATATAAACTTTATAAAACCATTATAATAACATTGCAAATCACATTTTGACAATGTTTATCAATTAATTTGTTCATTTGATGTGTTTTTCACAATATTACATTACAATTCAAAATAACACCTGAAAATATGTTTTAAAGGAAAAGATAGAATAAGTAATTAAATTAAAGGCATTCACCGGCAAAATGTGCCCATTAAATGGAAAACAGACGTTTACAATGAAAATGAGCTAATGAGTGGTTCTCTGCTGCCACCTGCTGGTTTTAAAAAGTCATTTTGTCATACTACTTGATTATATTGCTCTATAATTCATATTTAGACATTATAAAACCACTATTTTAACATTTACAATCACATTTTGACAAATTCAATCAATTCATTTTTATTTAAACAGTGGTATTGACAATTCTGCCAAACAATGATGGTATGATTAATGTGTAAAAATTACTACAAGACTAGGAGTAAGCATTGTGTTACTAATAATTTATTTAAAATATCTACATGTAAAACAGAAGTGTGTGTGTGTGTGTGTGTGTGTGTGTGTGTGTGTGTGTATCAGTCTGTCTGTCTTTCTCTCTCTCTCTCTCTCTCTCTCTCTGTATGTGTGTGTGTGGCCAATATCTACTCAAGAAATGCTCAGACTTTATTCAAATAAGCAGGTGACACATGACATTACATTTGGCAATAGTTTTTGCTTTAAAATTAATATCTAGGCATTGTAAAAATCATTATAATAACATTTAATATCCCATTTTATCAATGTTTATCAATGCCATAGACTTGTGCTGGTTCTAATGCTAATGTTGTCCTATAGAGGGGGCTGCAGGATCAGAAATATACTTTATTGTGTTTCCACAGGTTAAAATTAAATGTATAGGCTAGAATCATGCCGAATCAAACCTCAATGGGGTAAATCATGGTGAACTATGGTAAATAATGCTATAATCATGGTGAATCATACCACAATGTGGTAAATCATGGTAAATCATACTACAATGTGGTAAATCATATTAGAATGTGGAAACATGGTAAATCATGGTAAACTATGGTAAATCAGACTAGGATCATGGTAAATCATATTAGAATGTGGCAATTTGTGGTAAATCATGGTAAATCATATTAGAATGTGGTAACTCGTGATAAATCATGGTAAACTATGGTAAATCATGCCAGGATCATGGTAAATCATCCTACAATGTGGTAAATCATAGTAAATCATATTAGAATGTGGAAACATGGTAAATCATGGTAAACTATGGTAAATCAGGCTAGGATCATGGTAAATCATACTACAATGTGGTAAATCGTGATAAATTATATTAGAATGTGGAAACATGGTAAATCGTAGTAAACTGTGGTAAATCAGGCTAGGATCATGGTAAATAAAACTGGAACATGGTAAATCACAGTAAATCATGCCAGGACATGCTAAATCAATGTAAGCTATGGTAATTCATGGCAAAATATGGCGAATCACAGTAAAGTATGTTAAATCACTAACACAGGGAATATCGTGGTAAATCAGGCAAGAACATGGTAAATCAAGGTAAACTATGGTGAATCATGGTAAATCACACTAGAACATGGTAAATCATGGTAAACTATGCTACTACATGGTAAATTAGACCATAGGTGGCACTATAACTGACAAAAAGCTTTGAAAACCACACATATCCTATATTAAATTGCCTTTATTGGCTGTAAATGGTCATTTTCATCTATTATGTCAGTGGTTAAATGCTTTCTAAATGAACCTTGGTGTCTTTTGATGCTTTTAGGCTTTAAGTCCTTAAAGGCCTTAAATGCTTGAACCCCGCTAAATGCTGCTTGCAGCTTTAATTATTATTCTCGATCATCGCGGTAGCCAAACCGTGGGCGTTGAAACTTTGTCAGATGGTAGTCCTCAGCCTGGGGCGAACCTGATAAGCTATGACCCCAATTGGCCTATAGGTGGCGCTACAGCAACCAAAAGCGCACAATGGCTCATAACTCCTAAACCGTTTGGTCCACACTCAAGTGTCTTATATCACTGGAAAGCTGAGTCCTTGCCAAACAAAACGTATATCTCCAATTTCATTTCCGGTATGCAAATTTTTCCGCCATTTTGAATTTTGTTGAAAACCTACTTTTGCGAACTAGTCCCTGGATTTTTGCCCGATCAGAACCAAACCAGTGCAGAAATGTTCTATGGTGTCTAAATATCAATAATTATCGAAAAAAAGTTTAAATTTCGATTCAAGGTCGTTAAGGGGCGTAAAAATGTTTGTCACGGAGCCAATTTACTAAAATGGCTATAACTCAAAACCTAAAAGAGATATAGTCACCAAACTTGGTACAATTGTGTATGGGCTCAATTTGAGGTCACAGTAAAAAAATCGCGAAGATTGAGCTCTAGGTGGCGCTATAATGTGAAAAAACATAAAAAGACTATGACCACCTGACCGTTAGTCCGATTGACTAAAATTGGTATGCAGTGTCTTGGTCCAAGGCCCCATGTATGTCTATGAGGACATTGGCGTATCTCAAAAAACATGGCCGCCATCAACCAATTAAATTTGAGCACCTATAAGACAAGGTTAACGGAAGCCGATCGGAACGAAACTCGATGGGCATGCTCGACTCATGGCCCTAGAGGTCTGTAAGAATTTTGAAAGAAATCGGCCACTAGTTGGCGCTAACGAGTTTTATGGCTCTGTAATCACATGGTGTTGCACACATCCACAAAATATGCAAATCATATGATAGATCTCCTCATTCTGAACAACTTTGCCTCTAAAACCATTGCTGTCAATCAAATCGTTCATTAAATATTCGCGATTATGTTAAAAACCTACTTTTGCGAACTAGTCCCTGGTTTTTTGCCCGATCGGAACCAAACCAGTCTAGGACAATTCTATGGACTCTTTAGATCAATAATTATCAAAAAAAGTTGAACTTTTGCATTTGGATGGCTATAACAGAGTCATTTAAAAAAGAGGTGTGGAAAAATGCACTCAAAAGCCTATAAATCCTAAAGGTAAACTCAAAACTTCAAATTGTTGGGTATATGTGGCATAACATGCTGAAGAAGCATGCAAAGTTTTATGAAGATCAATCTATAGGTGGCGCTATAACTGTTAAAAAGCTTTAAAACCATGCATTTCCTATGGAAAATTGCCTGTATTAGCAGCAAATGGTGTTTTCCATCTGTTGCAATATAATGTTTAAATCATTTGTTAGATCTGCTCATTCTGACTCTCTCGTCAATAATTATATAGAAAAATAACTTTTACAATTGGATGGCTATAATAGTCATATCAATATGTGATTTTGACCAAATGTCCCCAAAAAGCCTTTAACTCCTCATTGAATGTTTAGATAATCTCAAATCTGTGACACATGACTCTAAACAAGCATACAACATTTCATGGAGATCAGGCAATAGATGCCTCTATAAAAGTTTAAAAAGTTACAATGCTTATATTGGTGTATTACATTAAATTGCCATATAGCCACCAGAGGGCAGCATAAGACCACTTATTGGTTCATTCTGCTCACTTTTATTTAAACAGTGGTATTGACAATTCTGCCAAACAATGATGGTATGATTAATGTGTAAAAATTACTACAAGACTAGGAGTAAGCATTGTGTTACTAATAATTTATTTAAAATATCTACTTTTAAAACAGAAGTGTGTGTGTGTGTGTGTGTGTGTGTGTGTGTGTGTGTGTGTGTGTGTGTGTGTGTGTGTGTGTGTGTGTGTGTGTGTGTATCAGTCTGTCTGTCTTTCTCTCTCTCTCTCTCTCTCTGTATGTGTGTGTGTGTGTGTGTGTGTGTGTGTGTGTGTGTGTGTGTGTGTGTGTGTGTGTGTGTGTGTGTGTGTAATATCTACTCAAGAAATGCTCAGACTTTATTCAAATAAGCAGGTGACACATGATATTACATTTGGAAATAGTTTTTTGCTTTAAAATTAATATCTAGGCATTGTAAAAATCATTATAATAACATTTAATATCCCATTTTGTCAATGTTTATCAATGCCATAGACTTGTGCTGGTTCTAATGCTAATGTTGTCCTATAGAGGGGGCTGCAGGATCAGAAATATACTTTATTGTGTTTCCACAGGTTAAAATTAAATGTATAGGCTAGAATCATGGTGAATCAAACCTCAATGGGGTAAATCATGGTAAATCACATTAGAATGTGGTAAATCATGCTGAACTATGGTAAATAATGCTATAATCATGGTGAATCATACTACAATGTGGTAAATCATGGTAAATCATACTACAATGTGGTAAATCATATTAGAATGTGGAAACATGGTAAATCATGGTAAACTATGGTAAATCAGGCTAGGATCATGGTAAATCATATTAGAATGTGGCAACTCGTGGTAAATCATGGTAAATCATATTAGAATGTGGTAACTCGTGGTAAATCATGGTAAACTATGGTAAATCATGCCAGGATCATGGTAAATCATCCTACAATGTGGTAAATCATAGTAAATCATATTAGAATGTGGAAACATGGTAAATCATGGTAAATCATGGTAAACTATGGTAAATCAGGCTAGAATCATGGTAAATAAAACTGGAACATGGTAAATCACAGTAAATCATGCCAGGACATGCTAAATCAATGTAAGCTATGGTAATTCATGGTAAAATATGGCGAATCACAGTAAAGTATGTTAAATCACTAACACAGGGAATATCATGGTAAATCAGGCAAGAACATGGTAAACCAAGGTAAACTATGGTGAATCATGGTAAATCACACTAGAACATGGTAAATCATGGTAAACTATGCTAGTACATGGTAAATTAGACCATAGGTGGCGCTATAACTGACAAAAAGCTTTGAAAACCATACATATCCTATATTAAATTGCCTTTATTGGCTGTAAATGGTCATTTTCATCTATTATGTCAGTGGTTAAATGCTTTCTAAATGAACCTTGGTGTCTTTTGATGCTTTTAGGCTTTAAGTCCTTAAAGGCCTTAAATGCTTGAACCCGCTAAATGCTGCTTGCAGCTTTATTATTATTATTATTATTATTCAGCGCATCGTGCAGACCAAACCGTAAGGGCTAGAGACTTGAAACTTGGCCAATAGGTAGTACAAAAATCGAGGAGAGGTTATCAAATTATGAGCCAGATTGGCCTATAGGTGGCGCTATAGCAATCAATTGCGCAAAAGGGCTCATAACTCCTAAACCGTTTGGCCCACACTCAAGTGTCTTATATCATTGGAAAGCTGAGAACTTGGCGAACAAAATGTATATCTCCGATTTTATTTCCGTCATTAAAATTTTTCCGCCATTTTGAATTTTGTTGAAAACCTACTTTTGCAAACTAGTCCCTGGTTTTGCCCGATCAAAACCAAACCAGTGCCAAAATGTTCTCTGGAGTCTAATTATCAATAATAATTGAAAAAATGTTGAAATTTCGATTCACGGTTGTTAAGGCGTAAAACGAACGTTTAGGGCGGGGCCTATTTTACTAAAAAGGCTATAACTCAAAACGAAATGAGATATCTTCACCACACTTGGTAAACATATGTATGGGCTCAGTTTTTGGTCAGGATAAAAAAATTCGCGACGATTAACCACTTGGTGGCGCTATAACATGAAAAAAACACAAAAAGGGCTATAACCACCGACCGCTAGTCCGATTGACTTGAAAATTGGTATGCAGTGTCTTGGTCCAAGGTACCATGTATGTCTATGAGGATATTGGCGTATCTTAAAAACATGGCCGCCACAGCCAATTAAATTTGAGCACTTATTAGACAAGGTTAATGGAGGCCGATCGGAATGAAACTCGGTGGGCATGTTTGACTCATGGCCCTAGAGGTCTGTAAGAATTTTGAAAGAAATCGGCCACTAGTTGGCGCTAACGAGTTTTATGGCTCTGTAATCACGTGGTGTTGCACACATCCACAAAATATGAATATCATTTGATAGATCTCCTCATACTGAACAACTTTGCCTCTAGAACTATTGCTGTCAATCAAATCGTTCATTAAATATTGGCAATTATGTTAAAAACCTACTTTTGCGAACTAGTCCCTGGTTTTTTGCCCGATCGGAACCAAACCAGTCTAGGACAATTCTCTGGACTCTCTAGATCAATAATTATCGAAAAAAGTTGAATTTTGAATTTGGATGGCTATAACAGGGTCATTTAAAAAGAGGTGTGGAAAAATGCACTCAAAAGCCTATAAATCCTAAAGGGAAACTCAAAACGTCACGAAAATTGTTGGGTATATGTGGCATAACATGCTGAAGAAGCATGCAAAGTTTTATGGAGATCAGACTATAGCTGGCGCTATAACTGTTAAAAACCTTTAAAACCATGCATTTCCTATGGAAAATTGCCTGTATTAGCTGCAAATGGTATTTTTCATCTGTTGCAATATAATGTTTAAATAATTTGTTAAATCTGCTCATTCTGACTCTCTAGGTCAATAATGATATAGAAAAATAACTTTTACAATTGGATGGCTATAATAGAGTCATATCAATATGTGATTTTGACCAAATGTCCCCAAAAAGCCTTTAACTCCTCAATGGATGTTTAGATCATCTCAAAAGAGGAAAGTACATGTGACATATGACTCTAAACAAGCATACAAAATTCCATGGAGATCAGGCAATAGATGCCTCTATAAAAGTAAAAAGTGACAATGCTTATATTGGTGTATTAAATTAAATTGCCATAAAGCCACCAGAGGGCAGCATAAGACCACTTATTGGTTCATTCTGCTCACTTATAATAACATTTGCAAATCACATTTTGACAATGTTTATCAATTAAATTGTTAATTTGATGTATGTTTTTACAATAATATTAAATTACAATTAAAATAACACCTGAAAATATGTTTTAAAGGGGAAAACTTGGAATAAGTCATTTGTTACCCATTATTTTATTCATATATCTATATCTGAAACAAAATGTGTATGTGAGTTAGCACGTTTGAAGGCATTCACTTGGAAAATGTGCCCATTAAATGAAAAACAGACATTTAAAATGAAAATGAGCTAATGAGTGATTCTCTGCTGCCCCTGCTGGTTATAAAAAGTCATTTTGTCATACTATCTACTTATAATGTTCTATAATTCATATTTAGATATTATAAAACCACTATTATAACATTTACAATCACATTTTGTCAAATTTGATCAATTAATTTTTATTTAAGCAGTGGTATTGACATTTCTGCCAAAAATGATGGTATGATTAATGTGTAAAAATTACTACAAGACTAGGAGTAAGCATTTTGTTTCTATTCATTTATTTAAAATATCTATATGTAAAACAGAAGTGTGTGTGTGTGTGTGTGTGTGTGTGTGTGTGTGTGTGTGTGTGTGTGTGTCTGTCTGTCTCTGTCTCTCTCTCTCTCTCTCTCTCTCTCTGTTTGTGTGTGTGTGTGTGTGTGTCTGTCTGTCTGTCTGTCTGTCTTTCCCTCTCTCTCTCTCTCTCTCTCTCTCTCTCTCTCTCTCTCTCTCTCTCTCTCTCTTTTCTGTATGTGTGTGTGTGTGTGGCCAATATCTATTTCAAACAATGCCTAGACTTTATTCAAATAAGCACGTGACACATGACATTACATTTGGCAATAGTTTTTAGCTTTAAAATTCATATCTAGGAATTGTAATATCATTATAATAACATTTAATATCACATTCTGTCAATGTTTATCAATGCCATATACTTGTGATGGCTGTAATGCTAATGTTGTCCTATAGAGGGGGCTGCAGGATCAGAAATATACTTTCTTGTGTTTCCACAGGTTACAATTAAATGTAGAGGCTAGAATCATGGTAAATCAAATCTCAATGTGGTAAATCATGGTGAACTATGGTAAATGAGGCTAGGATCATGGTAAATCATACTACAATGTGGTAAATCATGGTAAATCATATTAGAATGTGGAAACATGGTAAATCATGGTAAACTATGGTAAATCAGGCTAGGATCATGGTTAATCATACCACAATGTGGTAAGTCATGGTAAATCATATAAGAATGTGGCAACTCGTGGTAAATCATGGTAAATCATATTAGAATGTGGTAACTCATGGTAAATCATGGTAAACTATGGTAAATCATGCCAGGATCATGGTAAATCATACTACAATGTGGTAAATCATGGTAAATCATATTAGAATATGGAAACATGGTAAATCATAGTAAACTATGGTAGATTAGGCTATTATCATTGCAAATCATACTACAATGTGGTAAATCATGGTAAACTATTGTAAATCAGGCTACAATGTGGTAAATCGTACTGCAATTGGGTAAATCATGGTCAATCATATTAGAACGTGGAAACATGGTAAATCATAGTAAACTATGGTAAATCAGAATAGAATCATGGTAAATCAAACTGAAACATGGTAAATCAAAGTAAATCTTTCTAGGACATGCTAAATCAATGTAAGCTATGACAATTCATGGTAAAATATGGCAAATCACGGTAAAGTATGGTAAATCACTAACACAGGGAATATCATGGTAAATCAGGCAAGAACATGGTAAATCAAGGTAATCTATGGTGAATCATGGTAAATCACACTAGAACATGGTAAATCATGGTAAACTATGGTGAATCATGGTAAATCACACTAGACCATGGTAAATCATTGTAAACTATGCTAGTACATGGTAAATTAGACCATAGGTGGCGCTGTAACTGACAAAAAGCTTTGAAAACCATACATATCCTATAGTTAATTGCCTGTTTGGCTGTAAATGGCCATTTCCATCTATTGTGTCAGTGGTTAAATGCTTGCTAAATGAACCTTGTCTTGTTATGCTTGTGTGCTTAAAGGCCTTAAAAGCTCGAACCCGCTAAATGCTGCTTGCAGCTTTAATTTTATTTGAACCTGCTCTTATAATGGTAATTTGTCGCGCATGAAAAGTTTGCAACCATAACGCTGGTTATGTAACAGTTGATTATCTACTGTAGTTTCGTATTCACGAGCCATGTATAGCGTGCTTGGGTTATGCACAACCCCTCTCGTGTTTATAAGCAGCCTACAGCCCCACATGTCATTCCAGCAGGCTGCAGAGTTTGAGCCCGGGTCGCAGAGCACCTGCCCCCGCTGCTCACACACACACGCCTAACCCGGTGATCCGTCCTCGGCCTGGAGGCCCTGGGCATGCAGAACTGCCTCTAAAGAGGTTACTCGCATGCAGCATTCACCGCATGCATTAAAACACAATCCCCCTGGCCACAAACACGTAGGAGTTCAATCATGCAACTAAACATAGGGACCTCCCAGCCCATGCCAAAGCTTCTAGACACACCTCTTTTCCCCTCTCTCTTTTTTCTCTCTCTCTTCGCGTTAAAAAGACGCTTGAAACGCATGCGTTTGCATTCAAGCACGACTTAACCCACGCTAACGTGTTGCGTTGTTTTTATTACTCACGCGTCAAATTTGTTGTTCATTATTTTCTAGTTGAGTGTCTATATCCGCTCTCGCGCCGACGGCAGCCCCGTCAATTCCGCAGCAAACGGGGCGCGCACTAGTGGTGATGGCGGCCGCGCGCATAGCACCGTGGTGGGTGACGCGCACGCTGTTCACTTGGTGAATATTTACATTTTGTTGCTGAGTGGGACTGTGAATCTGTAAACTTATCCTAGTCTAATAAACATGTTAGTGAATAGCTAAATGTAAAAAACTAATCTAAACTAAAGTAAAAAACATAAGTTGGCGAAAGGTGAACTATTAAATGAAGCATTTCCACCACAGTAACAAGTACATATAGAAAAAAAATATATTTAATAATAATAATAATAATATATATATATATATATATATATATATATATATATATATATATATATATATATATATATATATATATATATATATATATATATATATATATATATATACACTTTAAGGTGACATAGTTACAATGTACTAATTCAAATAAGTACTTAGGGTTACACTTACACTGTTATTTTAAACAGTCCGTGTTACAGTGTAGTTATGCATGTACTGTGTAATAATAATTAACTACAAGTACTTACTATAGATTAAGGTTAGGTTTAGTTACTAGTGAAATTATGCATAATTTACATGTTGTTACTTGTAAGTACATGTAACTATAAAATTACATTAAGTGTTACCATATTTACATATTGTATAACTACTTAGATATATGTATATATACACTATTTTAACTATATTGACGTTAGAATGTTATTCAATTATCAAGAATGTCATGTAATGTTGGATAAGTGGTCATTGGGGAATAGATAAAATATGAAGAAAAAAAAGTTTTTATAGAAGAAAGCTATTCAGACATCACATCTCATTTATTTGCGTGCAAAATAATTCTTTTTGTTTTAAAAATTATTTGTTAAGCATTCAAAGAAAGTAGGATTCAAGTATTTGAATTCAAAATAATTTAATGATTACTGCTACACATATATTAGACACGCACAGGAGGAGGAAAGGGTCACAACAGTATTTGAGTCACATAACGAGTCATTGTGCGGCGGCTCCAAGGGCTGGACCGGGGCGGCAGTGACGCTGCAAGTTCGTCACTAGTGCGGCACTAACAGGCCTGCGGGCCCTCACACACACACAATTAGCGCTCACGGAGGCCAACAGGGCAGCGCCTGCGTAAGGGGCACCAACTCTGCGGTACACTTCAGAGAGCTGGAGCTTCTGTAGAGCCGCGGACCCTTTATTCAATCAATGTCTACCCTTCTTTTGTCAATAATCCCCCGATATTTATTCATCCTCTGCATCCTTGTTTTTCCTAATGATCTCTGATTATTTTTTGCTTTTCTCTCTTTCTGGTCTATCTAGCAAAGAAACCTTAAATGTCAAGTAGTAAAAATTTTTGCTGGAAATTCAACAAAGTGTTTATACTGAATAACCACTTGGTAATGCCTGTTTTTAGATAATCTAGTACATGAAAACATTTTATTTTTTAAACAACAACCAAAAAATATGATCATTAATCATAAATCTATGATCATTCATAAGTAATAAATAAGTTTATATTTATAGTACATTACAGTTAAAACAAAAGATATTATAATAATATTGTATTGTTCCAACAAAATTCTGGCCACATTCGAAGCCGTTGTAAAATCACTGTTGTAATATCTGTGAATGCTATATTAATGTGCCAAGTTACCTTGCGACAGGGTTTCCTGAACCTCTAGTCAACTAATCCTGTATAATTAGGCTGGTTTAAGGTTCACATGACCCAGATCTGACATGTTTCTTAGGGGGCAGTTGTTGGCCATGTTATATACCATGATTTATCCACTGCCGAAGGCTTTTGGTAGTTGTTTGTGGCGAGTGATGTGCACCAGTGGCTCCCATTAGAGATCAGCCCAGTGGACAAGACTGTGCTCGGGCTACATGCTGCACACCCTCTTGTGACTTTCATCTCAACATGGGCATCTAATCCACTTCCCCAGACTGTCATCTCATCACAGAGATACAGGAGACCTGTGAGAGGAAAGAGAAAGAGTGAAGAGCGATATTACAATACTAACGGAACATTAGCTGGCACGAAACTACTTACAGTGGAGAGCAGTAGAAGTAACACAAAATAAAACATTTATATTTTGAAAAAAATAAAAAAACCAGCAACAACAAAAAACAAATCAGGCATACCATTATGACCACTGACAGGTGAAGTGAATAAAACTGAATATCTCGTCATCACGGCACCTGTTAGTGGGTGGATATATTAGGCAGCAAGTGAATATTTGTGTTAGAAGTAGTAAAAATGGGCAAGCGTAAGGATTTGACCCCTGTCCACTGCCGAAAGTGCCAACAGTCGGCACGTGAGCATCAGAACTGGACCACGGAGCAATGGAAGAAGGTGGCCTGGTCTGATGAATCACGTTCTCTTTTACATAACGTGGATGGCCGGGTGCGTGAGCATCACGTACCTAGGGAACACATGGCACCAGGATGCACTATGGGAAGAAGGCAAGCCGGCGGAGGCAGTGTTTTTGGGTCCTTCCATCCATGTGGATGTTTCTTTGACATGTACCACCTACTTAAGCATTGTTGCAGACCATGTACATGTGTATGTATGCCTGATCAGTGTAAATATATTACATGTATTGACTGATATATTGCAATAGCCCAAACAGCTCATGGTGCAAAGGTCATCTGAACATGAGTGTTAAATGAAAGATTGTTACCTCCTGCACGGCATGGCCCAGAAGCTCTTGACTCTGCATGGCTTTCCTGAGGAGGTTGACAATATTAGTACTCCACTGAGTCAGAGACAAAGATTAACATCTCAATGTCAACCTGCAAAAATTTCTTAACATGAAAAAAAACATTGCACCCATCAGTTTTTGTCACAGTAAACAGTATGACTTTAAATTCTAATTACAGTAAGTTAACAATTTACAGAAGAATGGTTATAGCCTCTTAAAGGTGCAGTAAGTGATTTCTCAGAAACGCTGTTGAAAGTGAATCAGACTGAACACCACAACACACTAGGGGGCGTGTCCACTCATGATGAGGGAGGAGAGAGAGCGAGCAAGAAAGAGAGAAGGCTGAGAGACATTACAAGAAGTGCGAGCATAAGTAACAGGACAGTTTTGAGTGTCATTGTTTGTCTGGAGCTGCTGTGCTGCTGGCGACCAACAACCAACTATTGTTTGTATTCTGTTATATTGTGCACTGTATGTTCATTTTTTGTTTTTCCTTGTCATGCATTCTTCATTTTTGCTTTATTCGTCGCTAAGCTTTATTTGGCTTTGCTTCAGCTATGATAAAGAGACATCTGCTCTTGTATTGCATATTCACGCATTTTGAGAGGCGGAGCAATGAAGGGAAGGGTGTGTTTGTTAAAGTAGATTTCAGATATGTTTTTCAGAAATCACTTATTGCATTTTTAAGGAAATGGTGCTTGAAAAATTATGAGATTGGAAGAAAATAAATTTCTATGATTTTCAATGCTTTCGAATTCTTTTTGCATTCAAGAGCACTGATTTATCCACCCATCTCATATTTTCTTCGAGCACCATGTCTCATTAGAGGCTCCGTACTATAGAGTGTAGGTAGAGTGCTTACCGATGTATCCTGCGTAGAAGAGTAAGCGTGAAGTGAGCGCTGAGTTCCGGCTGGTAGGTGGAGGGAATTACAACATACTCCCCTGGGTGTAGATGGCAGAACACACTGACCTCCTGGGAATGGGCATGAGGTACACAGGACACGACAGGACACATTGAACCAGTTGTTAACAGGGAGCCAGAACCACCGTTAGGTACCTAGAAACATTCAAATATCATGAAGGCATACCAAAAAACAATAACTATTGAATGTTAGACACCTACACCTAACTAATACTAAATTACTATACTTTGACTAGAACAATTTTGATTAGAACTGAACACTTTGAGCACTTCAGTCATATCATAAATGCCTCAAAATGTATTAGAAATTAATAATTTCTCACCTTGTAAATATGAAAGCCGATGGCATGAAGGGAATTTTCAGGCCTATTTTGGCGAAGAGTGACCCTTACGTTGTTACCTCCAGGGTCATAGGTCACAGTAAAGGGTATACGGGGGTTGTGTCCATGTGTGGTGAAGTTTCGACTTCCTCCAGCAGTAGAACCAACAGACCAAGAGCCATTAAAGCTGATGGTTTCCCACTCGCCCTCTGAGCAGTGTTGGAGAGGAGGAGGAGTTGATTTCATCACACTGGAGAGAAAAACAGATATTTCGAACCAATAAGATGGCTTTATTACATCATATTGCATATTTAGATGCTGTGTTCATATGGCCACTAATAATTGGTGTTATTACAGTATATTTACACAGTACTGTTTAAGTTTGAGGTCAGTAAGATTTTGTTTTTTTTTAAAGAAAATGCAATATTTATTCAGCTAGAATACATAAACAAAAGATTTCTATTTAAAATAAATGCTGTTATTTGTTCTATTCAAAGAATCCTGGAAGAAGAAAAAAAATCAATGTGTTCAACATTGATAATAAGAAATGCACCCAATCAGCATATTAGAAGGATTTCTGAAGGATCATGTGACACTGAAGACTGGAGTAATGATGCTGAAAATTTAGATTTGAATAAATTACATTTTTAAAACATGTTAAGATTAGGGCTGTTAAAGGAACACTCCATTAAAAAAAAAAAGGCTTATTTTCCAAGTCCCCTAGAGTTAAATAGTTGAGTTTTACCGCTTTTGAATCCATTTAGCCGATCTTTGTATCTGGCGGTAGCACTTTTACCATAGCTTAGCATACATCATTGATTCTAATCAGTCCATTAGCATCTCATTCAAAAAAGACAATTTCAATATTTTTTCTATTTAAAACTTGACTCTTCTACAGTTACAACGTGCTAAGACCAACTGAAAATGAAAAGTTACAAGTTACGATTTTCTACACCTATATGGCTAGAAACTACTTTCTCATTCCTGCGTAATAGTCTCGGATCTTCGCGGCCGTACCGTGGCTGCAGCAGCGCAATGATATTACGCAATGTGACTGACACTAAGTTTGTGTAGTTGCAGAGAAAGTTTAAGGCTTGCAGCCGACAAATTGTGTTGTGGATTTACCTGTGTGATTAGCCATGGTTCTGTGTGTTGTAAAGGGCTGTGATAGTAAGTCGAAGGTGTATACTACCACCATGTTTCACAGAATACCAACGAATCATTGCGCCGCTACAGCCATGGTACGGCCGCGAAGATCCGCGACTATTACGCAGGAATAAGAAAGTAGTTCCAAGCCATATAGGTGTAGAAAATCGCAACTTTTCATTTTCAAAATTCACCACCTGGTCACCACCAGCGTAAATGGATTAGCAACCCGAGACACCAAACCTGCTAGATAGAAACTTCTCCATCTTGCAGTGAAAAATATCCACATGCCAAGAATCAAGAACATCATTCCCATCAATAAGTTCCATTCCACCATAAGAGACTTCTTTTAAAAAAAAAAAAAAAGAATTACCCCAAACTTTAGTTTTGAACTATACAAGAAGTGCAATGCAGTAAGTAAATCTTCATACCTGAGCATGGTAGTGCAAGAAGAATGAACTCTCAAAAGGAAACGGCCCTCCGCTTCCTGCAGGAAGGTACTGGGCACCAGCAGGTAAAAACCAGGATTCAAGTGAGCGTCTACAACCACTTCCCGATCATACGCATGTGTGTGTGACACAAGTGGAGGCTTGTTCACTGTCCGCAGAAGGTTGAAGTGTTTCTTCTCCACCTACAGCACATTATATATGACATATGACAGTGTAATAATATGTTCACTCAAAATATGACTTTGTTTTGTGATTCTCTAACCTTCCATACGTGTAGTGCAATGGCCTGGAGGTGTGGATGCTGCTGAGTGCTGCCCTCTGCTGGTGGTTCAGGACTCCCGTACTGAAGCAAAGACAGCAACACTTCTCCTCTCTCGCACACTTTCAACCAGAACTTAGGGTTGCTTCTAAAAGTGCTGTTGTTACGGCAACCGCCTGCAGAGTGACCTTTGACCCAGCGGCCTCCAATCTGTTGGCTGTGGGTTAGAAAACTTCCTACATGAAGGTGAAATTACGCATTAATATAAGTATTTAATAAATATCTACCTTTATTATTTTAAAACTTTCAAAATATTCACTACATATAATGTATAAGAGAGCAAAGGTCTGGTGATGTAAATGCTCTCAAGAACAAATAGCCAATACCTGTGTAGATGCTTTGGAGATGTCCAGCATCACTGACAGGATAGCCCACAGTGACCTCATCAAATTCCTGCTGGAATTCTGTCAGGTCCATCCAGAATTCCCCCTCTGCCGTGCGGTGCAGAAGAGCCTGAGCGCAGGATGCCTCCAGAGAAGCCCATCCTGATCCACTGCAGAGAGAGACACAGAACCCGTCAGACAGAAGACACATTTCCAATAGAGACAGAGCGCATTTAGGCCACGCCCACACAAATCACAAAAGTTCAAATGGGGAGGGGGTGCTTTGGGGTTGGGAATCCAACCCTCTTCATTGACTTTGTTTTAAGTGTAGTGGCCTCCTTGTCATTTCTTATAACAACAAGCAGAACAATGTGAAAAAGCTGCTGTGTGGTTTTAAGATTATGATGCATATCTCGGCAACATTTGTGTATGATTGTCGCATTTCGCCCTCTAGTGGCAGTCGCACTGAACTTTAAAATAGGCCGTAAAGCAGCTGTTCCTTAGCTTATTCATAAAGGTAAAATTAATGAAAAATAAATGTGATATCCACACAAAACAAATGACCACCAATAACCACTCATTTTACAGAAGTAGTGTTTAAAGAATGACACTTTAGTGGAAAAATTATTGTTAATTCCTGTTTTTTTCTTCTTCAATAATATAGTTTTGATTAGGTCTGTCAGCTGCATTCTGTCTAATCACAAAAGTTCAAATAGTTCAAATAGTTCAATGCATCTGAAGCTCAAATAGGATCCGAAAACTCTACATATGCATATGATCCGTACTGCTCTCCATTGGAAATAAATGCCTTCCGGTCTGTCATTTGTTAGTGATACACACAGCACTGTAGTTACTAATAAAAGTAAAACAGATGCAAATTCCTATGAAGAACCTTATTATCATGTTAGATAATTATGTTAAATCAATTTACAAATTTTTTTTTTTACAATTATAATAAACTGTTAAATACATATATGGATATATATAAATACAATGTTAAATACATATATGGAATATACTTAGCACACACAAGAAACGTAAAAACGTACTAGTATGTGATCATTCAGCATTTTTTCCTGTCCATACCTCTCTCTCCAGACCCCGGCCCAGCTCCTCCTCCCCCAGGGGTTTCGTATCCTGATCAGCTCCACTTGTTCACCTGTAGTCGTTGTCACATGTGTCCACTCCATCACACTCATGGCGTGGAACTGGCCAAGCTCTGGGACACCTGCAGAGATGCAGAGAGAGGCAGAGAGCAAACCCATATATAATACAATAACTATACAGTACTAATACAATAATTAATACAGTATATTATACCTGACAGAGCTGGGCAAAATGAGGCATATGTACATTATACCTTATAATACAGATTATAATGTACTAGCAGATAACAGAGTTTTGTGAAACTTCTACAAGGAAGAAGCGCCTTCCTCTAAATACTTCCTGTGGTATTTTGTGAAAGATTTTCTGCCAATTGTAAAGTTGCCAGCAAAAAATTCAAGGTATAAATTAGGGACGTTCTTAAATCTGTAAACTATTAACTATTGCTGCTACAGTCCAAAATCACTTCCAAATAGTATTATCGTTAAACACAGTTGAAAAACAGTTGTTAATTGAAATAAAATAAACATTTAAACATTTTTAAACAAAAAATTATCTGAAATATTTATAAAATGAATACAAATGACAAAAACACAGTTATTAAAACTTAGACTAACATTAAAATAAATAAAAAATAATAATACTAAAAATAAATACTATAATTATATATTACAGTAATAATATTAAAACAACATTGCCTGGCTGTATTAATTCATTAATTATATTAATTGTCTTTTATGCCCCAACTGAGCAGGCCAAAGGTGACAGTGGCAAGGAACCAAAACTCCAACTGTGGCAGTAGTGGAGAAGAAAAATCCTTTAGGAGAAACCAGGGTCAGACAGAGGGCCAGTTCTCCTGTGGCATAAATTAACTAGCACAGTGGGATTTATGATTACAGACTTTTTCACAAATCGGACTTTATGGACTGATATTATTCAAAATTGTAATTTCAACTTTTTATGCCTGGAGATCAAGATATGCCACAGAAGAATTAGGTGAAAAAAAAGTCAATGGTTACTTTTCTCTCTCACCTGTGGAGGCGCTGTGGACACAGCAGCTGATGGCACATCGCTCCTTGAGCTCCAGTGAGACTTGAGACAGACTCGTCCCATTAGCTGTGTGTTGAGTCTGGGTGTTGTTAGGCTGCTGTGGTGACGCCACCCCTTTTAGACTCCATCGTACCGCTATTGTTCCACTCAAATCCACCATTGCCTCACATACTTGGCCTGCCCACAAACGCTCATATGAACCATGTAGCCTAGAATGAAGAACAGTTAACAACGCTTCAATTATATGATTTGGACTTAGTTCAGACATTAAAAAGATATTTTATACTTCACAGACATATTTGTACTAGAACATACTTGGCATATGCTTTCTCCAAAAGTGCTACCCAGAATGCCCTAGGGCTCTGGCATCGTGAGAAGCAAAGAGTGTCATTGACACAGGGCAGCCGGTCATCCACCCGTACCTCTATCCAGTGCCCATTCCGCCAGAACCGGAACCTGAACTCACCGTGGTAAGCACGGTCACCCCACAAAGGCTGTTCCTGTGGAAATACCTGATAACAAACACAAACACAGAAAAATACACCTAGAGCACATTAAATTGAAGTATTTGCATGAAATTGTGAAAGAAACAACCCATAGCAGCGTTGTCATAATGTTTTAGAATAAGTTAAATGTGTGAAATATGATTGAAGTTTCACGTAATGTAACACACAGACTTAGAATCTTTAAACTCTGTGTTTTTGTGTGTGGCAAGCAGGACGAGGCCAAGGGACAGTGAGCAAGGTCAGTGGTGATACTTAGCCTTGGTTTCGGTAAGTAAATTTAAAGGTGCTATAAGCGAAGTGAAGTCATGCGTTTTTTAGGCCAAAACATTTTTTGTCACATACAGCAAATATCTCCTCACTATCCGCTAGCTGCCTGTCCCCAGAACACACTGTAAAAAATGTAGTCTCTGTATTCAGCACAAGCTCCACAAATGGCAAAAAAAACTAACTTGGGCAGTCTGGACAACAAAACATAATGAACAGTGCTCCAGCCAATAACCGACAAGAATGATTTGGGGGTGGAGGTTTCGGTTTAATGCGTGTGCACATGAAGGGGGGTGCCGGTGTGTAAAAGACAGAAGCATAAAGAGGGAATTTCGAATTATATGATTTTGATATGGCCGACACATGACCAAAGAGACGACGTTCTGATGAACAACTTGCAATGAAAAGGGAAAAGGAGAAGGAACGCACAAAGTCCCGAATTTACATCGGAAAAGCCTTCAAAAGGTGGCGAGTTCATGACTCCGGAAGAGTTCATGACTGTTTCAGGAAGGGGAGGAGGAGGGAGGGTCTAGCGAGCCTCTATTTTGTTTGACAACACTTCGAAAGTCAACAAGAAGTTACTCCAACCAGGATAGCTTAGAGCACCTTTGAGCCAGCTAAGAGGTGAATCACAACATGACAAACCTACTTGAAACCTATTTGAAACAAAAAGTATTTGAAAATCAGACAAAAAGATGTAGCGAGTTAGCTCAAAAGGGAAATATTAATAATTATTCATAACTCATTATGATTATTCATTATGATTAATCATGAATACTTTAATCAGTTAATGAGATTAACTTGATGTAGCTACATTAATATTACAATAGATAAATCAGTTCATTCTATGAACACTCAGTATTGATTTTTTTAATGAATTCTAAGAGAAGGGTATTTTTTATGTGGTCCAAGGAAGGAACAGTAGTGAACTGGTAACAGGGGAACACATGGCAACAGGATGCACTATGGGAAGAAGGCAAGCCGGCGGAGGTAGTGTGATGCTTTGGGCAATGTTCTGCTGGGTAACTTTGAGTCCTGCCATCCATGTGGATGTTACTTTGACATGTACCACCTACCTAAGCATTGTTGCAGACCATGTACACCCTTACATATAAACAGTATTGCCTGGAGGCTGTGACCTCTTTCAACAGGATAATGCTCCTGCCACAAAGCAAAAATGGTTCAGGAATGTTTGAGGAGCACAACAACGAGTTTGAAGTGTTGACTTGGCCTCCAAATTCCCCAGATCTCAATCCAATCGAGCATCTGTGGGATGTGCTGAACAAACAAGTCTGATCCATGGAGGCCCCACCTCGCAACTTTCAGGACTTAAAGAATCTGCTGATAACTTCTTGGTGCCAGAAACCACAACACACCTTCAGGGGTATAGTGTAGCCAATGCCTTGACAAGTCAATGCGATTTAGCGTCCGAATTGGATAAGGTGTAATGTAGTTTTTCACCAGGAATTCCATTGTTAAACACAATTATTTAAAAAATACATTGAAATAATGCTGGCTGATTGCTTCAACAAAAGCATATACCATAATTGAACAAACTCATAAGTTGTTTAAGGTTTATAAGTTTTCATTAAAAATGAATTCCTCTTTACAAAAGTACAGCAGACTGACAGATACTGCGTAGTGTAGGTTTTCTAGTTATGGAAAAATATTTCACACATTAAACCTGACAGTGTTAACCTTGTTCAGAAGATGCTGGTTATTGAGTAACATGGAGCAGGCACAGAGCAACCAGCAGTCTCCCAGAATGCCTTGCTTTGGGTGGGCCTCCACAGGGTCATCAGGGAAGAGTTGAGGCTGCTTGCAGATTTCCTGGGAGATACGCAAAGAAAGCACTGTTAAGCCAGTTTGTGACAATCTGTAGTGTTATTATAGCCACAATAATTCACTTATATGAGTGCATTTTCCTCATATGCTTTAGCATTTCCTATTGAAAAAGAATGTTTAGGAGTACTCTAGCACAGATTGGCTTAAAACTAAACCCCTAAAAGCCACAACCATTTTCATTTTGATGTCATGCAACTATTAAAATTGTGACAGGCACCTAACTAAATGAAAGTCAGCTCTTATAGAAGGTCTTCATTTGGCGCTCACCAGAAATTAAAGAATGAATGTTACCTGTGGACGGAGCCATGCGACATCACCCAATAGTTTGGAGAGGGGCGTAGTGTAGTCACTAAAGAGTGAGGAATTATCAGCAGGAAAATCCAGGTCCACAAACACTGATTGGCGCTCAGCCTCATTCTCCATGGGTACCAGACCGACTTCACACCTGATAAGAAGAAACGCTTGCGGCTTGCACTAACAATCACAGACTAATGATAATTTGAGCATGTTTTGCGTTTCAAGACTGAAAGTCATCTCTAAAATACTATCGTACACAATTAAACCATTATCATAGCTTTTCTCGCCACGTTCCTGCATATATTACTCGAAACGATTTTGTCCTAAATGACAGCTTTTAATGGGAATTTCGGATCTTGCTTTAGTGACAAACATGTTCAGATATCTAACATCAGAGTCAGCATAAATCTGACGTACAGTTACCGTCAGCTCAGCTGGGTTGATTACGCGTTTAGACGTAGTGCTGGTGGTTTTGAATGACACAGCCAGATCGAGGCAAAGAAATGCATCTAAATCCAGTATGTTCCATCTTGCGATAGCTCTTAGGTCGTTTAAACACACTCAAAGAAACAAAAACACTCCACCACGGCAATTCATCCTACAACCGGAAGGACGGGTACGTTGTGGACAGCGCTGTCATCCGGGGCGGAGGAGCTACAGCAGGAGCGCCCTCCAACGGAGCGCTTCAGAACTACCATTAAACAATTCACACTGGTGCTACGTGAAGGTCTTTGCTCTGATTTTGTTCTATTTCTTTGTATTTTAGCATTTTATACAACTTTTCATGGTAAATAAATCTCTAGTTAATCAAAACGCTTTTTGATATTAACAGTAAAAGAAAAGAATAGTCTCTACGAGGAATAAAATGTAGGCTAGGCTACTATGTGAATTCTTGGAATTATGACAATATATACAGATCCTTCTCAAAAAATAAGCATATTGTGATAAAAGTTCATTATTTTCCATAATGTAATGATAAAATAAAAATGTCATATATTTTAGATTCATTGCACACCAACTGAAATATTTCAGGTCTTTTATTGTTTAAATACTGATGATTTTGGCATACAGCTCATGAAAACCCAAAATCTCAAAAATTAGCATATCATGAAAAGGTTCTCTAAACGAGCTATTAACCTAATCATCTGAATCAACTAATTAACTCTAAACACCTGCAAAAGATTCCCGAGGCTTTTAAAAACTCCCAACCTGGTTCATTACTCAAAACCACAATCATGGGTAAGACTGCCGACCTGACTGCTGTCCAGAACGCCATCATTGACACCCTCAAGCGAGAGGGTAAGACACAGAAAGACATTTCTGAACGAATAGGCTGTTCCCAGAGTGCTATATCAAGGCACCTCAGTGGGAAGTCTGTGGGAAGGAAAAGTGTGGCAAAACGAGAAGAGGTGACAGGACCCTGAGGAAGATTGTTGAGAATGACCGATTCCAGACCTTGGGGGACCTGCGGAAGCAGTTGACTGAGTCTGGAGTAGAAACATCCAGAGCCACCGTGCACAGGCGTGTGCAGGAAATGGGCTACAGGTGCCGCATTCCCCAGGTCAAGCCACTTTTGAACTAGAAACAGCGGCAGAAGCGTCTGACCTGGGCTACAGAGAAGCAGCACTGGACTGTCACTCATATTTTGCATGTCATTCGGAAATCAAGGTGCCAGAGTCTGGAAGAAGACTGTGGAGAAGAAAATGCCAAAATGCCTGAAGTCCAGTGTCAAGTACCCACAGTCAGTGATGGTCTGGGGTGCCATGTCAGCTGCTGGTGTTGGTCCACTGTGTTTTATCAAGGGCAGGGTTAATGCAGCTAGCTATCAGGAGATTTTGGAGCACTTCATGCTTCCATCTGCTGAAAAGCTTTATGGAGATGAAGATTTCATTTTTCAGCACGACCTGGCAACTACTCATAGTGCCAAAACCACTGGTAAATGGTTTGCTGACCATGGTATTACTGTGCTCAATTGGCCTGCCAACTCTCCTGACCTGAACCCCATAGAGAATCTGTGGGATATTGTGAAGAGAAATTTGAGAGACGCAAGACCCAACACTCTGGATGAGCTTAAGGCCGCTATCGAAGCATCCTGGGCCTCCATAACACCTCAGCAGTGCCACAGGCTGATTGCCTCCATGCCACGCCGCATTGAAGCAGTCATTTCTGCAAAAGGATTCCCGAACAAGTATTGAGTGCATAACTGAACATAATTATTTGAAGGTTGACTTTTTGTATTAAATACACTTTTCTTTTATTGGTCGGATGAAATATGCTAATTTTTTGAGATTTTGGGTTTTCATGAGCTGTATGCCAAAATCATCAGTATTAAAACAATAAAAGACCTGAAATATTTCAGTTGGCGTGCAATGAATCTAAAATATATGAAAGTTTAATTTTATCATGAAATTATGGAAAATAATGAACTTTTATCACAATATGCTAATTTTTTTAGAAGGACCTGTATAGTCTGTTCCCAAATAATTTACCTTATTTTTTTGTTTTGTTTTCTTCGCACATCACGTCTCATAAGCATTCTTCACTGACCTGTTGTCTCTATAGTAAAGAAGAATTCTTTATCAGAACATTAAGGTGCAAATTATTTTACAACTGTGTGACAGTCTTACAGGCTTCAGGTCTATTGCAGACACGCCCTGTCTGTAAAGTACAGCCTCCTCTATACTGTATAAATAATCATCCAAGAGATGTGTAGGCATCCTGCATCAGAGGCTCTACCACGAACAACCTTCAGTCTTCGGTAGGATGAGTTTAAATTTAATTCTGCTGAATATTAACAATATCTTAAAGAAGTTTAAAATTGTTCATAAAATGATTATGCATTACTTTTATTGAAATATTACTTAATTTAATATCAAATGTATATTTCAAAATATTAAATGGAGGTCAAAATAAAGTGAATAAACTATTGACTTTATCCTACCAAGGATACGCCAATGATAGGATAATGTTTTTTGATTTTTAAAATTAAAGTTAATGTGTGTAGTAGTTGTAAGTTAATGCCCCAAAAAGTGTACTCAGAGTGGCTCTGTCTATTTTTGATGAGTGTCCCAAATGGCTCTCTGAAATGCCACATTCACCTTTAAGAACCTGCATAAAAATGTAATACTGTGATACAGTTCTATTGTCAATTTTGTTTAGTATAAGCATTAAAAGCAGACATTAATGAAAATTTTGTTAAAATCTTAAATTCAATATAATACAGCATTCTGCCATCATTAAATCGATGGCTTAAGATCCAATTATATTTACAGATTACAATGTTTGATTTACAATATTTTGTTTTTGATTGTGCCATGGGTGCCACAAGACTCTACTTCCTGCTTTTCTGTCTCTTCCTGGTGATCGTCTCATCTCCAGTGAAAAAAAGTAACAACAGTTGGTTCAGGAAATATTTTAAATATTCTGTTCTGGGGGGCACCCCAACCCCAACCCCCACCCCCATCCCGCGCTTTAACAATATTGATGAAGTGAAAAACACTGGTTATGGAAGGCTTTACCCACATCATGGACTTCAATTATTGTTCTGGTTTGCCCAAAATCTGGCAAACGTTGATCAAAACAACAATATCTATTTGAACTGTAATCCTGTTGAAGGTGACTTTGGATTCCATGATTTTAAAAATCGGGAGGCCCTTCTTCCCTCATTGAGCTCTGGGCAGTGTTACTATGGAGTTGGTAATCTAAATGGCAATCAATTGCCGAATTATGTTAGAAAGAATTACGGAAACACTTATAAACCACAAAGAAACATGGACAGGCTTATGATCTCTTTGGACAAAAATTCATCCCAGATCTCCAAGGTGTTTATTACATCACATAACTTTAGAAAGAATGACTTTAATTCTTCTGACACTTATGAGATCAATCATGAATTGATCTTGGCGATCAGAGAAACTTCTTGCAAAGAGGATGTTACTTCCAGAACAACACAACATGATGATAAAGAAGATAAAGAGGAAGAGAAAAGATGCAGTGAGTTTTTGACAAAGACAGGATATGTGGATTGTACAAACTCGAACAAACGCAGACAGAAGCGCTCACCCTATTCCCAGTGCAATGCATATGGGGAAATTAAACTAGAGATTAAAACAACTACACAAGGTTACTCAAAACTCATATGGGGTAATATTCCTGCTGACCTAATGACAAAATATTATGTATACATTGGTATTTTCCAAAACACTCATTCTAATGACAATAGATCCAGGAAAAGGTTGGAAATTGCTGAATCATCTGGGGCTTTAGATACTGCTGAGCCTCTCAATGCTGGTCTCTAACCCAGACTGCAACTGTACAAGTCTTTTTTTCATCTAGAAAACACTTGGTATGGACCAGAGTTTGATGGAGCTAACAGAGTGATCCCTATTAGAATAAAGGGTCTTGATGCTAGTCTGCAGCTCCACGCTGCAAACGGAAAAGCCTGTGCTCGACTCTACATCAAGAAAACCTTCAGTAACTGGAAGGATGTTCTTTACTACTCATGGATTGGGTTCTACAAAAGTTCACAAGATAAAAATGATAATTATTCCACATATCAGTATGCCGTGTATTTTGCAAATATTGACAACAAAGAGATTTATGACATTTACCAGTACAATTCCAGTTTACCTATTGCTCCTGGAGTTCAAATCCGCTTCCTGATGGACAAGAAGTATAACAAAGTTTTAGCACAAACTACACCCTGGGGGGATGATGAAAAAGTGACATCAGTTTGTGACAACCCTTTGCCTCACCTCTCATCATCCTGGTCTTATCCAGAATTCTTTTATCAACCAGAGTTCTATGATGCTAACAATGTCCTCCCTATTAAAATACTGACGTATGAAGCTGGTCTGCAGCTCTTCACTAAAGACGGTAAAGCTTGTGCTCGGCTTTACATCAACAAGACCTTCACAGACTGGAAGAATACCTTCTACTACTCATGGGTGGGGTTTTACACGAATGGACAGTATAACACATATCAGTATGCTGTGTATTTTGAAAAGATGAAGGATAGTACAGAAAATTTTGATGTTTATCAGTACAAATCTGAATTGGCTATTGCACCCGGAGTACAGATCCGTTTCCTGATGGATGATACAACATCTGTGCAAACTGAGCCCTGGATGAGTGGTTAATATTCACTATTAATGAATCACATTATGACAAACCATGAAAGCTTTAAATCAGGATAATATTATTCTGACAGTCCGAACATCCAATCTGCTGCCTGTGTCCTGACAAGTATATTACATTAACATATTGTTTAATTAACAGTGTTTATGATAGATCTCATCTTAATTTGTTATTAACAAAATAATTATTCTAAATGCGGTAAAATAATATTAACAGTAATCTTGGCATTTATATTATTATAAAATACTACATTTTATTGCAATGTATAAGTAATGTGACATAATCTTACTCTGCTTGTTTTATACAACTGATCTATTAAAATGCATCTATCTAATGGAAGTGAGCGGAGTCTGTGTCCTTGTTATGATATTCCATTGGACAAAACTTAAAAACCAAAGTTGAATAACTGTATTTTCTCTAGCAGTGGATGTTGGTTTCAAAAACTTTTGTAAATTGCAGAGATTTGCAGCAGTACTGTTCCCAAACCAGGCCATTCACACAGAATGCACTTTCGCTGTTAAAAACATGAGATGAAGTAGGATGAAAAAAAAAAAAGCAATTTGGTGACACATTCTGTTTTGCATAGTTTGCAGTTTCAGTTGTTGTGGTGTTGATTCACATTATTTCTAGATTATTGTGCAAAGATACATCAGATGCATTTTGTAAAAAGTTTTATTGGCCAGAAATGAACTTTCATAAAACCCCAAATTTCACTGTTTTTTTTACCCTGGCACAAAATGACCAGCAAACATAATTTCACTAATCATTTCATAGCACATGGGAAAGTGTGAATTATTTACTCATTTGGATTGGATTATAAGAGCAGCAGAATGATTGCTTTTAAAAGGGAGGGAACAAGTGCTTCCAATCACTGTGTTCTTGTGTTAGCAATGGTTACCTCCAAAGAACTCTGTGCAGCCAACATTTTATTGCATTAAAATTACCTCAAATGCAAGGAAATTGCTGCAAATATTTCACCCGAAAGAACCATTTACTGCAACTTCAAGGAGAGAAGTTCAACTGCAGTGAAGAAGGCTTCAGGACACCCCCGAGTGTTCAGCAAGCACCAGGACCATCTTCTCCTGTGGATTCAGCTGCAGAATCATGTCACCACCAGTGCTGAACATGCTCAACACTGGCGGCAGGTTGGTCAAGTGAGGCCAAGACTTTGGACAAAAGTTCCATGTTGTGCCTGCTTCCTTATTATCCTTTCTGGTTTATTTTGCAATAAGGACCTGCTGGCTGGACATCTTCATTACAGGTCATTCAGTGTAGAGTATTTTTACATGCTGATCCTTGTTTTAATGTAAAGTGAACTTTAGTTATTTCTGAAGTTCCTCCTTCACAAAGCACGGATGTTTTATGAAAATGCTGACAACAGCTCTCCAGTTTGGACATGTCACCCTGTCACCCAGTCCTAACTTCTGTATAGCCTACAAGCCTGTTTCAGAGGTCAGTTAAACCAACAGTGGAATTAATATAGTACAAGTCTGTAGCTCTGAAGTTGTTAAACGCTTGTGCTCACCTTTACAATAAGACCAGACATTCAGTAAGTGGAAGAATGGATTTTTACAGTTCACAAGATTTCAACATCTAATGGCCAGATTTACTAACAGCTTGCACCAGCGCAAACCCTCTTTTGCCATAAAAAAAAACTACTGTTAGGATTTACTAAAGAGTGAAAAAAAGCTGTTAAAAAAGTTTTGCACAGGCGTGGAGACCTTATTGCATATGCATTATTTTTGTGGCTGACTTTATTGCATATTAATGTGTAGGGGTTTCCCTTTTAGATGCACCTCCATCCCCACTAATCAAATCAAATCACCTTTATTTATATAGCACTTTTTACAAGTCCAATTGTTTCAAAGCAGCTTCACAGTGTTAACAGAATTTGATTCGGCTGTACTGCTGCTCTGGTGAAAACGGTGATGTTATCCAGCTCAGTTCAATTATCATATAGTGTCAATGGGGGCAGATCTGTAATATAGTTGAGATTTAGGTGTCCCCAACTGAGCAAGCCAAATGTGTAGCATCCACCTGGATGAATTTTTGGTGGAGGGAAAACAGAGAAATGAAGCCCATCAGTGGATTGTTATGATTAGGAGGCCATGATAGACCGAGGCCAATGGGTTGGCGTTAAACCCCTATTCTTTTTCAATGGACATCCTGGGATTTTTTTCAATGACCACAGAGAGTTAGGACCTTGGTTTAACATCTCACCCAAACGAACGGTGCTTTTTGACAGTATTGAGTTCTCATCACTATTCTGTGGTGTTAGGACCTACACAGAACATGCCTCACTAACACCTCTTCAAGCAGCAATCTAGTTTTCTCAGGAGGTCTCCCATCCAGATACTGACCAGGCTTTTAACTTTCCCCACCATAAGGCACTGTAGTTAAGTATAAACTGGTATAATTTCAATGCAATGTTTCACAATTTTTGTTACAAAACAAAATAAAAATAGTTTGAGTTTATTTGATAAGAACAATGTACAAGTACACCAAATCCTTCTCTGGTAAGAACCAGAAGATGCTTAACCATATATATCTTTCCAACTGTAGTCCTTAATAGCCTAACATGTTTGACATTGCTGAAAAACTACCATGCCAAGAACCTTTTTATTCAACTTTTATTCATTCATTCTAATTCAGTTTTATTTTATTTTACTCAACAAACTCTGTTTAGTCATGTTTTTGGAAAGGTTACGACTTTAGTGTTCAACATATTGTTTCAGAAATGCAAACAATTAAAGAAATTGACATTTCAACTTCATTTGGTTGGTTTTATGTTGTTTAAATTAGCTTTAAGAAAAGAAATATGACTATTTGTAAAAGGAAATTTGATTAGTGAAGGATGTTTTTAAAAGAGGTAAATTATCTTTACAATCTCACATGGATTTGATTCATATTCAATTAGATGGTCCGTTTACACCCAGATGGAGCAACTTACCCACTGACTGAGATCAAATTACCCCTAACCTGGGGTAAATTGAGCCACGTGAACACTTTTTCATAAGAAGCCTTAGATTATCATTTATAATGATAGGAAACATTCTGCAATTACTTTGTACTCATGCCTTTATTTCTCTTATCTTGAGGAGCACAAGATCTCCCCTATCCAGCAATGACACGTCCAGTGCTCTGTCGATAACTGAGGGTGGCACTGTTCAGGGAGGTCAACTTTCATTAATAAGACCAATATGGATTGTATAATGAGGTGAATTTTATTGCCCTTCACATGCTCGGTTTTGCTACTATTTGAAATACTACATGAATGGACACTGTACAAATTGTGAATAATAAAGGAATGCAATCATTTACAAACCTCATAAACTTATATTCGCTGCGGCGAATAGTGAAGCAATATTAGAAAGGAGTTTATCAATTTCTGTACAGCTTTTGACCAAATTACGGGTGAATCTCCAGTTGTCACTGATGATTGTCATTTGGACCTTTCAGGATTACAATCTGCCATCAAAATTATATGTTTAATTACTGCTGTGAGAAAAAGCTATTCACGAGTTCACACTTACAAATAAGTCAGATAGAATAAATGGTAGGCCTTTGCGTATTTGGCGTGCTGTCCGAGGAGAGGGCTCCGAGCTCGGGTATTTGGCCCGAACCCAGAGTACTCCCCTCGTATCTCTGGTTAGGAAAGTAAACAGGCGAGTGTGAGGAAGATGGGGTGGTGGAGGGATGCTGAAAACCTGTCAAGGAACATTGGTGAGTTGACTGGGTATTTATGTGATCCTCCAGTTGAGCTGTTGATTATTGATTGCTGACAGCTGGTTGGAATGACATCATGATTGGATAGATCATTTGAAAGTGCTTCCCCTGAACTTAGTTTTTTAACGAAACATCATTTAATGATCCGTTGAAGAACATGGGGTCCGCTCCTGACGTGCGTTACCAAGACTAGCTGCAGGATTCCTTCTTTATGTATACAAACATGACATAATGACGCAAAGACATGTTTAAATTCCCCTTCGAAAACTACCAGGCAGTACCACTCAAATTAGAACACATTATTACAAGAAATGGGGCTAAGGTAAGGAGATAGTTTTGAATACTGGCTTGTTACTTAGAAATGAAAAAGTTACGGACTGCAGCTATATATGTTTTACGTATGACATAATTTCTTTTTATGCTGGATTTTTTTTTCTTATGTGGTGGAAATTGTTTTCCATACACTCTAAAAAAATGCTGGGTTGTTTTAACTCAATGTTGGGTTAAATGTTTGTTTAAGACAACCCAATTGCTGGGTTAAAACAACCCAACTGCATATTTGACCCAACATTGGGTTGTTTTTTACCAAAACATTTTTAGAGTGTAAGGATGTGATGCAATATGTCAGTAAACACAAAAAGTTTCTGAGGTATAGCTTTCTTTACTCTTTTCAGAAAATAAAGACATTGTTGTGTTTTTCCAGTGACAGTGGAGGTTTGTGTACTCCCAAGAAAAATCCTCTGTGATGTTAAACCCCAAGAATTATAAACGGGGCTCTCTCCACACAGACACCCTATTTATGAGATTTTTCCTTGTCTTCCTTAAGTTCCCACTATCTCTTTTGTCTATTTGGTGTCAAGGATGAGATTATTGTTGGAGCACCAGGCTGTCAGATTCTGTAGTTTGTCCTTGTGTGCATACTGATCATTGTTTGTGATCGAGCCTATGATTCTTATATCATCTGCAAATTTTACAATGGTGTCTGTTGCATGGGCAGGCAGACAGTCATGAGTGAAGTGTACATAGCAGGAGACTCAACACACATCCCTGTGGAACACCAGTAAGACTTGAATAAGTCTTACATTCAGGGAGCGATGGTTAAAAAGTCCTTAAGTTATTTTCCAGTAATGAAAAAAACAGAACAAATGTTAAAAGTGTATTTTGGGGCTGTTGGGTTTTGAGCTACTGGTATATGGATACATACTGCCATCTACTGTCTACTTTGTGTCCTCCAAAACAGTCATGTGTAACTCCAAATAAAGCATATCTTTTGCCTAAAAGGTTAAACATGTTTCTATCTTTCCCAGGTGTCCTGCTGTAAAGATTTATTTAGAGTGTTGTAATGCCAGAGCAAACTTTTGAGCATATTGTAAAAATACTTCAAAGTAAGTCAACCTTATTAGAAATTTTGCAGATGAAACAACAGCAGAAAAAGACACATTGTTGCTGTCAAAACCATTTAATTTATTAATTATAAAAAATAAATTCTAATCAATATGTTTAATGTTTCTGTTGTTTTTTTCAGATTAAGGTAGTTTTAGGCCGATTTGATGGTGTCCACATTATGCTGACTTTCTTTTTTTTTCCTGCAAGATACAAAATAAAACTGTTATGAGAGGCTTCTCAACTTTTAACTTCAGCTCAACAGCCAGTATATTCAGCATAAGGAGACAAAAACTTATTTGCACATTATAAAAATTTGAGCTGGGTCAGGACGTTTGCCAGTTTAGTCATATTCACAAGGTTACATTTTGTGCTCAGTGCCATTCAATATGCACTGTTTTAAGAAACATAAATGTAAGTGTATGTCATGCTGAACTCACTGGATATGTGCGATAGCTTTCTGAACCCATAGATCATCAGGGTTAGCGCAGATCAGTCTGTCCTTTACCGTAGTAAATCTGCAGGAGAGATAATGTTCTAGATTAGATATTACAGATTGTTCTTTATGTAAGAACATATATATTTGAGACATGTCATTTGAATCTATTTAAGGCAGAAGCAGTGTTGTTACTCACATGACAGCATCTATGTTGCAGGTCATGGTGGCGTCCTGCCGAGTGAAGTCTTTCAGCCGGAGAACAGGAAATTGTGATGAATACTTGGTACAGCACCTCACCGGACCTTAACACATGACAGATTCTCAGTTTATGTGCTACCTGACCGACTAAACTGTCCCACAGGTTTATTCAAAGATGCATTAATCCACAAGGCTGCCCATTTTCTTGGATAGAAAACTTGGCATTGAATTTTAGGATATTGTTGGCTCTGTGACAAATTCCTCATGTTTCTCTATTGAAATTCAATTTGGGTAAAATCATCTGTTAAAGAATACATGTCAATTTAAAATCAACTATAAAATAATGCCTTTGAATCTCTTTAAGTACAGTAACTTATTTGTAAAAAAATATTTAACAATGCTAGAACCAATGGCATCTTGGAGTCATATGAAAAAGGCAAATCTAAATCTAAAAAAGCTAAATCAGTTTTTAAATGTCTCTTTTTTGTTCCACAATGACATACAGGTTTGGAATGACATAAAGGCGAGTAAACAACGACTGCATTTCAACGCTTTTGGTGAAGCAACTGCAAAAGCACTATCAAGCCAGTGATGCTTTTTTAGTAGTAGATCTATTCAATTTATCACTGAATTAAGATCTAAATTAATCACAGATCAACTGCAAAAGCCCTGGTTATCAAGCATGGCAGCTATTTGGTGAACGTGTTCATCCCAAATGTATACAAATGCATTCAAAGCACTGAAAACACACTTGAAACCAAAGATAATATCTGACAGAAGTCAGTTTTACTTACTGCTTTGACTCAAAGTGACCCAGAAACACAGCAACAGCAGCAGCGTCGATGACGTCAGGGCGAGTCTGCTCATCATGGGAGAGAAACAAGACACTTATAGGTGAAAAAGAAAAATTCAACTGATCAAAAGTATTTGATTAATGAGTTGTGCGGACAATAGCAGCAATCTTGAGGATATTGATGATGAAGAGCATCCCCAAAATCTACATTATATAGCTGTTCATGAGGGGAATTTGAAGACCACGTCATGGGGGTGGAAGACAGGGGAAAATCAGAGTGTTAAATATTAGTAGGTCAGCTACATTTGTATGCAATAAAGTGGGATGTTCCATCCCGCTAAATATCACAATTTGTGACATAATCTCTGCATTTTTTCTTTCTTTTTTAAAGTAATCATTGTGTCATCTATGAAATTACCAGTTTAGACACTAAACATTTTAAAAGCTGGTAAATATAATATAATGTAACGTTATTAATTGAATGCAAATAAAATCATCATAGTCACTCTTGACTGTAAATACAATGGTACAAATATTAAAAAAGGCTGTTGCCTTATTATTTAATATTGAAAAATTAAGAATAGACTTTCTTTATTATAATTCTATATTTTAAAAAGTAAAAATTATTTAAAATAACTGTTTGAAAAAAAATACTTTTTGTTGAAGACTTTTTCCCTCAACATTTTGCTCAAGATTTTAGGTAAAAATGTACAGTATGAATGTACTGTATATATTTGAGGTGCTGTGACTAACATTATTAAACATAAAAACGATAATAGAACAATGATAAAAATGTAATTATACAAGAATTTAACAAATGTACAGCTCATAATGTACATAAATGTTTATTTAGTACCAGAGGTGGACAGTGGTGGGGTATTTTTACTCTGCTTATGTACATTTTTCAATTGTCTATACTTTATCAGTGTTTTTCTTTTAAAAACTTTTTTTACTTCACAACATTTCAAAACATAATGTCACTTCTTACGGCACTATGCTCCATATTGAATATAATTTAATACTTAATTACATTAAAAATGTAGTATTGTATGCTTTCACTCAAGTAAAAGTAATTCAAATTTTACTTCAGTACAAGTAAGAAAGTACTATATTTTTAGTAAGTATTAAAGGTAAAAAAACTAGTTTTTATTTACGAAATGCAGTGCAGTAAAAAGTATGACACTATATATTATGCTTTGGAATGTAGTGAAGTAAAAGCTTTCCATAGAAAAACACTGATAAAGTATATACATGAAACATCTATTTGAGTAGAAAGTAAAAATATTTGACTACTGTCTGCCTATGATAAGTAAAAAATTTAACAAAACAAAAATTGTGCCAAAAACTAAATACATACAGTGGTGGTCAGAATTATTGGCACCCCTGGTAAATATGATCAAAGATGGCTGAAAAAATAAATCTGCATTGTTTATCCTTTTGATCAATCATTAAAAAGTTCACAAAAATCTAACCATTCATTGAAGTAATGGAAAGTCGGGGGATGAAAGGTTCAATGAAAGGTTATATTTTTGTATTTTTTTTGAATGACATATCAAAAGATAAATATTAAAATATATTATTTTTACAGCCATATTTGATCATATTTACCAGGGGTGCCAATAATTCTGATCACAGCTATGTTCAGTAGAAATTAGGTACAGCAATGTGAAGAGAGGGGTAATTTTTTTTATTTAAATTCTGATTATTTTAAATAATTTATATTTGTCCAGTAGAAACACAACACTTTAAAAATATATAATGTACTGTATAAATAGTATATATTTATATACTAAAATACAATAAACAAATACAAGTGACAGTCATGCCCTAAAGAAACAGAAACAGATCTCATTTGCAGTGTATGAATTCCTTCACATTTTTATTCCAAACGAAGTCATGCAAATGTTCATTAACATTAAACATTGAGCAGACCAAAGACTCAATAGCTCAGTTTTTCATGAATTATTCTCTTTCAAGTGAGCATTTTTGAGGAAGGAAATAGTAATTCTTTGATGGCAGTTGAGTTACTGGAGTTAAATATAATTTCCATACATACTTTCAAGACCAAATGAGGTCATACTTTATATAGGTGTCTTTAACCACAATAATATAGAGTCAAAAAAACAAAACAAAAAAAAGTTTAGGCCCAATTTTTGTTGTTGCTGCTGCTACTGAGATGAGGTAAATGTTAAGGGCACGGTTCGTGGTATGGTTAGGTTTGAGGGTGGGTTAAGGGGTCGGTGTATGATTTTTATCGTTAACCAAAACCACCTGAATAAAGCTGAAGTAAAATAAAATATAAATATTAGTTTAAAATAAGTGAAAATGAGAACGGTTGCCTTAGCAATAAACTGAAATAAGTTTACATTGAAAAATTATAAACTGGAAATAAATTAAATAAAAAAATTAACATTAGAACTAAAAATACAAAAATATAAGCCAATTGAAAATATTGATAAAACTATAATAAAACTGGTGTAGGATCAGCAGTGTAATTATTGATGTATTTAAAGAAATTAATTACAGATATAATTTATATGCAGGTATTTTTTAAATATAAGCACATTGAAAAAACATGTATGTATCAAATTGTAAAGTTAAATCTTACATAGTTAAAGATATGTAATATAATGTGTGAGGCTAAATAATATTAATAACAGAGATCATTTAAACATGTATAACATTTAACATTGAGTGGTCAAAGGCGCCCGTCTTTCCAGGAAACTCAACACTCATTCTCTTATCACAGCTTTATCAGATCACAGCGTCTGATGAGACGAAACAGTGGGATCGATTTAATATGATAACTCTATAATTCTCCAGACACTCCTCCATTTTATAACATCATAAGTGTCTTTCATAGAAATTAAACTCAAAATGTCAAGCAGTATGACACTTCTCTAAACCTGGAGGAGTAAATAAAAGAATGTGAGAATGTTTTAGTAAAACCACTACTGAGAGCAATGCTTTTCACTGACATTAAAATTGGTGTTTAAAGTTGTGCAACAAGACTAAAGCGAAGGATGCGGGTTTGAAGGGAAGTGATACGTCGCTAAAGGAACACTGTAAGACTTTGTTCTCACTCTTATGACCTATTTTACTTTCCGATTTTAGGACATGAGTTACATAAAACATTATGACCTAGAAAATATCTGAAAGTCAGCTACACCCGCATAAACCACACGATGGCATGTGGAAATGAGGACGCTGTTGAGCATAGTTGAGAGCAGTCCATATGTGTGCATGTGTGTGGTTTTATCTAGTAAGATAATCATAATTTACAATCATAATTCCATAATGCATTCACACGATAACCAAAAGGTTAAGGTTTGAGCCCCTGTCCTAGTGGATATTCCCAGTTACTAAAAGGTTCTTTGTTTCAAAAGTTCCAGGTCAAAGGGACCGTGACACTCTTTAGCAAATCATTATCGCTTCATCTGTAATGGTGATTCCAAGCGGTTTGACAGTATGTAAAATATTCCATGTGCTGCTGTCTCTCAGAACAAATGCAAATGTTGGTCAATAATTTCTTAATTCAGGGGACCTTTAACCACAAGTTGACTAAATTCCCAAAATTCTAATTTATTGACTTAAAACTTAAAAATGACAAACATTATTTTGTTGAGTTCTGTTGACATAATAATGTTGATGATTATATTAACTTAACATTGTGAGTAATTTAAACTCAGATTTCTGCATTGATCTATTTTAAAAATAACAAGTTGCAGTAGTCCTAACTTAATAAAACTTAAAACTGTCTTGATAACTTGGACAATGGATTTCTAGTTCCCAGTAAACGTTGGACTGGATATAGAAAATAAATGTTGAAATTAAGTGTTATTTTATTTGTTTTTTAGTGCAGAGGAAAAACCTGTTAGTATTCAATGCTGTTAAACAATACACTATATTGCAAAAGTATAGGGACACCCCTCCAAATCATTGAATTCAGGTGTTTCAATCACTTCCATGGCCACAGGTATAAAATCAAGCACCTAGGCATGCAGACGCTTCTACAAACATTTGTGAAAGAATGGGTCACTCACAGGAGCTCAGTAAATTCAAGCGTGATACCGTGATAGGTTGCCACCTGTGCAATGTCCATTTGTGAAATGTCTTCCCTAGTATTCCACGATCAACTGTTAGTGGTATTATAACAAAGTGGAAGCAATTGGGAACAACAGCAACTCACGTAAAATCACGTAACAGGGTCAGCGCATTCTGAGGTGCACAGTGTGCAGAAGTCGCCAACTTTCTAAAGAGTCAATGGCTACAGACCCTCAAACTTAGTGTGGCCTTCAGATTAGCTCAAGAACAGAGCGTTGAGAGCTTCATGGAATGGGTTTCCATGGCCAAGCAGCTGCATCCATTTTGGGATGGCCCCTTCCTGTTCCATCATGACTGCGCTCCAGTGCACAAAGCAAGGTTCATAAAGACATGGATGAGCGAGTTTGGTGTGGAGGAACTTGACTAAGTCCTGACTTCAATCCGATAGAACACCTTTGGGATGAATTAGAGCGGTGACTGTGAGCCAGGGCTTCTCATCCAACATCAGTGCCTGACCTCACAAATGCGCTTCAAAAAGAATTGTCCAAAATTCCCATAAACACACTCCTAAACCTTGTGGAAAGCCTTCCCAGAAGAGTTGAAGCAATTAGAGCTGCAAAGGGGGTATGGTAACTAAATCAATATAAAAAATGTATTAAGACTAAATAAATTATTTAAAACTAAATCCATGATGGGTTTCCCTAAAGGGTTGTGGCACCTGATATAACCTTCTGTACCGTCTATATCAAACATTTTCTAAGAGTTGTAGAAATACCAGCTTTATTTCTAAATAGTATAATGAATTTCATGAGCTCTTATCAGGGCAAGAACAATACAGTAGTCTAATAGCCACACAAAGGAGTCTTTGGTTTTTTTCCTACTTCTTACAGGTACTCTGAAATGCACAATCTAGAGGCAATAACTGGAAATCAGATCATATTGGGTGGTCATCAGTACAAAGAATAGTTCTAAACCTTTCTAATATATACAGGTCCTTCTCAAAAAATTAGCATATTGTGATAAAAGTTCATTATTTTCCATAATGTAATGATAAAATTAAACTTTCATATATTTTAGATTCATTGCACACCAACTGAAATATTTCAGGTCTTTTATTGTTTTAATACTGATGATTTTGGCATACAGCTCATGAAAACCCAAAATCTCAAAAAATTAGCATATCATGAAAAGGTTCTCTAAACGAGCTATTAACCTAATCATCTGAATCAACTAATTAACTCTAAACACCTGCAAAAGATTCCTGAGGCTTTTAAAAACTCCCAGCCTGGTTCATTACTCAAAACCGCAATCATGGGTAAGACTGCCGACCTGACTGCTGTCCAGAAGGCCATCATTGACACCCTCAAGCGAGAGGGTAAGACACAGAAAGACATTTCTGAACGAATAGGCTGTTCCCAGAGTGCTGTATCAAGGCACCTCAGTGGGAAGTCTGTGGGAAGGAAAAGTGTGGCAAAAAACGCTGCACAACGAGAAGAGGTGACCAGACTCTGAGGAAGATTGTGGAGAAGGACCGATTCCAGACCTTGGGGGACCTGCGGAAGCAGTGGACTGAGTCTGGAGTAGAAACATCCAGAGCCACCGACCTGGAGCGCCTGACCTGGGCTACAGAGAAGCAGCACTGGAATGTCGCTAAAATTTTGCAAGTCATTCGGAAATCAAGGTGCCAGAGTCTGGAGGAAGACTGGGGAGAAGGAAATGCCAAAATGCCTGAAGTCCAGTGTCAAGTACCCACAGTCAGTGATGGTCTGGGGTGCCATGTCAGCTGCTGGTGTTGGTCCACTGTGTTTTATCAAGGGCAGGGTCAATGCAGCTAGCTATCAGGAGATTTTGGAGCACTTCATGCTTCCATCTGCTGAAAAGCTTTATGTAGATGAATATTTCATTTTCAGCACGACCTGGCACCTGCTCACAGTGCCAAAACCACTGGTAAATGGTTTACTGACCATGGTATTACTGTGCTCAATTGGCCTGCCAACTCTCCTGACCTGAACCCCATAGAGAATCTGTGGGATATTGTGAAGAGAAAGTTGAGAGACGCAAGACCCAACACTCTGGATGAGCTTAAGTCCGCTATCGAAGCATCCTGGGCCTCCATAACACCTCAGCAGTGCCACAGGCTGATTGCCTCCATGCCACGCCGCATTGAAGCAGTCATTTCTGCAAAAGGATTCCCGACCAAGTATTGAGTGCATAACTGAACATATTTATTTGAAGGTAAAAAAATGTAAAAAATGTAACCTGCAATTATCTCAAAGAGCTGTTTTTTACCTGATTTAAACTGTAACAATTTATTTTGTATGTATAAAATAATGTGTTTGTGTATAGTATAATAATATATATTTACATGATATATGTCTGACTGACGAATAGAGAGCTGATTAAGAATTTTGAAGAATTTTTGGGATTGGTGCAAGATGAATTTCCTTGAGCTTAAAGGGATAGTTAACTCAAAAAGGAAAATTCTGTCATCCTTTACTCACCCTCATGTTGTTCCAAACCTGTATACATTTATTCAAAAGAAGATATTTTGAAGAATATTGGTAACCAAACAGTTGATGGAGCCTAGTATTAACTTCTATAGTATGAAAAAATAATAAAAATAGTCAGTGGAGTGGAGTCCATCAACTGTTTGGCTCCTGACATGCTTCAAAATATCTTCCTTTGTTTTCAGCAGAAGAAAGAATGATGTCAATGACAGAACTATTAAATATTCAAGGGGTGGACATTAAACTGTGAAATCTAATAAATATCTTGGAGTCTATTTAATCAATAAGCTGGACTGTTGTGATCACATGATGTATTTGTATAAGAAGGGTCGTCTGAGATCATTTGGTGTGTGCCAGACTTTTAATGACTTTTTATGAGACTGTGGTATCTTCTGTTGTGGTATGTTGAGGTGCTAGTTCAGTACTGGGGTGCCCTCAGCCCTCTGTAGATGAAATTGGGCAAGAAAGAATGGTAACGAAGTTGTCTTCCATTATGAATCATAAATCTAACCCCCTCTATGAAAGTGTGGGCTATGTGTAGCTCATTGCTCAAAAGAGAGACATACATCTTTCCTTCCATCTGCGTTAAGTCAAAGTCATTTTCTGTATACTGTGCCATAGAGTTTGACGTGTTTGGTTTGGGTAAATGTTGTTTTTAATTTATAGTATGTTGCTGCTGTGAAATTGAAATTTAGTTGATTTAGCCATGTTAAATAATATTTTTGACTTGAATAAAGTCAGTTAATTTAGATGTCATATTTTTTTAGTATACTATACCACAATACAAAAGAAAAAATACATTCAATAAATTGTTTGTAAATTGCTTACATTTAAGAAGTCATTCTACATAATCTCAAACCGATAAATGCCACACACCCTTTAGGTGTGTTAATTCATTTACTATTACACAACATAAAGCTATTTCTGTCACAACATTCTGGACAAAAGTAGACATTCAGGTTTATATTTGGCCGCAATCTGGGTCCTGAAATTTTGTCTTTGTTCCAGTGACCTTCAATTTGTAACTAACAGCCTCTCGGAGTTTCCAACATTATTCATTTACCAGGAGGAAACCATTCAAATATGTTGGTGGTTCACTCTCTCTTTCAGGGAAGTAAACTAAAAACCTCTGTTATTTCCCACAGGCCATTTTTTCTCTGTTCTTCCTTGTTGCACCTGTTTGACTGACAGGCCAGATTAGATCTCATTGTGGTTTCATTTTTTTATGTTTGTAACACATGTTCATCTTTTTACGTAGGCACGGAAAACCCTGTCTCGGTTGTTTCCATGTCCGACCTAGTGTATTGTATATAAAGCAACCACACTCCGGCCCCATTTCACATCTCACTCTTGCTCTAAGGATCTCACACAAACACAGACAGAGACGATGACTCGGGTTTCAGCTACCGTGATCGTGCTTATGGTTGTGGCTCTCAGTGTACTCTGTACAGATGCCTCAGCTTTGTGTAAGTACATCTTTCTTTCCTTTTTCCATAAGTGGATTCGTAATCAGATATTTGCATCATAGATACATTTTTAGTTTTTACAACTTTCCTGGAATAAGTATTTTGTTTCTCACGGGCATTGATATGTGGAAAATGGTTCATAATGTGAAGATGTTTTTGTAAATGATCAAAAATATACATAAACTCAGTAAGTGTTAACATGCTCATATTGTTGTGTTTACAGCGTGTTGCAGAAAGTACACCAGAGGAATAATACCAATGTCATATATCAAAGGATATTCCATTCAGACCATGACAAGACACTGCCACATTGATGCTGTAATGTAAGTATAAGATACATAGTGCATTATTTAATAAATGACTGATTCCTGAAGAAAAACAAACTAAAAGATGTTGCCTTACCCCGCAGATTCCACACAAACAGAGGCAAGAACATTTGCACAGACCCCTCCAAACCCTGGGTGATGGAGAGCATCCGTAAACTGAGGTAAGCTTGATGGCTGTTGACAAATAAGCACAAATGAACACAGATTAATTGTTTAACATTGAATTAAAACTAATGATTCTGTTATTTCTTTTCTGATTTTAGGGAGAAAGTGCAAGCGATCAACAAAAAACATTCAAGAGTCTAATTTGACCACATCTGAAGCTAAACAGATGTTACTAGAATAATTCTTCATGGAGGAGGATCTATTTTTCATTATGAAATGTGCATTTGTACTTTGCATATTTGTGTATGCATGTTATTTTATACTGTATGTTTGTTTGCTTGTTTAATTCAACACATTAAAATATTTTTTTTATGTAAAGCGAAAACGTCTGTATTTAATTGTGGTTTTTGTAGCTCAAACTTAATTAAATTGTACAAACATTAATAACAATAGCTTGAATCATTTTAACTAGACACACATGAGTTTCAGAACAACAGCAGTAAAATAAATTGCGGTTCTTGTAGCTCAAACCTAAACAATTCAACTGTACAAAAAATAATAATAATAATGAAAAACTTAATACATATGAGTTTCAGAACAACGGCAGTAAAATAAATTGCGGTTCTTGTAGCTCAAACTTAAACTACTGTACAAAAATATTAACAACAATTTAACTAGATACATATATGAGTTTCAATAGCAGTAAAATCAATGCACATTAGAAGAGGTAAGACACTATAACTTCAATTTGATTTCCTAGATTTACAGGACACAGACAAAGCGCATAGATTGAAAGTGCTGAGGAATTCGTGCGGTGATTAAAAAAAATGTTAATTTGAATATGTCCTGTGATTGGACAGAGAAAGTTAACATTAACGAGATGATAGAAAAACACAGGTGAAAAATTCCCCACATGCTTCAGCTCTGGTTGGGAAATAACCGTATAGGTAATCTAGGAAGCAGTGGAATGCAGAACATCTTCTCTCTGGTTTAAGACAACAACATCGATAGATAATCCGCCAAATGAATAGCCTATTTAGTTACACGTGCATTGTTCTCTTCTTGTGTCACGAATTTTACACAGACTAAGAAAAAGGATGAAATAATCAGAAGCTCCACATGGTGTCGCCCTCCTCTATAGAAAATAAAACATTTGATTTCATTGTCCTAAACCAGCGACTGTGGCCTCGTCGTCAGCATAGGAGATCACAAACACCAGATCTATTAATAAACTCGGTTGTTAATTCAGAATCAGAACTGCATTGTTATGAGGTCTTTCTTTCTTATGTGACACAGCTATGAAAAACTCATGGGTGAAACTAATATAGATGCACGGTGTTCATAATAAATGACAGTAAATGAGCGAATCCGGATCTTTGTTATTTAATTTAAGATATTATAATTGATCTGACTATGAATGGAAAGTTTAACAAAGTTTGCTTAGGCTACTGTAATTAAACTCCCAGTTGGCCCAAGTGAGAATGATAAAGAAAGACAAATCAACCCGAAAGACTCAGGAGGCGAGAATAACTTTTGAATAAGATTTATTTACAGTTTGTGTACAATGAGTATCGAATAGATGAAATGATAAAGTTCTTTGGCGTAGGCCCCGTCCATAGTCCGAAGCGGATGCTTGCAGTTCCTGCCTGAAGATGAAGGCAGGAGCGGAGCCTACCCCCTGATGTATGGACAGGGACCGTGCCGAATTCTGACCCCCCGCCAGATTGGGGGAGGGGTTTATATTAGGGGTGTGATTAGGATTAGGCAATCAAGTAGCCTACTGACTTCAACGAGGGGGGTAATATGGCAGGGGGTCGAAATTCGGCCCAACACCGGCTTCAGAATCGGCAAACGTAGTAGGCCCAACGGGTAGGAACAGAATTTATATACTACAGATGACGAATAATGATTGGCTAGATAGATAATGAACGAATGAATGACGTGACATTGGAGTCTTCCTACGCTAGAGCTTCCATTTCCCTGCAAGTGAGAGTAAATTATAGGCTACAGTTTATTCCATACTGATAAGCAGATGCATGTGAATATAGCCTACAGAAATACACGAGAAAACAGAAACTAAAGGGACAGACTAGTCACCCCAAATGATCATTCTGTCATCAGTTAGCTACTCCACCCTCATGATGATCTAAACTCATGACTTTCTTTTGTGGAACACATAAGCGGACTATTTGAAGATTAGCCTACACTGAAACACACAAAAGCATCCTAAAGGTATCCAAAAATATAATTTAAAGCTGCAGTCCGTAAGTTTGGCCTATTTGACGCCAGCTCTTCTTTTTTGCGGAATTATCATCTTTAGGTTGGTGTGCATTAGCACAGCTCCTCAGCACTAATAAATCTAATGTTTTGAGGAGCATGTGTGGCTGTCATTCATTCATTGCACTGGTGTGGATACTGCAGAATCACACTACGTTTTGGAAGTATTTCACCAGAAAATGTCATCTGAACAAGTAAGTAACATGTCTGCCACATTTGTTCTGACCAGCTGAGAAAAAAAGCGTAATAAATCGCGCTACCAATTAACGGCGATTGAATATTATGATCGCTTTGCTCATATCACATTCAACCGTGCAAATTATTATTGTAATACTTTGTTCTCAAATTGTTAATCTTAGCATCATTAGCAATGGCTGACTGTATTTAGTGTGTATTACCTTTACATGTAGATTGCAATTTCTGTACGGTCTCTTTTGCTTTTGACTCTGGGTGAATCTCTTGTTGTCATTGATGATTGTTGTTTGGACCTTTCTGGATCACAATCCGCCATAAAAATTATACATTTAATTATTCTAACTGCTATGAGAAATGGCTATAAATCATCCACAACTTGGGAAATATAAAGAATTTCATAGTTTTCCCATAACGGTAAAACGCTAAAGATTTAAATCTACAGGTAAAGCTAATACACGCTAAATAGTACACAGTCATACAATGCTAATGCTTCAAAGATCAAATTTAAGTTACAAGTAACGAGTTATGTAATCATATTACTTTTTTCAAGTGAATAGTAAAGTAATGCATTACTTTTAAATATTCAACAAAACATATTTTAGTTACTTTTTCAAATAAGTATTACATGTTACTTTGTTTTCCCTTGTATTGGCTGACACCTCTTCTGTCCTCATGTTGAGAGAAATCGTGAGTGAGTGCAGAGGTGTTGTGTGTGAACATGATGCTTATTGTAGCTCTTGACTAAATGCGCATATGCATTACTCATTTGCACTAAAACAGATTCAGTATTCCTCAAAATGAAACGTAAACCTGCAATTATTAAAGAGTTTAAATAACAAAGATATACTTTATGTATTTAATCTCACTTTATTAACCAATGTCTTTGCTAATGACATTCAATGATCAAGGTCAACCATATCAATAAGCAAAAATGACTTTAGATCATATTTGAATTTCTTTTTTATTATGAAGGTCTGCAATCCAGAATGGCAGCACCGCTGAAAGGTTTGAGCTGCGCTCTCTACTGTACAGGTGTGAATTAACATTTTTACCTATTCATTTCACTTTTGGTGAGAAAGAGCCTTCACATTTGGCTCTACAAACCTTTTTTTTTTTTTAACAAAGCAAGCCAAGCTGAGGTGAGGTGAGAAAAAGTAACACAAAAGTATCGTAATGCATTACTTTTTATGGAATTAGTTACTTTTTTAGAGAGTTACACAACAATGTAACATTACTTTTAAAAGTAACTTTCCCCAAAACTGTTCATTGAGTATATCTTTGGTGTTTCAGAGCACTAAATACTAAAAGGAAAAGTAACATCCTTTTGGATGAAAATCTCCCACTAACTAATTATAATACTATTAGGCTATACAGACTTGACACAAAAATTCAACTTTGGCTGTTTGTAAAATTGAAAAACACATTATTTACTCTCATTAACCATTTTTTTCTATTTCATAGCATCCCAAAAGGAATTATTCATTATTGGCTGCTCCTAGGGAATTTTGCCTCCAAAAGTACATCACACACTTCCTGCAGCTGAGTAGTTTAATTACCAGCGACGCTCTCATGACTGGCGATGACGCCATTGCCTCAGTCCTCTCTGCACGGCTGCACACACAGAGGACTTCCTGCTGAATAATGGAGAAACACACACATTCCAAAACACCCACACACACAAACAGGAACACGGTAACAAAACAGCTCCACTGCCTATCTCTAATCTTTCCTTTAACAACGGCGAACAGCAAACTTCCCCAGCCATACGAACTCATACATGTATGTAATAGCTGTCTATTAGATAAAGAGCTAAGCATTCAAATCCCATATGATTGGCATTTCTGGTTTATGCAGTGTGAATAAAGCCTATTGGTTATATGTCCCACCCCAACATCCTATTTAAATAGGAAATAAAGAAAACTGCACTCTTCAAGCCATTCTTTGGGGCCCTTAAAAATACACCAGTACTGAGAATAACTCAGACAGACAATGTCATTCTGCATTACCTTTGATTATTTCATTTACAGCTCCAGGCAAGGAGGTGAGATCCCAGCGCTGTGGATCTGTGTTCAAACAGAGCTGTGCTAGACTGCTTTAGGACTCGAAAAGAACCATAAAATCCCAATTGCTGGGTTTTATTGAACCGACTCATGACAACAGTTATTTATTACAACAAAGGTGCAGATACAGCTTTATATTTATAGCACTGGAGATAATGCAATAACAACCAATTCTGAGTGATAACTCTCAGGGAATCCATAGGTTCACTCAGCTTATGAGGTTTAAGGATTTGCTCTTGAAAATTTACTCAAGTAGGTAAAAATTGCTGGATCAACGTCTATGCTGATCCTGAAAGGTAAACCAATTACTGCCTTCACATTTGTGGGGTTAGAGCTCCGATTGGGGCCGGAAACAACATTATTTTCAACGTTTTTCGTGGTGTTGAATATTTATCATATTCACATGGTATTTACATATAACTCTTTGTTAAGCCATTGATTTAAAGATGTTCTTTTATATATAGTGCATATACATACACCAATCAGGCATAACATTATGACCGGTGAAGTGAATAACACTGATTATCTCTTCATCACGGCACCTGTTAGTGGGTGGGATACAGCTCTGTAAAAAATGAAGAGACCACTTAACATTGATTTCTCAATGTTAAGTGGTCTTTTCATTTTTTCCAGAGCTGTGTATTATACAGGAAGTGAACATTTTGTCCTCAAAGTTGATGTGTTAAGCAGGAATAGCACAAATGGTTCAGGAATGGTTTGAGGAGCACAACAAGTTTGAGGTGTTAACTTGGCCTCCAAGTTCCCCAGATCTCAATACAATCAAGCATCTGTGCTGAACAAACAAGAAGGGCCCATCAATGGAGGCCCCACCTCGCAACTTACAGGACTTAAACAATCTGCTGCTACAATCTTGGTGCCAGACACCACAGCACACCTTCAGGGGTCTAGTAGAGTCCATGCCTCGACGGGTCAGCGCTGTTTTGGCAGCAAAAGGCGGACCAACACAATATTAGTCATAATATATTAGTCATAATCAGTGTTGGGTTAGTTACTCTAAAAAAGTAACTAATTACTTGTTACTAATTACATCTTTAATAGTGTAATTAGATTACTGTACAAATTACTCTCTCCAAAAAGTAATTTAGAAAGTAACTTTCTAAATCCAACATCTACCTCAACTAGTTAAGTAATTCAAGGATAGACATGAAATGGCTCTTTTAATTCACTCAAATAAATTATATAAAACTACATAAATTATTCTTATTAACAGACCAAAGTATTACAAATGTGAGGATACATAAAAACATGCATTTTAACGTTAATTTTGTTATTGTATTGTATTGTATTGTATTATAAATACTAAATACTGTGTATTGACTGTAGTACAATTACTGTGTGTGTGTGTATATATATATATATATATATATATATATATATATATATATATATATATATACAAACACACACAGTAATTGTACTACAGTCTATACACAGTATTTAGTTCAATTACATCAGAAGTATAATGTAATGTAATTAAATTTCAGTAATCCCTTACTTTAATTAAATTACAGTAACTAATTACTTAGTAACTAGTTATACCCAACATGTTACCTCATAATGTTATGCCAGATCGGTGTATATCTATAAGGAAAAACTGATGAAAGGCCTTTTGAATTAGAAGTGGAGTGGCTGTTACACCTCGGGTTTGCATTTTTTTTTTAATTTTATTATTATTCTATGGCCAGGAGTCAAACAGAGAAAGGATCTTTGATAAATAACTTAAATTTAATCTTTGACGTAAATAATTTGGCAAAGTGGAACTGTAATGTGGTCAAGACTTGCCTACTTCAGCTGTGCGTTTCCTGGAAAATAATTGCATTCAACAGCCCTGTAATATAAATAAACAATATATTTTAAACTTAATGCAGTGCTTCATGCGTGAGCAGTTCTTTTGCCACAATTTGCTTGTTTCTAATTGGTGGAGATTTCTTTAAAGAATCATGTGAAATGTAGTTTTTCACCAGAAATTCCACTGCTAAACAATTATTTTAAATAGAAGTTAAAATAATGTAGGATGATGACTTCAACAAAAGCATATACCATTTATTAACAACCGCGTAGCTCATAGTAGCTCTGTCTTTAAAGGGTTTAAAGTTATTGCTCAAAATCTGTTCCCCTATGGAGAAAATGAATGGATTTTGTCGCTCCCTGCTGTTCAAGCACCAGTTTAAAAAAGAGCATCTTCTCCATATCAAGACGCGACAACAAACACTCAAAATCAGGACAGAGACACAATGCGCCACTGAGATTTTTATTATTCATATATTTTATTCAGATAATGTTCCGCTGAGAACATGGAGGAATGAAAGGTAGTCAAAGAAAGAGACAGAAAACAGACAGGATTAGACGACGCCTGTGTTGTTGTGTTTCAGTATCTGGAGATTTTAAGACTGAAGCATTTTCCCTTTGATGTCTGTGACAGAGTCGCATACACAGTCTCACGCTACATATGTACATAGACTAAAAAGTTGCACAAACTCACACCTTATACCCTAGCTAGTGCACACAAAACACCAAACAGACACACAGCTGACAGAGAGGACACAGTATTCAGCAGCAAGTGCCATTTTAGGCTCATTTCAGGCTGCAGTGAACACAGTATATAATTTGAGAGACAAAACAGCCAAATGAGGAGAACATCTGAATGATTACACATTCATCCTCCATTTCCTTCTATCCGCTCCACACACACACATATATACACAACCACCAATTAGATGCAGGAGGAAGCAGTCAGCGCGGCTGCTTCTATTTGCGTCTTCCTTGAAGAACTCCAGATCCGTGAGGATGAGAGCAGGAGAAGAAAGAAACAGAAAAGCTGATCTCCGCTGTACTGGCATAGAGTGTGATGAGCGCTGGCATGACAGGCAGGAATCTGGGCCATAGTTACATTCATTGTTCAGAGAGCTGTTACAAAACTAAACCCACCGACAGCAATGAATGTTGATTATGACCTTTGAAGAACACATCTATAGAGGTGGGCGTGTCCAAGTGAGGTCTGTTGGGCTGAAGGGGGCGTGGCCTCAGGGCACAGTCAACGGTCGATGGTTTTTCAATGTCAAAAACTCACCGACAGCGTTGAATGTTCAACAAGACCAGCAAGAGGGTGAGAAAAAACTAAATATTTCACTCAAACCTTGACAAGTGGGCTTCAGTGTCCTCCAGAACCTTCAAGAAGAACTTTCTCCACGCTGAGCCGAGCACCTGCTGGAAGACAAAATGAGAATATGAGGGAAGAATTCAAAATAAGATATTAGCACAATTTGGTTAAGAAGACAGACATATTAACTAAAAGACAAGATTAATTGTTGCCACATGGATGTATCCTTTGGATTAGACCGGATTAAAAATAAAATAGATAAGTCAGTAAGATCTCTCAAGAAATGATTACTTTTATTTAGCCAGGACAAATTAAATTGATTAAAAGTGACAGTAAAGACATTATAATTTAATGGTTGCTAAATAAATATAAACTTCACATGTTTAGGGTCAGTAACAGTTTTGTTTTTGCAAGAAATTAAATACTTTTATTTACACATTAAATTGATCAAAAGTGACAGTAAAGTCATTTATTTTTTAAACAAATAAATGCTGTTCTTTTGAACTTTCTATTCATCAAAGATTCCTGAAAAAATGTATCATTTCACAAAAATATTAAGCAGCACAACTGTTTTTAACATTAAAAACAAAAAGAAATGTTCCAGAATCAGCATATGAGAATGATTTCTGTAAAATCATGTGACACTAAAGACTAAAGCAATGATGCTGAAAATTCAGCTTTGCATTAAATCACACACACACACACACACACAGACACACACATTTTTTTTGTGTTATAAGCCTTTTGAAAAGTGGGGACCACAATGTAGGAGATCTCAGGTTTTACTATCCTTATGGGGACATTTGGTTCCCACAATGTAATATAAACAAGGACACACACACACACACACACACACACACACACACACAAAATGGTAAACATACTATTACATCTTGTTTATTTATTTATACACTTTTGCAGCCTGTGTAAAAGCTATGGCTAATAAAAGCTCAAAAGAAGAACAGAATGCTAAACAGAACAAAAATATTCCATCCTATTCACATGTTACTAAAATCCTAGTAACTCCGGAGAAATGCTGTTGAAAAGTACCTTCCCACACCAAATCTAAGGGGAAAATGCTCTGCAAGTCAATCATATCTCATCATAAAAGAATAAAAAGCGATGTTATGAAAGTATACACTGCAGATAGTATTTCATATCATTTCAGTAATTAAAAAATAAAAATGCATGTTGACCTCTCACACACACATTTCTTCAACAAAAGACCACGATCTGATTTGTACCAAAACCAAACTTTTCACACAAATCGCTCTTCCATTTCAAACACAATACATGATGAATTCACACACCGCAGCACCTCTTCAGATGACCATGGGGGGTGAAAGGGTTTCCTATGGCAACAGCAGTATGAGGGAGGGATGTGATAATCCAGGGGGATTGTGGGTAGAGTGGATATGAGTGTACGGGGGTCTCCTGTGAATCCAGATACTCAGCATTACATTTTCATGAGACAGAACACAGACTTCACAGTACATCAAAATGAAATAACATGAGGTCTGATTTATCCTGTATCACCAAAACCTTGTTCTGCTGGTGTTCTCATATCAGTTTGGAGGATTGCACCTCTGCAATCTTTAGATATGATCAGATATATATCAGGATATTTGTATAAATCACATATGTGTGATCAGTGTATCATTTGTAGAGTAAAATATAGCATGCAAACATATGCAACAACTGGCATGATTAAAGTAGTCCATATTTGATCATTTTATCAACATTTATTGCTCAGGATGTTTGTGATGATGCTTGCTTTTCTTATTCGTCAAAGCTGAAAAATAACCTAGTCATTGCAATTGATTTGCTTAAATTTGATGTTCAAATTGTGTTATTTTTTTATTTATTTTATTTTTATCAACAGGCTAAACATTTTGTCTTTTTAAAGTATTATTACTTGTTTATAAATCACTCAATGACCTAGGACCTCAATACATTGCAGATATGCTGATTAAATACAAACCCATCAGATCACTCAGATCATCAGGATCAAGTCAGCTAGAAATACCAAGAGTTCACTCAAAGCAAGGAGAGTCTGCGTTCAGCTATTGTGCCAGCCGCAGCTGGAACCAGCTTCCAGAAGAGATCAGATGTGCTCCAACAGTAGCCACATTCAAATCTAGACTCAAAACACATCTGTTCAGCTGTGCCTTTACTGAATGAGCACTGTGCCACTGTACGTCCCACTGATTGCACCTATTCTAATCTATGCATCATCTTAATATTTATTTTTATTTTATTTTTTATTTTTTATCTATATATACTGTAATAATTTTATTCTTTTTAAATATCTTTACAACTATATATTTCTATTGTCTTCTTATTTTAAAAATTCTCTTTACAACTGTTTTAATTATCCTGTTTTTATTTTTAAGTCTTACACGTGGTATTCTTAATTCTTATCACTATTTTAATTTCATTTTCTATGTAAAGCACTTTGAATTGCCATTGTGTATGAAATGTGCTATATAAATAAACTTGCCTTGCCTTGCCTTGCCTAACTATTTTAATAGGGGAAAAACACAAGACATGTGATTTGTACAAGTATGATCTAAACCACCTACCGGATATTTGAAATATTTCAGAATCTTACATTGTCATACTTGGAAAATTTTCAAAATCCTAACAGTTCTGTTATTTCCAGGTGTAAAAAAAAGGCTGAAGCCCCATATTTGCACAACACATAAATTAGTGATCAAAAGTTTGGAATAATTAAGGTTTTTAAAAGAAGTCTCTTATGTGATCAAAAATACAGCAAAAACAATAATATTGTGAAATATTTTATTTTCAAATATTAATATTTTAATATATTTAAAATTAAACATATTCCTGTATTTGCCAAGCTTTCATTACTTATTATTATCAATATTGCTGCTAAATAATAGTTTTTTGTTTATATATATATATATATATATACATATATATATATATATATATATATATATATATATATATATATATATATATAATTTGTATTATTATAAAAATCAATGTCATGCATTCTTGCTGAATTTATTATATATATATATATATATATATATATATATATATATATATATATATATATATATATATATATATATATATAAATTCAGCAAGAATGCATGACATTGATTTTTATAATTATAAAAATTATAATGTTACAAAATATTTCTATTGCAAGTAAATGCTGTTCTTTTGAACTTTGTATTAATCAAAGAATCCTCGGTTTCCACAAAAAAAGCAGCAAAAACTATTTCTAACACCAAATCATTATTAATAATGGAGCACCAGTAAGAACAACTGATAATAACTGAGCACTACATAATCATCTTAGAATAATTTCTAAAGGATCATGTGACACTAATGACTGGAGTAATGATGCTGAAAATTCAGCTTTGCCATAACAGGAATAAGTTACATTTTACAAAAATATATTAACAGATGTTAAGATATAGTTCACAATATGATTGTTTTTGTCTGTATTTTTGATCATTTAATGCAGCCTTGGTGAGCATAAGACACCTTTAAAAAAAAAAAAAAAAAAAAAAAAACATAAATTTGACCAGTAGTACTGTCATTCAAAATGCAGACTCCAAACTCACCCTCAGTCCCACAGCAGTTTGGCTTATAGTGTATATCAAGAACAGCAGAGCCTGTAGTGTAGATTTAATTCCTTATTTGTCCTAACAGTACATAGGGTGGTCCGAAGTGGTCCAACTTCACAAACTGAGAGAGAGAAAGAATGTGCCTTCCTATATATACGCATGTATCTAATATAGAGTCTGTAATGACTTTCAGACGTGGTGGTCTGATCTTAACGTGGACTGTGGATGTGGCCTTTTTCAGTGCGTCTCCTTGTGGTCTTCCACAGAATTTGGGGAAGTGGGGTTGGGAGGGGGCCCCGTTTTAGCTCTTAAAATACCCTGGATCAAGCCGTGGTCGGGCAGCTCGTCTATCAGTGCTGATTACACATCGCTGCCGCGGCAGACAGGAGGCAATCAGGAACACGTTCACCCCTGATGTGCTGCACAACGCTTCCGTTCTCTACAGCCACCTGTGGTTTCCACCGATGTGGACGTGTCTTTACTGTGAGAGAGGAAAGGTAGACTATGTGCTAGGATTTCCTTTTTGTTACAAAAAATGACTTTGTGCCAGATCTAAAGAGCACTAATTAAAAGCAGCAATGCTACTAACACAATCTTCAGTAGAGCAACAGTTTTCAAAACTCTGAAGTTTTTTTTACAGGAACAAACTACTCTTTTAAACAAGTTATAGTATTTCATATGGACTTTTGTATGAATCAGTTCGGTTTAAAAAATGATTCACTTGTTAATATAGTTATCAGTGGAAGTCTGGTTCGTTTTAGTGGGTTTTTTTCAAATCAAACAAATGATTCACTGATTGATATATAGTGCTGGAGATGTCTGAATCTTTTTATTGAATTGATTTGTTTGTTCACTTCAGATATCTATCTACTTCACATATAGGCCCTGTCCCAAATGGCACACTTCATGTGCACTTTTGGTCTTGTAGACTTACCATGGCCACTGCGTGCGCATGTCCGTTAAGTCCACAAGCCCGTAGGGTGTCCCATTCGTCATTTAAGCTTAAAGAAGGGGGCTCGTGAGCGCCCCCTTTGCGGCTGCTATGCGCCCTCGATGCACACTTCAACTGAGCCTGCAAGTTGGTGAGCTACCCAGAGGACTTCTACCCAGCAGCCAAAGCGGCATTACGTGAAATTCACTGACAGATGTGCTGGGTAGATCATTTCATTTTAGTGGATCTATTTGTTTGGCCTGTTTTAATAAATGATTCACTAATTGATATTCAGTGCAGGGGAAGTCTGATTCGATCAATTTGTTTAATTATCAGTTCAAACTAATAATTCACTGATAGACGTTTATTTTAGTTAATCAATGTGTTTGTTCAGTTCAAACTAATTATTCACAGATAGTCATTTAAGGGAATCAATTTTGTTCTATTTAAGGACCCACTGATTGATATAGTTCTGGGGAAGTCTGACTCATTCTGATTCTGATGTATTTGTTCAGTTAAAAAAAAGATTAACTGATTATATTAGTTTTTGTTGTTGTATTTAGTGTAAATTTATCTTTTCAAATGTAATGCTGTCACCCTACCTTTGATGCAAAGTAAACAGGAACTCAACTAGAAAATAATCTTAAATTGCCTTAAACTGCAACTGCTCTGAAGGGATTTTGATGCTCATAATTGAGATTTTATCTTTTTAACTACAGCTTTAACTTCTAATGATCCCAGCAAAAGGACAATTACACAGTTTATCAGTCATTATACAAAAAAATATTTGACTACAGAATGTCGTGACAGACCAATCATAATTAAGTTTCCATTTTGATGGTGTCTCTCTCGCCTTTGGTGTGTCAATCTTTCATCTGAGCTTCAGCCCGTTTTGTAAAGGACCACTGAAGACAAGGCTCTCTTTTTAAGCTGCATGACTGTTTCGCTGAGATGCACCGTTGGACAGCAATGGAATACCAGACGGACGGTTTGATGAGATAAAAGAGAAGCTTCCCCGAGTTACCACAGTGATACAATCTCACAGAGCCGCAGGTGCCATGAAACTTTTAAGCTGAAACTGAGGTAGGGGGCTGGGAAAACAGTTAACCAAATCAGCCCTTGATAGGAAACAACGCAAATAGAGAGAGAGAGAGAGAGAGAGAGAGAGAGAGAGAGAGAGAGAGAGAGAGAGAGAGAGAGAGAGAGAGAGAGAGAGAGAGAGAATTAGCTGAATGAAGAGCTAATGGGTCAATCAATGCATTGAACAGTAAAATATATAATATTTCCATTTAGTAGACATTATGCCAAAAATAAACCCTTGTACATTTATTCCTGTGATGGCAAAGCTGAATTTTCAGCATCATTACTCCAGTCTTCAGTGTCACATGATCCATCAGAAATCCTTCTTATATACTGATTTTGGTGCTCAAGAAACATTTAATATTATTATCATTGTTGGTAATAATGTGCTGCTTAATATTTTTGTGGAAACTGTAATGTAACGAACACCATTTATTCCAAATAGAGTCACTTTTGATCAATAAATGTATTAATTTCTTTCAAAGTAATGACAGTAATATTAATATCTTACTGACAGCAATCTAGAACAGTATCGTATCTGACGGTTTAAGGGGGTTCCCGCAGCGTTTAACCTCAAGTGTGTCAGGTAGACAGTGAAATGTGTCACATAGGCATTTAACCTTGAGGAAAGCAGTGCTAGGGGCTAGTTCACCGTCTCTGAAGCTTGTTTTAATTTGCAGCACAAAAAGGTAAACCCCAGTTTAACCTTTGACCCCTAAACCTTTAGGAATGCAGTGCAAAGTCGCTGCTTGCATAGTTCCAATAACCCCCAAAGGAAAGAGTGTGTATGAATGCATTAACGTGCGTGTCTACAAGTGGCATTTAGAGTGCTGTCAGGCTTTGAGTGAGAGTTTGTCTCTGATATCAGCCTGAAGGCATTCTACGGGTCACCTGCTTCAGACCTGAACTCAGAGACCGTCTGGGACTGTGACTCTCCGACCCCCAACACACACCCAAACACTGATTTACACACACACAGCTGCGTTCTACACTGCAGACAAAAGGATGTTTGTCAGACGTGCCTATGCACAATGTTTCCTATTGTAAAAATCAGGGACTGGACACCCATTCAATCTCTGGCAAATCACCACGCAGACACTCACTTTCCTGTTAATCACCACAGAGTTTGTTCAAATCCCTCACACAGCAACACAGAGAGATGAGAGATAGACAGCGAGAGGAAAACATCACATGACTATGCATTTCTAAATGTTCTAAGCTAGCTGTCAAACGATATAGATCATCACAGCGATATATCGGTGGATGTTTGGCTTTTTTTTTTTAAATGATCAGCCTTTGGTCACGTTCAACCGCATTGAATGATGAATTGGGGATTGCTTTGAGAGACCAATCTATTCTAATGTAACTACACAAGCCAATGAACATTGGCATGCGGTTCACGCATTCTACGGTCCTCCCCGCCGTGCAGGTATAAATAAGGAAGTGAGCTTACTGAGGAGCCGAACTTAGTGACTCGGCCATACAGGAAGTACAGCAACTGTGGCGACGGGATGTAATGTACGTCTCCGTTCCCTCCTTCAGGGAACAAGGGTTACATACATAACCAAGTGTGTTTGGCAGACTTGTCGAAAGCAGCTTAATTTTAAGAGAGTGCAGGACTTTTATTTTGAAAGTGCTGAGAATGTCAGCTCCTGAATGTCCAAGCTCCCGTCTTCATAAATTGACTGCCTTTGTTTAACAGTTCTGTTTAATAAATTATTAGACAGAGCTGTTAAACAAAGAAAGTAAACGGTAAACAAATTTATATTTCATATTTATATTTTTACTCTTTCTCTATTTGTGAAAAACACAATAATCAGATTATAGAATCAAGAAGTTGCAATCTAAAGTATAAATGTTTTTTTTAATCAAATGAATTGTCAAATTATTTATTTTAGTAAATATGTAAAATAAATATAAATATAAAATAAATAAATTTCAGCAATTATGCATGGTTCTTATAATCTTTAAATTAAGCCATAAAATATCCTTAGGTTTTTTATGTGTCCGCTAGGGTATGCATACAGTGAATGTGGCGCAAATTTAATTATTAAAATATTACAAGCATCTTGAGGTTTTTGCACTAATTAGTCAGTACACAATGTTGCAACACTGGCCCGGGCCATTGTTTCACAGTCAAAAAAGAAACTGGTGACACAGAACAACAACAAACTACTGTAGACATCAACAACAACAATAGACGCATACTCTTATAATACCCGCAACTTTAAACGAGTACAAAGACAGACACTGGAACAAACTTTCTAGTGTGCATGTGTCAAGCGCATGTGTTCATGCATGATCAATCATCAAATTGTAGCACACACTAAAAGTGGGTCGCAGTTCGCATACTTGTAATCTATTCTATGACTTGACTGAAAATTCCAAGCAGAGAAAGCTTCAAACACACGAATGATGCACTTAATTAACCGATGCAAAAACGACATTGTTGGACATTTCATGTACTCAACTGTCGCAGCTTTAATTACGTAGCGGAAGCGGGTTGGGGGGTATGGGGGCTATCAGATTCTGATGTTGAACAACAATAGTGTACAAGTGCAAAGTGTGTAGTGTGTCATTTGGGACACAACTTAAGTTAACTGAAGTATATTTTAGGCTTAAATCTCCACAAACAATCAAACATCCCTACCTTGAAGCCAGCAACCAATCAAATATACAACCACAACCCACCTAAACTAATAAAAACCAATGGGTCAAGGTTTGGCTGGTAAACATGGGCCAGTTTGCCTCTGCTGGTAGATGTCAGAACTACACCATTTTGTTGCCAAAAAGCTTTTTTTCCATGAGTGGGCTTTCAAAAGAAGCACTGTACATTTATAAATAATTGTAAAGGTTTAACTAGTGTCATATGGAATGGCCATGAGCAATCATATGCACTATAGTTCAAAAGTCTGCGATTGGTAGTATCTGTCTTCTGCTCACCAAGGCTGCATTTATTTGATCAAAATTACAGTAAAAAAAAAAAAAAAAATATATATATATATATATATATATATATATATATATATATATATATATATATATATATATATATATATATATATATATATATATATATATATATATATATATATAATGTATTGCTGTGATGCAAAGCTGAATTGTCTTTAGTGTCACATGATCCATCAGAAATCATTCTATTATGCTGATTTGTTGCAAAATAAAAAAGTAAACTACTTATGTGGAAACTGTGATGCATTTGTTCAGGATTCTTTAAAGAACTTGAAAGATCAAAAGAACAGCATTTATTTGAAACAGAATTCTTTTGTAATATCATACAGACTTAATACATCCTTGCTGAATAAACTATTACTTTCTTTTGAAAAAAAAAAAACATTCTTACTGACTCTTTTGAGCAGTAGTGTATGTCTGTAGGGGTTATGCACAAAATAAGAAACTCCCATTGGGATGAATTCAAGTATCATAGCTCTTCTTGAATACAACAACCAGTCAAACAGCCCTACAACCATTCAAAACCACAAACCAGTGAAACAATCCCACTATAAGACCAGCTACCAATCTGAAAGCACCAATTAAACAGCCCCACCTTAAAACATCAATCAATTCAAACAGCTCAAACTGCTCTCCTTAAAACACATCAAAATGTTGCCTCTTCCTTTCACCCTGAATGCCCCTTTTTTCTAAAGCCTGTAGGAGTGGCGAGATTCCAGAGTACAGTGAGACTGTTTACACCACGGATCACAGCAGACAGACATAAAGCTTTCACCCGGCCTCCCTCACATAGCGGCAACTATGTTAAAAGGACATAAATCTGTGGGAGTGGACACGCAAGAATGTGTATGAGCGTATTAAAGAAAATAAACCTGATGTCAGTCAGAGAAACCAAAGCCCTGCAGATGTGATGATGTCTCTGTGTGCGTTGAAAGAACAACTTTCACCTTGCTTTTCTGGTCAAGAATGGTTTTCATCGTTCCCTCTTCTCTCAATTTTGATTCACAGTTTTATTAGAGGCTGTTCCACAGACGTCACTTACACATGGAAAGCCATTGTACAGTCATTTTTAAAATAAAGTTACGGTCAGGGTTTGCGTGAGGATCTATGGACCCCTTATATGAGACAGCCTAATTTTTCTTGGAACACACATACTGTAATAAATCCCTTATATGAAGGGCCGGGAGCCAAAACCCAAACAATCATTTACATAAAATATATCTACAGCATGTCAGGTTTTGGAACGTCCATCATTTGACTGTTTTTCTTATTCAACACTGTAGTATTTTATCCTCACAGCTTACTTGGAGGTCTGATGAGGACAAGATGTGCGTGTGTGTGTTGGAGTTCTTCAAGGCCGACAGTTTATTTCTGTTCCTGCGTCGCGACGCATTTCTGCCAACTCAGCGAAACCCCTGCAGCTTCTTGGAGACAGAGCGTGGGTGAGAGGGAGCGCAAACCCAGAGTCAAAACTTCAACAGCTCTTACCGTCCAGCACACCCTCTGAAAAACACAAAAGTCACACACTTACAAGATCATGCTCGAACTTCTTGGCCCCCGAGCAGCTGAAACAGTAAAAAAGAAAAATCACATGGTATCCCAGTCACACAATACGGCCATAAAATAGAAAGTGCACAGCTATGGTTGGCTGAAACAAAAGGACGGGGACAGACCGTCGGGCACCAGAGCCACATCCACAAAAGATGAAAACCCTGGATTACAGAGTACTGCAGAAAACCATATGACTGATACAAAACAGCCTGGACTTATTCGGCAACCTCGTAAAACATACACTCATAATTAGGGCTGTGCAAAATTTATCTTCATATTTTGAAATATAATATATATATATATATATATATATATATATATATATATATATATATATATATATATATATATATATAAACACATTTCTTGTTTGTTTATTTTTTCTGGTTTAATAAATAACAAAATATACCAGAAAACACACACACACACACACACACACACACACACACACACACACACACACACACACACACACACACACACACACACACACACACACACACACACACACACAGTTAAAAATAATAAAGGCCCGTTTTTCACACAGCTGTTAACTTGGGTCTAATACCCTCAATTTCAAGGATTTAATGTGGGACACTTTTCAAGTAAGAGCAAGGTTGCATCATGTTACCTTGTAAGATGCATTGTTACAGTTTTCATGTCACACACAACTATGCAAAAAAGCATTTTTATGTCCTTTTATGTCCTTCAAATTTTCAGATAACTTTTAAGTATTTCAAGCACCCTCCAAATCGAATTGCCAAAAAGTATGAAGAAACATGTCTTAAAGCTTGAGAAACACATAACATGCATTCTAGTACTACGAACAGAGACAATGGAATTGAACAAAAATCACATTTTGGTTGTAAGCTTATTCAGCAAATAACTGATTCATAAGCATTACTTGTATAGGAAATCTGAAGACTTTCATCTATGGTGTACATTTCACCATTAATCTCTCTGTAAAACATAGGCTAAATATTCAATATACAAATCTTATGCCTGGACTCAAGTCATGCAGACTCAGATGATCTTTCCAGAAGGTAAAGTGGAAGCAGGGCTTTCACAAAGGGTGCGTCTCAATCAGCTCCCTAGTTTAGTAGTCAGGGCGCTTTAAAGGAACACTCCACCGTTTTTAAGAATAGGGCTCATTCAACATCTTTCCTACATTTATGCATTTTTGTCTCAGTGCATGCATTGTTTCAGTATGGCAGGGTCGCCGCTAGCTTAGCTTAGCATAATGAATGGAATCCTATGTTGCCAGCTAGCATGTCCCAGGTAAAAGTGATCCAAAAAAAAAATGATTGATCACTTTTACTCGGTACATGCTAGCTGGCAACATAGGATTCCATTCATTATGCTAAGCTAAGCTAGCGGCGACTAAAACAATGCATGCATATTTATTAAACTAAAACAATGCATGCATTGAGACAAAAATGCATATGCCCACATATCTAAATGTAGGAAAGATGTTGAATAAGCACTATTTCTAAAAACGGTGGAGTTGTCTCAATTGCAAAATCCTTCCAGTAAACTGAAATGTTCGCTGCCTAAAAAGTCCCACAAAGCACAGTGAAAACCAGCAAGCATTGATGCTCACCATGTTCCCTTTAAGGAAGTTCTGAAGTATAAAACATAAATTGTATGAACAAAACATCACACTATAAATGTCTTGAAAAGAAAAAAAAAAGTTATTTAATAATATTTCAGCATAAACATAACATACATCGCTAGACAGGTACTCAAAATAATCTATCTGATATTTATTGTAATTAATTTACAGCTAAAATGTTGCAGGTATTTGCAATGCAGTATTTATCATAATGTACTTTACATAAATAACTAATACAAATGATCAGTTCTGTTCCTGTTCTTAAATATCAGTAGTGACATTGTTCAATGAGGATTTGTCATGTCAACATCGGTTTCCCAACGTGTAGTGAGCCAGGGACCGTACAGGGAATTTGAGAACACGATATACTAATTCACGACCTAGGAAGCAGATCGAGACGCACCCTATGACAAATGGCAACCACATATACTGGTCAAACAATCACATGTCTTTCTGACAGGAAGTGAAGAACTGCAGGGATGTATGTGGCAACACAAAGAGCTTTAATCTTCCCTACAAAAGAAGGAAACATGGTGTGTGATTTACAAGCCAAAACGATCACACTAGGATTCAACGAATCACAGCAGAGGTCCTTGAGGGTAACGGAGCCCGCTTAAGTTTAACAACACTACACTCTTTATTTCCTCTGCTTCTGTTCTTTTCCCTCTTCACCTCTTTTCTCTCTTCTGAACGCCTCTGCAGGAAGTGCACACTGGAGTTTATTTTTGAATCGGACAAAAGGAATGCATGCCATTTCCTGTTCATGCCGTCTCCATATGGACATATGAAGAAATGCACAGGTCTAATGGAAGGGTTTACCATGACTGAAGAGTCAGGCTGCCATTACAAGCTCCAATATTAGCTCATCAAACTCCAAACATAAAACAATAAAGGCTTATTTTCCATTCTGGCAAACACTGAGAATCAGACATCCAATTTAAAATGAAAATGTATGACGTTTTTGGCTTTTTCAAAGATGGGAAAATGCAGACTGTATTCATGAACAATGGCACATCATGAATTGTCATCTTTCAGAAAAATACTCAAGCAGAAGTAAAGTAAGAAATTATTCTTTGACTACTGGCAATGGTGCCACCCTACGACCACCGTGTCCCAAATGCCACCTGATCAGTTTGCGCACTTTTAGAAAAGGTTCTATATAGAACTTTCAAGGGTTCTGTCAGGCTCTCCATATTATATACAACATTTTAGGGGTGCTCATCATGGGATGATTTTATGGATTTAGTTTTGATAAAATGCTATGAATTGAGCAACTCGTAAACAAACTTCAATTACTAGAACCAAATTAAATAAACCGTTAAGCATGAAAGTATTATGCAATCATTTAAGACATTTCTCTTTATAGAACCTTTTTGGCATAAAAAATCATTCTGAAAGAAATATTAGGCAATGATAAGAGCAACAACATCATTTCTCTGTCATTACTGTTACAGCTGTGGTGTGGACTTCCCTATTCTCACATGATTATACAGATTATTTAAATGTTATAGTTACTGTTATCATTACAGTTATCGTCCTTGGTGTGAATGACCCTTTAGGCAGAGACTCCTGATATTCCTTTGCATCCTCACAAAACTACAGAAAGCTGAGTATGGGCACACTCTACTGTAAGAGTCCCAAAATGTGAGTCATTATGTAGTTTTTCGTACTAAAAGCAGCATCTGCTTTGGCGTCTGCTGAAACAAGACAAATTGGTGGCTTCCACTGAAGACAAATTTAGATGCATACAAAAAGAGCAAGCTTTAATGAGGAAAAAATAATAAAAAGAAAATTCTCTGTATGCCAAAACCTCGGTCTGAAAAGAGACCAATTCAGAACCATACATCAGGTTTTATGTGGTCATGTGACATCAAGACTTGAGTTCTCTCTCTCTATATATGATACAATACAAGTGAAATTACATTTCCATCAGGGTTTTGAATGCAGGCTGGTTGTTTATGTGGAAAGATTGTAAAATATGTTTTTCTTCTTTACTACATTTGGGGAGAAAAAAAAAACATCATTAACATAAAAAAAAAGTAATGTAACTAAATATTCAGTGCCGTCATCTCCAAGCAAATGAACAAAACAGCTTTTTTCTTTCTCCTTGACATAATCAAAATGAATTAAACTCTCAAACAGTCCTCACTAATTTTTCACACAGAGAGGGGTAACAAGTAAAAAAAAAGAAAGGGAGCGAAAGAAGAGGAAAATGAAATAAGAGAAATGAACGGCTCATTGCTTGTGCATCCTACAGCAGTGGGGTCCCACACTGCGCCCAGTGGGGTTTACAGCATTATGGGTAATGAAAGGGGGGAAAACGAAATGTTCTAATGGTTTAGACTAGCTGGGTGGTTTTCTTTCAGAAGCGAGAAAAAAAGAGGAATCGTCACTTTCTGTTTATGCCATAGACACTCAGTAGAAGACATTGTTCTTTAACTGTACTGTATGTGTGTGTGTGTGTGGTCGCTCTTCAAAAGGTTCCAACTTATTGAGTCTGCAGATCACAGATTACAGCAAACAATACAGAGGTTTCATGCAGCCAGACATAAAAAGTAGCCAATTTTTTATATGAATTGCATTTCTTTGGTGGTATATATGTTTTTTCTTCATTTCTTAATCAAAGGTGTTCTCTTGGGAAACTGCTGTTTAAGACGTTTGTGGTTAAATCCTCAGTCATAAACACATGGCACATTCTTCAGTCAGCACCTTCAGAAAATGTTCTCAAGACAGCTTTTAGTTTCCAATGAAAATAGGAAGTTGAAAAATCAATTTCACTACTGTTTCTTCAATTCAGATCGCAAAGTTTATATCAAAAATGGTCATTCATTAAATAAATATTTTTTTTCCTTTTGAGTTTGGGATCAAACTTATAACAAAGCCATAAAAACTTCTTCACAATTAGTCAAATTAATGTCTTTAAGACCGATTGAGGATGCTTTTAAAACAAGTCTACACTTACAATTACCGCCTACATTTACCAAACGATATAGAATATAGTATCTCAGTATCTCCAGCTACCATGTGTGAAATGCGAATGTCATTTTTCACAAGAAGTGCCACTGAATTTAACACACCAACATCAAACAGTTAAAAAAAACTGTGAATGGAAGCCAAAATGATGACTTTACAGCTGACAACCTTTAAAATGCCCTTGGGGGAAAAAATGCAGTAACTACACCAACACTGAATCTGAGCAGATTGGCTCAGTCTTTTGATTAACTTTGATTTGATATTAATTTTCACACTCAGATTTCTCAGAATTTTGTCACTAGAGAAGTGTCACTTTATTTTTAACACTACATTGACATCAAACATATAAAAACTTTAATTGCCCTAGAATAAAAAAAAATGCAGCAACTAGACCAACAAAACACTGAAACTGAGCAGATTGAGTTTTTGATTGACTTTGATTTGATATCAATTTTCGAACATATTTCTCTAAGCACAGTCGAGCCAAGCCCATCTGTCACAGTCAATCATAGTTTAAGAGACTTATTTTCAGTTATAATTCAATTGGCAAAATGTGCCGTTAGTGTTTTGCCTTTGTAGGGAAGTGTTTTTCCATTCTCAGAGTAGGACTGTTATATTTAATTCAGATGCTAAAGTCCTAAACACACCCATTCCAGCTCTCTACAAGTCGCCAAAGGCTGAAAGTTGGGTTAGGATACGTTCCACTTAAATTCTATAATGACTACTTCAATTCCAATTAAAACAGCTGCATGTAATCCCAGCGCCACTAGTGGCACTATATGAAATGAGGGTTTCCATGTAGGACATTTTCCATTGTTCGACCAAACAGATAGTCCCAGCCCAAACTCGTGCCAATGGCTGAGCCACTGCTCCTACTCAAAAACAAACATACTTTTGAGAGACACAAGCTATTTAGTTTTCGGGGAAATGTTTGCGAACAGTTTATTTGTAAATGTCTCTGCATATTAGGCAAGTATAAGAGACGGTATTTTAACACTGAAAGAAAATTACAGTTTTAGCACCAAACTCATATTTACGACTGTGCAGTAGGTAGTGGAAATGATGCATAATATCTCATATTTTAACTGTATATAAATGTGTCACTACAACCGAAACCATGCTGTATTCGTGCAATTTTTTTTTTACCAACCAACTGCAGCCATGCTCCAGGGAGCCTACGCTTGTGTTGTAAGTTTTCAGTGAAGAGTAGAAAGATCATTAGCATAAATCATTCGCTACGTTAAGGGTTGTTGGTGATGTAGATGCACTTACGCTCTACATTGCCCCACACCACCCAAATGCTCCAGATGGGGACAAAGTTTATGCAGATTGGCTCATTAACCTCACTGTGCTGATCTCTCCACAGTAATGGCACACGCAGCACGCTGGGGCTTCAATAATCCATCTCAACATCCTCTCCACACAACAGATTACAGTGTGGATGCCACAAACCCTGCATGGCCCTGGAAACAGAGATGGCTCTAAGGAGTCTACATATGTGAGTGCACATGCTCAAGCGCACCCAGGAAAAGTGTTAGAACAAAACAAAACAAAAAACTAGAAGGCGTCTTGGCAGCTGGTGTCACATTCCCCCTGAGGTGTTTCCGTTAATTTTAGTTCCTCAGACAGAATGGATGAACATCTCTTTGAAGTGTGGCCCATTCTGGAATATTTCTCTCAAAGCACCACCGCCACACATGCATTTTCTGTATGTGTGAGTGAGGGTTTTGTTGAGACTTGGAATGGGCGTGGCTTCCCTCAAGACACCCCTAGCATTCTCCGGATTTTAGAGCTGCCTTGACGTCTGTACTGTACGTCTGAAAATGATTGTTGAATGGTGACTGCTTTTCACTGTCTGCAATGAATGCCCGCATTTCTACCGCCGAACAGTACACACCCCTGAATAAAATCTCGTCTTTCAGTTTTCACTTGAAAAGCAGCCAATGTTCTTATACCTCCTGCAAGGGTTCTTTGATTTCTGTTTTTTTTAAAGAGCTATGCTCAAACTATTGGTTTTATTATAGTAATCGTTCAAATTTCAGATTGTATTGTCGCAAGGCTGAATTTTCAACAGTCAATTCTCCAGTCACTGTCAAGAAACATTAAGCATTTCATATTTTAATCTTGAAAACAGTTGTGCTATGCACTCAATATTTTTGTGAAACCCGTGATACATTTTTTCAGGCTTCTTTAATGAATGGAAAGTTTAAAATAATAGCATTTATTTGAAATATAAATATTTTGTAACATTGTATCTTACTGTCATATTTGATTAATTTAATACATCCTTGCTGTACAAAAAATAATTACCGACCCACACATTTTTAAACAGTGTTGTGTGTTTGAGATGCACTTTTATCATATGTCTTGACACCATTTTGAACTTTCCAAACCTACTAGTCCACAAACATGTCGCCAATTTCAAAGAAACATTGCGACATGTAGCTCAACACAAAGCAGTATGTAGGAGCTACTTAACATAAAAATAGCCAAAAATGTGCCACCCATATTTTCACCTGAGGTGAGGAGAGCAAGGGATCTTAGCAAAAGTAGGCAGACTGACATGATGAAGTCTGAGAATGGTATAATGCCAAATAAATGGAATATGTTTAGATCAAACATATTAATTCATCAATCAAATTACACAAATATTGAGAAGACATGAAATTCAGAGCAGATAACATGGCTGTACATTACATTAGGGTTTGTTAAAAATTAAATAACATGAATTCTAACAACTTATATCTAACAAGCTCTTAAAATTTCAAATGGTTTATACACGTTTCAACCAATTAGACATGAAACAATAAACCAAGTGGCATTTGCAACCAAATGGGTTTCTATCAAAAGTCATTTTACTTTTCAGAAATATTTTTTGCAGTTGGACTGAAAAAAATGGTTTTGAAACTATTTTCACTCAGAAATTTCAAGTAAATTTCACAAAGAATTGCAAAGAAATGGCAAGGATTAAACAATTTTGAAGTAAAAATACTTTTTTACAATGTAGCTTTTTAACTAGTAATTTTAAATAGTATATCTACTGTTGTCTTCTTATTTGTTGTCTTTTTGTGAAATGTTTTGCTTGCAAAAGTGTGTTTGAGCCGTGTTATGCATTAATCAATTTAAATAGTTGCGCTTAACATTGTGTTGTCTAATGCAGGGGTTTTTAAACTCCTAAGGGGTCCCCATAAACATTTCAGAGAATAAAAATACATAGCAAAAATGGATAAAGTCTACCGAATATTCAGTTTAATTTCTAAATGTTTCTCTCCTTTCTTGCCGTATAGGCTGCTTTCCATAATTGTATATGTTTGCTTTATATCCTTCTGAGTCCCTTTATCTTGATCACTGGGGTTGTGCTCTGCTTACATACATTTATTGTGAAAGTTCCTTATACAAATCATTTTTAATTGAAAAATGTTCTTCTTCAGGTTTATACATACAACATTAAGTATAGCTAATTTATTATTATTATTATTAATTTATTATGGCACACAATTTATCTAACTGTTTAAATGTTTTTTTCATAAAAATAGATGGAATTTAGGATGGGGGTCCCTCATAAAAGATTTATCGTATTTGGGGGTCCTTGGCATACAAAGTTCATACAATGATTATTAAATGTTTAAATGTTTAGGCCTGTGTATCTCACCCAGCAGATATACCTGGCATTCAAAACATTGGGATCTGAGTGTATGATCATTTTGTGTGTGTCCTAATTAATGTTAGAATGCTTGCTGTCTATTTGGGCCTGCTTGCTTGTGTGAAGAGAAAGAGAAAGAGAGAGACAGTGGAAGAGAGGAGGGGGTGTTCTCTCCAGACACCCGTTGCTGTTGATCATTATGTCTGTGTTCAGGTGTCTTTGAGGGTGGCAGTAGGTGGAGATAACCTGGGAGACAGACAAAGAAGTGTGTGTGTGTGTGTGTGTAAGCTGGAGAGGGGGTGTTACTTTCCGGTACAGATATAATCACAGCCTATAATATATTTAACAGTCGTCTCTCTCTCGGTCTGTTGCGGCTTTCCGTGACCTTACTTTATCTCACTGCAGACCAGAACGGCAACAAACAGATTTCATATATTGCAATTAGACACATCTGGATCCTGTCAGCAACACCAGACGGATTTCAGTGATCAGCTGTGTACTTTTTCTACTTTTTCTTTTAAACAGTGACTTGTCTACTCAAAATACATCAACTGCTGTAGTTAATAAGTAACATTTACTGTACTGTATAACAGAAAAAAAACTGCAGAGAACAATAATACTGAAAACCCAGATTAAAGGTAATTATGCACATTTAACTTGTCTCTAAGCCAAGTTTACCTTCAGCCCACATGCAAGCATCAGTTTACCGATTGAATCTAATGATGCAGCGGTGATGATGAGAGCCTGGACGCTGAGATGACTCACACCACAGTCTGTGTGTGTGTCATACCGTCAACGGAAAGCAGTCAAACACAAGAGGTGAAATCCAGGTGATCTGGATCAAGCTGTTCATCTACACACGTTTAGAAAACTGGAAATATCATGTCTGAGCAGACGGTGAGAGGTTGCAACACTTTACAGCTTACTTCTACTGGAGCTACAAAGATTGCATGCAATGGGACAGTGCATTTGTTTCCTATTTTATTTGCAGTTCTGAAACGAACAAGTCAATTTCATTACCACAATAAACTGATGCACAGATTTTAAAATGTCTTTCAATTGATGTTACAGCCCACTCTGGTAGTGGTGGAGACTGTAACAATAGCACTCTTTGTATATGGCATTCATATTTACACAGTATTATAGATTTATAAAACTACTTTCATTTGTTTCAGACAACATTCAGAAATATATCAATGATTGAGATACATTTTTCTTCGATAGTTTTGTATCTCACCTTTAACCCACCACAGAATTGCATGGATTATTAAATCACAAAAGAAACAAAAAAAAAATCATATTTTTTCTTTTTAATTCAAAATGTAATATAAAAAAATGTAAATATTTAGGTAAATATGAATAAATATATAGGCAAATATATAGGTTAAACGTGGCTTTTAAAGATCTTTGCATCTGTAGCTATCTTGTTTCAGCATTATATAAACCGAAGCTTCTTGACTTATAGTTAATTTATACTACAAATAAATGTATTCATTTATTCTGATAAATACCCTAAATACATAAAACATGTGATTAAATAGCATTATATTTGTAAAAGATCAATTAAACTGCAGATATAGCACTTTTATGAATAAGTTATTGGTGTGACAGTTCCTATTTCATGCACAGCTGCCACCAACATCTTTTACCTTTAATTCATGACCAATATCTTCAACTTTTGCATTGTGAGAGCAAAGTGAAGGCTTACGTACCTTCTTTAAAATCTTAAGAAGACGTGAAGGAAGGCAGTCCACGTAAGGAGCATTTGTATCGCTGCAGAAATGTCCTCGGATCCTCCAGCTGGTTGGATCTGCGCCGGTCACCGCTGAATCGCTGTAGTTCCACTCGCGCTCTGAATGATTCCACAAATGGGGCGGGGCTTTGTGTCACATGACAGACTGCAAAATATATGATTGGCCACTGGGATGTAGGTTGACACAATGCTGTTGTTTGTGATTGGTTGAGTGTGAAGCTATTTGACGTTCAGTTCGGCGTGTGTTAAGAATTTGGTGAAGGGGGGCGAGTAAGTGTGGGTGGGTGGGGTCCTTTAGAAAAAAGAAAAAAAGAAAAAAAAACCCCAAAAGGCCCATATTTTCTGCGAGTCTGTCAGTGTCGAGATTTCCAGCTTAAAGATGCTTAAAACATACTGAATACGTAAGGTATTTATTCAAAGAAAAATGTGAGAGACAATTATTGTAAAATGTTGTTTTAAATAAAATCCAAATATTTTTGTGAAAGAATATTTATAAATATTTAAAAAATATATTGTATTTTATAAATGTTAGACAACTCCCTTCTCAGCATACTAAAGAATTGTAGAGCAATCACATTTTACACTTAATCTGATCTCTGAATGCTTTAGGTTTTTGTAATGTTTTAGTGTGCTTACAAAAGCTGTTTTTAGTTGATTTGCTCTTAATTCTCTGCCTGTAGACTTCCTGTGTACCCCACGAACCACAAATCTGAATGAATTTGCTTGGCTTAGAGGAGAAAGAGTATTGCTGTTGGGACACTTTTAAACAGACTCATTTGTCTTCCTTCTGGTCAGGGCAGCAGAAGGAAGCATTAAAGCATCCTTAAACAGTTCTATTGGGGTATGCTTTTGACCATCATCTGGAACAGATTACATTTTAATTGACAATTGGTTCCCCAAGATCTATAAAACAACAAAGAGGAATGAAAAACATTAAGAGTGCTTCTCCTCTCCTCTGTGCTGTTTCTGCTGAACCGTAGAGCTCTGTGACTCATTTCAGTGAATTATTTACAAAAGAAAAACTCAAAATAGGATTCAGTCCTCCTTTTTTGAGCAATGAGCGTCACTCGTCAAAGCTATCAGGCCAAATAGATTGTAAAGCAAAAATGACAGTCATCATCATTTACTCACCATATGATTTTCTTTCTTCTGTGGAAAACAAAAGGGAGTTAAGACAGGAGTCACTTTGAACACTTTTATGGATCTATAATTGCTTGAAAAAAGAGCATTCATCAGAATTTCACCTTTTGTGTTTGATAGAAGAAAGTCATACTGGACTGGAATGACACAAGGGTGCGTAAATAGCCTAATCATTTGTGTGTGTGTTTGTGACCTAAAACTAAAAATCGAAAACTTTTATGCGTTTTGGCCGTTCATTTAAATGACAACAACATTTTGGGGGTCTGATAACGGAAACGTAATATTATTATATTTGCGTAAACTACAAAAACGTGATTTATTTTTCACAGAAAACTCCGACGTCATGCGCATGAATAATACAGTGTTGTGTAAACATACCCTGATTCTTTAAAGGTACATTTACACAACAATAATGTAAAAACAGAAAAGGTTTTTTTTTTTTTTACAATTTTTGTACACAGACAACAATTATGGAAGGATATCGCGGACAATTTTCAAAAGGAATTGCAAGTTGTATTTGCAATTGCGTTTTCAATTTGTGGACGCATAAACTCTGACATAATTCAAACGCAATTGCAATTTCGCGTATTTCCGTTTGCAATTTCGTTTACGCAAACGCACAAGGACTGCCATATTTCAAATGAAAAAGCAAAGTCTGCTTGCAATTGCATTTCCAATGTCTTTCAAGGTATGACCCTGCCATTTTGGAATAGTAATAGAAAATCACCTATTTGCTATTTCATTTCCTCCGTGTCCTGCCACAACCTGCCCAAAATTCAAATGGAATTGCAATCCCCTTTGCGTTTGCATTTCCGACGTCTAACACAGTCAACTGTCAATCAGGCTGGAGGGCGGGGTTTATTGATGTAGTCTGAAAGTAGGCCACGCCCTCGAAAATTGCAAACGGAAATGCGCGATTTGCAATTGCGTTTGAATTATGTCACATTTTATGCATCCACAAATTGAAAACGCAATTGCAAATACAACTTGCAATTCCTTTTGAAAATTGTCCGCTATATCCATCCATAAACAATGTTCCCGTTCACATAGATCCTGAAAACAGTTAAAGGCTGTATTATGCTGCCAGGCCAGTAGATGGCGATGTCATTTTGTAAATAAAAACTATGCGCCGCCACCTATAGGTTGAACACGTAATATGCATTTGACTTCACAAATTCGCTTTTTGTAGGCTGCGTCCGAAACCTGGAAATTGCTGCCTTCGGAGGACACATTTCAAGGCAGGAAGGCATCAAGGCACATTCGAATCATGTTGGCTTCACTTCCTGTCTCCTGAGATGCCTTCATCTGATCAAGTTTTGAAGGCAGCATAGATGTATCTTCGCTGCCTTTGATATCCCACAATCCTGTGCCTTCCATTCTGTAACAGTTAAGCTAAGATGGCATCTGAAAGTTGCGCTTGCTGGTCAGTTTGTGTGTAAATGTAAGTTTTTTTTACCAACATTTTCCACTTCTGATGTCATTTCAAGAAAATTAAAACAAATAGTTTTTGCTCTGTTTAATATGGCGTGACGCTGCAGCGCCTTAGCTCAAGAGAAGCAACAGCGTGGATCATGCGTGAACTTATAATTTCCTCCGCTTTAATACCAATTACAGTGCAAAATAAACATGAACATTTGAAGTTATGTTAGACAGGTAATACAGTAGCCTACATTTTACTGAAATCTGTATCATGTCTCATGTGATCGCTCAATCAGTGTTTCAACCGCGGAAAGACGTAAATAAAACAGCTTGTAAACAATATGTCACATAACATCACATTTACCTCAGAAAAATCATAGGCCTATTAATTGATCGTAAACTTGTTAGTCAGCTCGAAAAATGAAATCTAGAGAGAAGCATATCGCTAAATATGTGTACCATATTCATTATAATTTGTAATGTTCTTCAATATTTCAATTTAAAAAATGTGTGTCAATACCCAGCCCTAGCTTAAAGCATTTCATTTGAACACACATATATATATATATTCATCTTTGAACATTCAGAAAGCAACACATTTATGTTAGTCATTTTGGAAAAAGAAAAAACTTTGACAAAAAAAAATATATATATATAAATATTCTTAAATTATAGCTCATCTAACATTCTGCCCCCATAGGCTCAGAGTTATGCATAATACTGCACACATTTCTGTCTGTTATGTTGTCTGTTGAAACTGCAATTTATATGGATGCAGTAGACAGTGTAAAGGAAAATTAATCTCTTTCCTTTTCACACACACACACACACACACACACACACACACACACACACACACACACACACACACACACACACATTCATGTCCTCAGTAGTTATTTGCAGGGTTGATAAATTCGCTCCTGCTAAAGGATAATCCATAATGAAAGTGTTGCAGGTTCGTGCAGCAGAGGCTGGTTTCTGTCGTCTCCATGGTGATTTGACATAGATGTTCACATGTGGGTAAAAACATTTCACTGGGATGGTATTCAGTGCTGGAATTTATTGCTAAATTTAGGCTGGACATTTTCACAGTTATCTGGCTGACACCACAGTGTAGAAACCGCATCATGAATTGTATTTGGCAGAGTGTTATGAAAAACTCACATCATGTACATGCTATATTATACCCTTACAAGCAGGTTTTGGAAATTTCTGCTGGATAAATTTAGACTCTCTGCTTTGTAAATCAATTCAAATTGGGATGACACATAATTTTATAACCAAGATCATACCAAAACGCTGTTTGTGTGTGATCAGAATGATTGTTCCACTTTTTGTCACTGTCATCATGTGTGGAAATCTGATCTGCTATACTTGATTACCATGGCAACCCACCAAAAGCCAGGGATTTAGTAGTATCGGTGCCAAACACTAGGCACATTTCTATGTGTGCTTCAACAAAAGCCTATCAATCAGCTTTAGCCTGAAGGGAATGATAACTAAAATTAGTAAGCATATTCAGAAATAAAAAAAAGATCGAGTACATGCTTCATAGTTACTATACAAAATACAAAAGAAGATTAGGCTGCGTCCGATATCGCATACTCTCTTGGGTAGGTGCTTATTTTGAAAAAGTATGTTCTGTATAGTATGAATGTGTAGCCTACATTCGTACTACATTCGCCATGTTGGCATTACCATCGACCTACCAGCGTTACGTCGCTTCACTGCCATTCATATATCCTCTCCCGTGGCCTCATTGGGTAGTAAAGTGTCCATTGTATGCTGAATCTCACGGAAGAAGTAAGTCATCAAGGTAATTTTTGCCTACTCTTTTATGAGTAGCCTACTGTGAATTTGGACATACTTCTTTTGTCAAGTATTGTTTTTCACCGACAATATGATTTCGGATGCAGCTGTTGATAATATCTGTTTAGATCACCATATAGCGCACAGTTTATTACTACAGATGCTTTATGCCTGCTACTGACTTTGATGACACCTTTGAATGGTAGGCTATGACGCAAGTTAGAATAGAAGACTAGCATGCGCTAGTGGTAAACAAGCATCTCACTTTGGCAATTGTGGTTTTAATGTGTGCTGGAAAAAAATCGAAGCGAACAAGGAGAATATGGACGCTGTTATGGTTGGGGGAAAGAGGCCAACTCGGCATGGCAATTTTGCAAATGGAGCTTGAGGTAGGTAGTTTTTAGATTTAGCGCCATGCCGCGTTGATCAATGTCATTTCATGTTGCATTTTTAATGGATGGTCAGTAGACGTAGGTCGTAGCAGCAAACACACTGAGATGATTATGCAAAATTTCTGACACTATTAGAAAATTATCGCAGGTTATCTCTGGCTCGCGAGACTGTGACAATGGATTTCTTTGAACCTCTCTCTCTGAACAACGTAGTAAGTCGGTGTAAGACACCCCCCGTTTTTTTTCTCCGGACTGTAGATGGCGCAGAATTTAATCTGAATATCAACATTTGTAAGATTTAGTCAGCCTTTTAGTCAACAGTTTTGAGGTTAATTGAACTAATTTTGTGTCTCAATAGTCTTTAGACATTGTATTACGTTAAATATAAAAGTTTTAGTGTCTATTTGTTAATGAGGGATTTGTGGACATATCAATGTTTTTAGATTTGTGGAGTAAAAGTTATAATTTTTATTTTGAAGTAAACAGATAAAATTAGACCCTTGTAAGATGACCCCAATTGGCACACAAGGCCCAGAATGGCATGTTGTTCTTTTTAAATTTAACAATTATTGTAATTAATGGGGTTATTATTCACTATGCATGCTAGAGAGAAGCATTCGAGCAACAGGAAAGGCAACGACTGTGTGAGTACTGTATCATTGTTCTCCTTGTTTTTGTAACTCAGCTGTTATTTAGTACGTTTGTCTGCATAGTGTAGTGTGTTGTGTTGTGAAGTAGCGTTTGTTCACGGTTTGACCACGTGGCCTCGCGAGTTAACAGTATCGGCGTGGCCTAAGCCAGCGTTGTATATAAGCATTGCATTGTTTACATGTAGTTAGAGAGAAGCATTCGAGCAACAGGAAAGGCAACGACTGTGTGAGTACTGTATCATTGTTCTCCTTGTTTTTGTAACTCAGCTGTTATTTAGCACGTTTGTCTGCATAGTGTAGTGTGTTGTGTTGTGAAGTAGCGTTTGTTCACGGTTTGACCACGTGGCCTCGCGAGTTAACAGTATCGACGAGGCGTGGCCTAAGCCAGCGTTGTATATAAGCATTGCATTGTTTACATGTAGTTAGAGAGAAGCATTCGAGCAACAGGAAAGGCAACGACTGTGTGAGTACTGTATCATTGTTCTCCTTGTTTTTGTAACTCAGCTGTTATTTAGCACGTTTGTCTGCATAGTGTAGTGTGTTGTGTTGTGAAGTAGCGTTTGTTCACGGTTTGACCACGTGGCCTCGCGCGAGTTAACAGTATCGACGAGGCGTGGCCTAAGCCAGCGTTGTATATAAGCATTGCATTGTTTACATGTAGTTAGAGAGAAGCATTCGAGCAACAGGAAAGGCAACGACTGTGTGAGTACTGTATCATTGTTCTCCTTGTTTTTGTAACTCAGCTGTTATTTAGTACGTTTGTCTGCATAGTGTAGTGTGTTGTGTTGTGAAGTAGCGTTTGTTCACGGTTTGACCACGTGGCCTCGCGCGAGTTAACAGTATCGACGAGGCGTGGCCTAAGCCAGCGTTGTATATAAGCATTGCATTGTTTACATGTAGTTAGAGAAGCATTCGAGCAACAGGAAAGGCAACGACTGTGTGAGTACTGTATCATTGTTCTCCTTGTTTTTGTAACTCAGCTGTTATTTAGTACGTTTGTCTGCATAGTGTAGTGTGTTGTGTTGTGAAGTAGCGTTTGTTCACGGTTTGACCACGTGGCCTCGCGCGAGTTAACAGTATCGACGAGGCGTGGCCTAAGCCAGCGTTGTATATAAGCATTGCATTGTTTACATGTAGTTAGAGAGAAGCATTCGAGCAACAGGAAAGGCAACGACTGTGTGAGTACTGTATCATTGTTCTCCTTGTTTTTGTAACTCAGCTGTTATTTAGTACGTTTGTCTGCATAGTGTAGTGTGTTGTGTTGTGAAGTAGCGTTTGTTCACGGTTTGACCACGTGGCCTCGCGCGAGTTAACAGTATCGACGAGGCGTAGCCAGCTGAATTCAATAAGGAGTGTGTATAAATAGAGCGGGACTCCGCGGCAGCGGCAGCGGAAGCGGCAGCCCTCGTGTGAAGCCCTCATCGTGTGAAGACCGAAGAGTGTAAAGACCAGCGACTCTACTCTACTCAGAAGTCTCCAAACTCATCCTTTCCAAACACCCCACTACTTGTCCGCTTGATCCTATCCCCACTCACCTGCTTCAGGCCATTACTTCGTCAATTACTCCTGCACTCACCCACATCGTCAACACCTCTCTTCACACCGGGACTTTCCCACAGCATTCAAGCAGGCTCGGGTAACCCCACTGCTTAAGAAACCCTCTCTGAACCCAGCACTTTTAGAAAACTACAGACCGGTGTCCCTTCTGCCTTTTATTGCTAAGACACTTGAGAGAGTAGTGTTCAACCAACTCTCTATGTTTCTTGCACAGAACAACCTCCTGGACAACAACCAATCTGGATTCAAAAGCGGCCACTCAACTGAGACTGCCCTGCTCTCGGTTACTGAAGCACTGAGACAGGCAAAAGCAGCTTCCAAATCCTCAGTACTTATCCTGCTGGATCTGTCTGCTGCTTTTGACACAGTTAACCACCAAATCCTCCTGTCAACACTCATGAAGATGGGGATCTCAGGAACTGCTCTCCAGTGGTTCAAGTCTTACCTCTCAGGTAGGTCCTTCAGGGTGTCATGGAGAGGTGAAGTGTCTAAGTCACATCATATTGCTACTGGAGTTCCTCAGGGCTCAGTGCTTGGACCACTTCTCTTCTCCATCTACATGTCATCTCTAGGATCTGTCATCAAGAAACATGGCTTTTCCTATCACTGCTATGCTGATGACACTCAACTCTACTTCTCATTTCAACCAGATGATCCCACAGTTGGGGTTCGGATCGCTACCTGCCTGACAGACATTTCTGCCTGGATGAAGGAACAACACCTTCAACTCAATCTGGCAAAGACAGAACTGCTTGTGGTCTCAGCCAACCCAGCACTTCGACATACTCTCTCCATTCAGCTCGGTTCATCAACCATAACTCCGTCCGGGACTGCCAGGAACCTTGGAGTTGTGATTGATGATCAGCTTAAATTCACTGACCACATTACTGCAACAACCCGGTCCTGCAGATTTGCGCTATACAACATTAGGAAGATTAGACCCTTCCTATCAGAGCAGGCCACTCAACTCCTGGTCCAAGCTCTTGTACTCTCCAGACTGGACTACTGCAATTCTCTTCTAGCGGGCCTTCCAGCATCCACTGTTAAACCCTTGCAGCTGATCCAGAACGCAGCGGCGAGTGGTCTTCAACGAGCGAAGAGAGCTCATGTCACACCTCTCTTCATCAGTCTTCACTGGCTGCCGATAGCTGCGCGAATCAAATTCAAGGCTCTGGTGCTCGCCTACAAAGCAACCGCAGGCTCTGCACCAGTATACCTAAACTCACTTGCTCAGACTTACACACCCTCCAGAAGCTTGCGTTCTGCAAGTGAGCAGCGCCTAGTGGTGCCATCTCAAAGAGGCATGAAATCCCTCACTAGGACCTTTTCCTGGACCGTTCCCACCTGGTGGAATGACCTGCCTGTCTCAGTTCGAGCAGCCGAGTCTGTAGCCATTTTCAAAAAACATCTCAAGACACTTCTTTTCCAGCAGCACTTGACCAATAAAGAATAGCACTTATCACTCTATTCGTTACTGTTTGTTATTTAAAAAAAAAAAAAAAAAAAAAAAAAAAAAAAAAAAAAAACTGTCCTGTGTTTTGTGTTTCGTGAGACTTGTTACAGCGCTTGCATATTGTTGCCCTTGACTAGTGTTGGTTGCTTCTATTACTCTCATTTGTAAGTCGCTTTGGATAAAAGCGTCTGCTAAATGACTAAATGACTAAATGCACTATGCAATGAATTTAATGTACATTTCAGACATCTTCACTTTCATTAAAACCTATAGGTTAGTTGAGTGAAATCATTCAATTTACATTCAGTGTTTCTATTATGACTTATCTTCAATTAAAATATGGGCAATTAAATATGTAAATATTATTTTCCTGTATATAAGTCACAGAATTATTTTACCTTTCAGATTAACCTCTTTTCTGCTTTGTCTGTCATCCGTTATTTAATTATTCAGCTAAATTGTCCAAATAGAATAGTTGATTTAGTATTTTAAATTTGTCACTTTAAAAAAAATATTAACAAGAATTAAAGCAAAAATCATTTATACATTCTGTGTTTAGCCAGGGGGCTAAATTGTTCAAAGAGGCCATCTTAACCCTCTACTCAGCCTTTTTGAACAATTTTACATTTTGTGCTTTAACATATTAGCAAATGTTTCTATTTATTTCCCATAATAACACATTGGCTGATGCATCATCATCCAGCACATGCTACATTTATGTCTAAATAATGTACAATTTAAAAGTAAATGCACATTGGTCTAAGGGGGGCATCTTTCCCCATGTTACCTATACGGGGCATAAGGCTTTTTTATTTGGATGAGGGGGTGGATGAGCTCCCATGTCAGATCTCAGAATGTCTGGTTGATCGCTGACATGCCTTGAGTGAGGGCAGATGTTTGCTAATTGGAGTGATTAGGTCTTAACGAGGGGAGAGGTCCTTAACTAGGCACCCATGGTTTTAGCCAGCTCAGCTGCTGATGATGAGCGAGCGATACAAAACCCCTCAGACGATACAGAAAAGAGATCAAAGAATCAGGATTCATTTTGAAAATCTGATTGCTCACAATTTTCATATTTAAAACAGAAAACATTTGGTAGTGTCTGAAAACAACACACTTGTCTGTGCATAGGCTACTGCATTCTCTGCATGCTTTCTACGATAATTAAAAGCATGTGAAGCTCTCTGTAGAAATGCCCACAACTTGCTTCTTTCTTGATCTAAAGGAAAAGAAACCATTCCAATTCTCACTGGCTCTGCTTATGAAACTCAACCGGGCTTAATATTTAACCCTAACTGTAATCCAGCACCTGAGTTTTTGTGGACCTTTCTCACTCTGAACGTAAGCTGATTTGGTATCATCATGAACGGGGGCTGAACAGTGGTGTTTTGTAAGATCAGTTTGTCTGATACAGAGGGAGATGCTGAGTAACATGTCTGGGTTCCGGGGTAACTGACGGTTACTTCTGAAGCCATTACACAACTGTGAACGCTCGCTTGGAGCGTAAATGGAGGAAGGACATTCTGACCCATCAAGAGGAAGTGACTGTGAAACTACAAAAGGGCCCTTTTTCGACAAACAATCCTTCTTCCTCTAATTCTGAATCAGATCTGTCTGTGTTTTATATTACACTAGTGTCCAGATAGAACCAGGTTTAGCCATACAACTTCTTTTTATAACATTCTTTCACTCTCACATGCTCAACTTCTCTTTCTTCTATCAGCTCAGCTTCTCTCACCTCTTTATCTCTCTCTCTATCTATCTATCTATCTATCTATCTATCTATCTATCTATCTATCTATCTATCTATCTATCTATCTATCTATCTATCTATCTATCTATCTATCTATCTATCTATCTATCTATCTATCTATCTATCTATCTATCTATCTATCTATCTATCTATCTATCTATCTATCTATCTATCTATCTATCTATCTATCTATCTATCTATCTATCTATCTATCTATCTCTGTCTATCTGTCTATCTATCTATCTTTTCTTTTAAAGAAATTAATAGGCTACTTTTATTTTGCAAGGAAGCTTTACATCGATCAAAAGAGATAGTAAAGTAAAGTTTTTTAAACACTATCCATCTATTTTTTTTAATGTTCCACAAAATATTAAGCAAAGCAGCACAACAGTTTTCAACATTGATAATAATAAGAAATGTTTTTTGAGTAGCAAATCAGCAAACTAGAATAATTTATGAAGGATTATGTGACTGATGATTTTGGAGTATATTTACACTGTAAAAATAGCTGTATTACTGTATTTTATGCTATGAATTGTGGGAGCATGATAAATAATTGCTGTAAATTTTACTGTAAAATAAGCCATTGTACATAATTACAATAAGACATTGTTTTTGTTCGATTTAAATTACTGTTATTTGCTATTAATTGAAAAAATGAAAGAAAGAAAATGGCAGTCTTCAGAAAATCAAAGCATTTGGTACCTCTCTAGAATAAGTGCATAACACCAAAGCATTGGTGAATTTTTAATAAATTTGGGCTTTTTAAACAATCATTTAAAAATGTTTGCTTTACAACACTACAAAACAAAAGGGGTTTTATTGTTGCATTTTGTTATTTGGAGGTGGCAGATGGGTTTGAAGTTAAATGATATTAAATAAATTTTATTTTTATGTGAACTATTCCTTTAACTAATCACTGACACAAAAGCCGCTCTCATCAGGCTGCTAAAGTAACTACTCTAACATAAACTAACATTCATTTCCATAAATGCACCTCTGTGACCAATAGTACTTCTACTTGTTTCAACAGCCTGCTTAAAATTCACATTTAATGCACCACATTTTCAATAAACACCTTGTAATTAATTTCAATTCAAGCCTTACAGGCCCTTTCTTAAAGTCCATGCCGCTTGGGATAGGTGCTGATGGCAGAATTAGGCAGTGAGCATTACGATATTCCCTGGGGCGCCGGGCCTGTCGCACTGATGTGAAAGCGCGGCATGACGTGTGGACAAGATGCAGGCAGTTGGACGGCTGGAGGTCTGCTGTGGGGGTTATTCTGCATTGTTGTTAGCTTGGCCTACATGCTCAGCCAAGCATATTCTCTTACTGCAGACACACATCTAACATCATTGATGCATCTCTCTGTGCATCATCTTTCTTCTCCTTCTCTTTTCACTCTTGTTCAAATCAACGTCTCATGATTAAGGATGCTGCCAACAGGCATTATAATGACGATCACGCTCTGGCTAATGCCATGTTGTTGCTGCATAATTTAAGCCTATTTTAAAAATAAATGGCAGTATTGTGTCCATAGCTCTGCCCTGGTCTCAAAAACGCATATTAAGTTCAGCAAAATGGTTTTCTAACATTGGCACTGATGCATTTCTTTAGCCATCTAAAAAGTTTTTTTTTTAAAAACCACATTAGCATCTTTTTAATATTGGATGTATATCAGGACAGTCATCGTCTGCAACGTAATGTGGCCAAAAATATGACACATATCACATATTTGGCTGCATTTTACTCCAGTCTCACCACTCCAGATGGACACACAGGTTTCATGAATTGTTCATCATGAACATATTTGTTTTCAAAATCCTCCACTTCAGTAGAAACCGCATATATTTAAACATTTGTCAGTTCTAGTGCTTCAGCTTTAATTTGTTAGGATGTGTACCTGTCATAAGCATTAAAAACATTTCTAACATTGGTTTTCCTGGTACTGAGCCGAGAGGTAGCCTACAATCCGCTGAAATGTATTTAATCTTAAAGTTCAAAAGGTCATAGAGCAGGTATTTAGAAGCACACAACTCAAAAGCAGCTTTAAACAGGGGTTGGTTTTGATTGACAGGGTGTTAGCCAATCAGGATTGAGTAGAGTGACATTGATTGGATGTGTTACTAATAAGTCTTGACAGCAAGATGGTAAGTCTCTGTTCTCAGATCTTCAATGATATTATAAATGTGCATAGAATTTGAAATAACCCGCTGATATCAACTTTGTTTATTCTGCATCCATTTGCATTGATTATCTGCTTTCAAATAGCCAATTTTAATTTTTAATTTTAAAATCTGTAAGGTAAAGACCTTTTTCCACAAGGCATAGTTATTAAATAGAAAAAAAGTCTCTAAATGTTATTAATCAAAATAACATTAACATTGTCCAACAATAAAAAGCTGACTCATAAATGACATTCTCATCAATGTTTTTCTTTATGGTGGGTGAATAGAAGGGAATGCAAGATTTGTTTGCAGATGTGACAATCAAAAACGGGTTGCATGTGCTCAGTTTGTAGAGTGTGAAGGCTTTGGGGCCAATTCCCAAGGAAAACACCACCTAATAAAATATATTTTGTGTAAAAGTGTCTTTCAAATGCACACATGTAATCAGTGTTGAGGAAAGTCATAAAAGTAATGCATTACAAAATATAGGGTATGCACTGACGTCACTTTCCCGTGGCAGAAGAGCTGCTGCATGACTGGATTTAAAAGGGGAAACTGCGAAAACACAGCGATTATAAGTTTAAACCATAAACTGTATAAAAATATGGACGTAGTGTCCGTGACGTCACCTATAGGATTCTGAAGAGCAGTTTTGAAGCGTAAAGTATGGTCGAGCTGGCCGTTGCCACAGCAGCGTCATCACTCCCTGATAACAGAAAATGGGCAAAGAGGTGGGACGTGGGCGGAGCTGAGGTGACGCTCAAAGTGGCCACTCCCTTAATTATGCAGAACTTTAAGGCTTTATATAATGTAAACGAATGAGTTTTACAAAAATTCACCACCCTCACAGTTGTCATGAAGGGCAAATTTAGCCATTTAGACCAAAACTAGAATTTGTACCAGGCTGTAAACATGTTTTTTTTTTTCTGGTGTAAAGTTGGGCACTTTAAGATGGAGCTCAATGAGATTCTGCTCCCTTCTGGAAACCTTTCCCTAGTGGCCAGTCGATGAACTGCAGTTTAAGTCCCTTCCGTATTGTCTTCAAGAGAAACCGCGGGAGGTTGCCGCTTGGTTTAAACAAAAGGTTTGGCTAAAAGGTCCAGTGATCCATTTATATTGACATGCAGTATTTCCTGACTTTTGTATGAGCTTGATTTCAAAGCCGGGGAAATACATAAAGCAAATTTGATAACAATATAAAAACAATATAGGTAGGTCTAAATCTGGGTGATCACTTATATCAATGTTATATTGTTATATCGTCCAGCCCTAAAACTTGTATAGTTTTTGTGGGTGTTTATTTAAAACATCCAATTATGCAGAATATAAGATGGTAAATATTGAAGTGGCGAGTTGACAATACAATATATAACAATATATATAGGGTGTGATTTTACCCCAAAATTCTATATATTCATTGACACAAAATTATAACTGCAAATCCATGTTTTACTGCCTGGAGTTCAGTTGTTGAACTGCAGAGATCCATTTGCTTCTCTTTTCTGTAACTTTCGGCAGTCTGTAAAAATATACCATGTCATGTCAAATCTATTTGTACATTCATTCTCAAAGCTCTTTACCATTTTTGATATCTTTTGTGTGTTTTTTGTGGCATTCACACTGAAAACCAATGCTGCCACTCAGTGGGTAACCTCAGTCCCTAAAAATTTAACTAATTGTGTTACTTAGTTATTTTTTATGGAAAGTAATGCATTACATTACATTTGTGTTACTTTTTCTCATCTGGGCATGTTCTTCCATTCTGGATCGCAGAAGAATAGGATGCAGGAGAAGAAAGTTCAACATTCTTACTTCAGCAATAAAAACAAAAAAATTAAACAAAATGTGAAAATATTGTTAGTATGGTTGAATTGGATTATTGAAGGACAGCCTTGAAGGTGCTTAATAAAGTGAGATTAAAAGCATAAAGTATATTTTGTGTAATTTAACATTTAATTATTTCAGGTTTGTGTAATATTCTGAGTTAGCATTTTACTGTTTTTATTCATTTTAAGGAATACTTAATCTGTTTTTGTGCAAGTGAGATTTAAAACAATAACCATCATGTTCACACAGCGCACACAACACTGCACTAATATATTAGTAATATATTTTGTTGTAAATTTAAAAGTAATGTTACTTTACTAGCTCCAGAAAAAGTAATCTTATTACATAACTCACATTACCCCCAACACTGCATGTAATCTAAATATTTTCTTAATGTGCACAATGTAGTATGCTGTGGAGGCTATTCCTTTATAAACATGTATAATATTTCATATTGAATTTCTGTGTTATAATAGTACAGAGAGTTACAAGGAATGTGAATCACAGTTTGCCTTGGGGCCTGTAAATCCCATGGCCTTTGGGTCTCTGTGCTTATTCCACAGAATTATGGGATATGATGCACGTCAAAAGTCACAATGTCACAAAAAACACAATATTTCCGGCCAAGTGTCCTTGTCATCCAAAGCTACTGCAAAAAGGACAGCTTGCATGTCAAAGGCCTGTAAGCTTAAATACAAATCAGTATTTTAGTTCTTTCAAAACACATTTTTATTGTTGTGCTTTAAAGTTTAGGTTTACAAATACCATGTAAATACCAAATACAGATTTAGAGATATGATTATTTAATCAGATTTAAATGAGATTTAGAGTATGTTTCCTTTTTTCCCAGCGTTTCTGGCAGATTTCCAGTGAAACAGCCTTCCAGATGTTACTTACACAACATATAAAGATGCAGATTGAAACATTTTTCATCAGGCACTCTAAGATATACTCGATTGCTGGGAATTTTTCTGAAACAAAAAGGCATAATGCAATTTAAATCCAATCCTAAATGCCAGGTGGCCTGTGCAGCAATGCCAGAATCCTCTCTTTCTGGCTCCTGTTAGGATACAAGCTGTGATACTTTGTGCAATATATAATTTGTGTTTTTTGGTCACTTTATAAAAAAGTGTATTGCAGTACCAAAATAATGTTTGCCACGTGTTTTAGACAGTATTTTATCATTAATACAGCAATGATAATGACATTGGAAAAAAGTGGTAACATGTCCCCTGACTTTTCAACCTTTCAACTTTAAATATTAAATAAATAAATAATATAATAGGCATATAAATAATAGGCATAATTCATTAAAACATTATTAAATGGCTTTTTATATTATTATGAAAAGTTTTTAACTCTATTTGGTCTGCACATTGTTACCGATATTGTGTTGGTCCCCCTTTTGCTGCCAAAACAGCCCTGACCCATTGAGGCATGGACTCTACTAGACCCCTGAAGGTGTGCTGTGGTATCTGGCACCAACATGTTAGCAGCAGATCCTTTAAGTCCTGTAAGTTGTGAGGTGGGGCCTCCATGGATTGGACTTGTTTGTTCAGCACATCCCACAGATGCTCGATTGGATTGAGATCTAGGGAATTTGGAGGCCAAGTCAACACCTCAAGCTCGTTGTTGTGCTCCTCAAAGCTTTCCTGAACAATTTTTGCTTTGTGGAAGGAGCATTATCCTGCGTTATCCTGAAAGAGGCCACAGCCACCAGGGCTGTGTTATTCACTTCACCTGTCAGTGGTCATAATGTTATGCCTGGTCGGTGTATAGCTATATATCATTTATATATAAGCGAACTATGTTAACTTGTATTTTGAAAATACAGATAGTTGTAAAATAAAAGTAAGTAAACTTCAGACAAAGGAAACGGGTGCTCAAATGTGCACATGGTGAGTTAATTTACATATTTCATTGGTGTTTCACTGTTTAATGTTTGTGTGCAAGATTTTTTTAGACAAGATGCTATGGATGCCATATCAGAAAATGTATCTTTTATGAGTAGGTGTCACTTGTTATGGTATGGCTCTGCTTCAGTTGTCCTTTATGATAATAATGTCAAAATGTTAATAAACTCCGAACCCAACTATTTCAAAACTTGAATCTGAATGCACATTTTGTAGGTCAGAATGTCAACCCAACAACCTGAATTAATCTGATTGTTGAACACATTATCACATAATTTATAAAATGCATTGGGAAAATCAATATCATTTCTCTAGTAGTAATGAGATGACCTCTGCAGTAATGCTGCATTGTGTGTGTGTGTGTGTGTGTGTGTGTGTGTGTGTGTGTGTGTGTGTGTGTGTGTGTGTGTGTGTGTGTGTGTGTGTGTGTGTGTGTGTGTGTGTGTGTGTGTGTGTGTGTTGTTTACTTTAGGAACTGTGAAGCCCATGGGGGAGGCTGAGAGGTGGGCAAACAGGAAGTGACACGGTTGTGTGCGTGTGCTGTGCCTGTGTGGACTGACCCTAATCATAACGGACAGTTTGCGCTTACATAAGTTGCTCAAAACAGCCAGTAGGCCTGAAGACCATCCTGGAGCAACATATGTGACTTTATATGTGAATATGTGCACATGCATGTATGCATCAATGTCCACTTTCTTTAATGTATACACACACACACACACACACACACACACACACACACACACACACACACACACACACACACACGTGTCTTCCGCTCTGCTGATGCAAGCAACACAGTCTTTCTAACTTGCTTTGATAAACACATTATTCCCACCATCTCAATTTCTTCTGATCTCTGTACTTAACAGCACCTCACAAAGCATCTCACAGTTAAAGTGCTGATCTAGAATCAGATTTTCCCCCTTTCCTGGTGCAATCTCAGTGAAATAAACAGATTCTGGCTCAGCACTCCTACACGTCTGACTATTCAAGGCAAAAAAACGTATGAAGAATAATGCTGAGGATGAGAGGATGTAAGCACAACCGCTGGCTTTAGCGGTGAAAACGCACACGCAAGCAGGAGGATGAGGATTTGCTGTGGTATTTACTGAACGCTCAGGTTAACTCTTTTCATTGGTGTATAAGTGAGCGTACTGTATGTATCGGTGGTTTGCTGCTGACGGTGGCTTTGCATTGAGAGCAGATCTGCCCGCTGGCTTCAGCGTTTTACACACGTCATTTCATAGCGGACAAACTAAAGTCACACACCTGAACCCGGCATGAAGCGTTAACAATACAGTCTCATAAACAGCATCTTAGCAGTATTGTTAAATCTCTCATGCCAAATAAAGTGAGGGAAATGTAGAATTGGACTCTGTGTCGTGTAGCAGTTGCTTTAGTAGGATGTTGTTTACAGAATGATGTTGAGTTCTCTTTAATATCTCAATTTTTTTTTCTGCAAGGAAATCCACTGCTGTTCAAAAGTTTTGGGTCAGTAGATTTCTTTTAAAACAAATGAATAATTTTATTATAAATAAATGCTGTTCTTTTCTTATCATTATCTTTATTGATCATAGAAATGCTTCTTGTGCAGCAAATCAGCATTAGAATGGTTTCTGAAGGATCATGTGACACTGAAGACTGGAGGAATGATGCTGAAAATATATTAAAATACAAAACAATTATTTTAAATTGTAATAATATGTCACAACATTACTGTATTTTTGCAGCCTTGGAGACTTTTTCAGTAGCATTGAAAATGTTTCAGACCCCAAAGTTTTGAACGGCAGTGTAAAAGAGAGCAAATGGTGACATCTGTTTAGATCTCTTGCTTTTCTCGTTTTCCTTTTCTTTATATAATCTCAGTGTGTCACTGTCGTTTGCCATTTATAAATATGATGACTCCTCTCCTGTGGCCACATGGGGTCTATTTTAGTAACATTTTATTTTGATGGTCCTCTTTAGACATTCTACTAACTATAAGTAACTGTAAGTAAAACCCTACATGTCAACTAACACTCATTAGAGTATTAGACTGTAATTAATATCTGGTAACGCTTTATTTTGATGCCCCCTAACAGAAATTCAACTGATAATAACTAACTTTGCAAGTACAACTTTTTCTACTAACAATAACCTAACAGTCTACAAATACTCATATACAACTTAGTTGCAACCTACACTGATCAGGTACACCGATATTGTGTATTGTCCCCCTTTTACTACCAAAACCTGACTCATTGAGGCATGGCCGCCACTAGACCCCTGAAGGTGTGCTGTGGTATCTGGCACCAAGATGTTAGCAGCAGATCCTTTAAGTCCTGTAAGTTGCGAGGTGGGGCCTCCATGGATCGGACTTGTTTGTTCAGCACATCCCACAGATGCTCAATTGGATTAAGATCTGGAATTTGGAGGCCAAGTCAACACCTTAAACTCTTTCTTGTGCTCCTCAAACCATTCCTGAACCATTTTTGCTTTGTGGTGCATTATTCTGCTGAAAGAGGCCACAGCCACCAAGGAATACTGTTTCCATGAAAGGGTGTACATAGTCTGCAACAATGCTTAGGTAACATTCTGCCGGTTTGCCTTCATCCCGTAGTGCATCCTGGTGCTACGTGTTCTCCTGGTAAGTGATGCACACTCACACAGCCATCCACATTATGTAATAGAAAACGTGATTCATCAGAGCAGACCGCCTTCTTCCATTTCTCCTTGGTCCAGTTCTGAGAGCCCGATCTCACGAAAATGCGTATCAATAGTACGAGTGTGCAATCTCGTAGAATGTATACGCCAAAACTCATTTTGGCGTGCATATGGTACGTCGTTTTTGGCGTGCATATGATACGCACTTTATGGCGTATTATATGTACGAACCCCCCACACCCCCACCCTCACCCTACCCAAAAGCGTGTCATATACACGCCATAAAGTGCGTATCATATGCACGCCAAAAACGACGTACCATATGCACGCCAAAACTCATTTTGGCGTATACATTCTACGAGATTGCACACTCGTACTATTTATACGCATTGTCATGAGATCGTGTTGGTTCTGATGCTCACGTGCCACAAACTGCGATGCACTGTGTATTCTGACACCTTTCTATCAGGAACAGCATTAACTTCTTGTGCAATTTTAACTACAGTAGTTAGTCTGTTTGATCGGACCACATAGGCCAGCCTTCGCTCCCCACGTGCATCAATGAGCCTTGGCCACCCATGACCCTGTCATCGGTTCACCACTGTTCCATCCTTGGAGCACTTTTGATAGATACTGACCACTGCAGACTGGGAATACCCCACAAGAGCAGTTTTGGAGATGCTCTGACCCAGTCGTCTAGCCATCACACTTTGGCCCTTGTCAAACTCTCTCAAATCCTTACGCTTGCCCTCATTTCCTGCTTCTCACATCAACTTTGAGGGCATCATCTTTTTCAAAATGTTCCCTTGCTGCCTAATATATCCCACCCACTAACAGGTGCCCTGACCTTTTAGTGGTCAAAATGTTATGCCTGATCTGTGTATAGTTAGTAGACAGTCTAATGTGGGCCACCAAAAAAAGTGTTACCTATAGTTATTCTATTTAATCATTAATTTTGCTCTATTTAGTCATTCATATAGCCCTATACTTTTACAACACTTGTTGGTAATAATTTTTTCTTTTAATTGAGATATATTGAAGCTGATATTTCGATTAGGCAAATCATAAATGAGAACTCCATGAAATGTAGCAACCACTGACTAATACGATTTTCCTTTTCCTCTTCACTCAAAAGTTATGATAAAAACAGTGTCTCATCCTTGAGTTTCACAGTTTATTTTTAGTCTGTACTATGAGTAAAAAATATGAGTAAGGGGGAAATGGGACAGAACTGATGTCGAGTGAATCTCTGTGATGGAAAGAGCTGATATTACATGTCAGTTAGTTCAGTTAGTCATCGTGGATGTGGGACTCTTGTATGATCATTGCTTTCTTCAGTGTTGTCGCAACTGTTGTGTGCATTTCCAGTGCAAGTGTGAGCATTTACACGCAAAGCTGCTCATCATTCTCCTTTAACAAGCCATTTTTCTGCCATACAGGCATGGAGACCAAACCCTGCATCCTGACTCAACCAATCTAACAACAAAATCAATGCATGTTTATGTGTGAGTAAACAGTTTCATTAAAATCAAGTGGCACTCAAACACTCAATCATTAGGAATGATAATGAATGTTTCCTAAACACATCCTAGTCAATTACAAAAAACTGAGACCTTACCCACTTCCTGTATGCAGTTTAAATTAGAAGCATATGTATGCAGACGCTTTCACCGATGATTTACATGCCGTAATTGGGGTCATATGCATGTGTTTTTTTATTATTATTTTACTTTTTTGTTCCTGAGATCCATTTATGAAGTTATTCAAGATTTCCTTGCATTTATTTGTTTTTTAGCTACTGTATTTTTAAGACTGACGTGCAAACGCCTTCTTTTGTGTGAAATGTGTAACAATTTTATAGGTTGTGGGTTGTTTGTCTGGTCCAATTCAGTTGGTGCTTCAGTAACAAGCTCTTTGCAAAGCCGGCATCACATTCATAAAGCACAAATTCATAAGACAATCTTCTTGTTTCTAAAACTGGAGTCAAGAGCAACACAATAATTGGTTGTTTTGCCATATTTTACTCTTATTGTTAAATGCCAGCTGGGAAAAATATTGTCATTTGTTGTTTATGGATAATGATGGTATATTTTCAACTTCCTCTTTAATTCCGATTACCAGATTATTTGCATTGTTGCGTAAGCCTTTGATGTTCAGTTTAACTATCATTTTGTTCTATAGGGATGAAGTTAGTACATCAAACTGCTTAATTTCAGAAAATCAATGGAAATGTGATCTTTGGAAATGAAAAGGGAATGTGATGATATGATGATGCTTTAAAAGCAATTTAGCAACAATTATTCAGTCAGCACTGATGCTGAGGACCCGTCGGTATCATCCTTTGTTTCAGAGAATAGTCTATTCTTGTCTCACCCTAGCTGTTGTTTCACTGATTTTTTTAAAAGAGCAAAGAAATATTCATGGCAAATGTAGGCCGCGTACAGAACTGGAGCAGCACAAATGAAAATAAACACAACTGAACTTTTAATTAGCAAGTGAAAATACATTTACTGTTCACGCATGCAGAAAAAGAGTCGACAGAACTCCTGAGGGATGTTCTCTATTTCTCTTTCAATCCGTGTCATTCTCTCTCGTTTTCTCTCGCTCTGCATCCTTATAATCTATATAATATAATATAATCTAAACGATCTAAATGATCTATCTCTCTCTCTTTTAGAGGCTTTGTTTTAATCCCTTTTTTATATATTGTTAAATTTGTTATTTAAATAAAATAAAATTAAGGCAGTTTAACGGTTTGCAAGGCTTTTTTGTTGTTATTGTTGTTAATTTAGGAAAAATTTGACTGTGGCAACATTTATACAAAATGATATGTTGCTTCTTGGACGTTTCAGTACACTTTCAAAGTAAGTGTCCGCTGGTTGTTGTCCGTATGCATTCTAAATAAAAATAGTGCTAAATAGCACTATAAGTGGTTAATGTATCATGGAACCACTTTTAGTGCTATATTGCACCTATCTCTAAAGGCGCTACAGAACCTTTGTCAAATGGTGCTTTGTAGAACCATAAGAGGTAGGCTTACATTCATTCAAAGACAGCCAATCACCGTGTCTAATCTTTCTCTCGTCCTCCAATTGTATTCCTCCTTAAACTGCAACTGACAGCTCTCCTATCCAAACTGTCTGGATACCACCACCACCCCATTCTCCTCATTAGATTTTAAATATGTTATTTCACTCTCATGTGTTTGATATGAATGGGAATTTACAACAATGGCAAAAGCTGTTTTGAATCACTTTTATGCTTTTCTGAAAAACAAAACAAACAGAGAGAAAAAAAGTCTTGTGTGAGGGCCCTGGAATATTTCTTTATTTCCTGGAATATCCCTAACGTGGTTGAGAACCATGTTATCTTCAGGAAATACACTGTATTTAATGTTTTAATAATTTCCCCAACTAGGAGACTAAGAGAGTTAGAGAACCTTTAAAGAACTATGCTATAACAGATTCCATATGGCAGTGGTGCTATATCACCCCAAAGAAGCGATGAAGGACCAATTTTTGTGTGTGTGTGGTGTTCAGATATGAATTGTCCCATAGTGACCCATAAAAAAACAACTGTGAGATAAAAACACATTTGCTGAAGCAGCCATGTCATTTCATGCTTCTACACATATTTAAAGGTGCACTATGCAACTTTTCAGTCTGCTAGAGGTCGCCTGTTCAAAAAAAAGGCGTAGTTTGATGACGACACGTTTGAGCGCAGAATCTTGGGACATGTGGTCTTCACCTCACAGCCGGTGGAAAAGAGTCAGGACTCGGGCAGAAATCATGTTCATGGATGTGATTATTAACATTACTGTAGTCTGAAACCAAACCAACCTCCTCCATTGACTTTCTATTGCATGAAGCGGCCTCCTTGTCATTTCGGACTTATAAAAATATATATATATTTTATATAAGCTGATATGTGACAAGGTGTACGGAAAACAAGCTAAAGCAACCAGAACCAAGAACCCAAAAGTTTTTATAAGCTGTTGACCCAAAAAACGAGCGTTTAAAGACATAAAAGTGGACACAGGCAATAGAGACATGTTATATTACACTGAGAAGTACGCCCACTGGAGGGGAACGCAATCAGCGACAGGAAATATAATATATAAAACTGACATTTGGATATTTGACTAATGTTTACTGTACATGTAGGCATACTGAGGCATTCTGAGTGTCAGGATCCCAAAATTCACCCATTCTTCCTGCTGAAGCTTCACATTTTATTGCCTGTATCCACTTTCATCTCCTTAAACACTCATTTTTTGGGGGGTCGACAGCTTATAAAAACTTAGTTCTGTGTTTTTTAGCTTGTTTGCTGTACACCTTGTCACGTATCAGCTTTTAGACATTGTTCTGTTTTTTTGTAATAAGTCCAAAACGACAAGGAGGCAGCCTCACGCAGAAGAAAGTCAATGGAGGCGGTTGGGTTTTTTTCCCCTCCCGGTGGGCGTGGTCTTCAGATTATGACGCGTGGCGCTCTGTCTCTATACCATAATAACAGTCCCGCTCTTCAATCACTCCTGCGGCCTTGGTCAGCTCCACAACACTCTGAAAATATTTTAAAGAATGTTGGTAATAATTTGTTACAATTATATAGCGCTTTTCTGGGTACTCAAAGCACTTTACATATAGAAGGAGGGAATCTCCTGAACCACCACCAATGTGCAGCATCCACATGCGACAGCAGCCATATTGCACCAGAACGCCCACCACACACAAGCTGATTGGTGGAAAGGAGACAGAGCGATGAAGCCAATCAGGATAGGGGGATGATTAGGAGGCCATGATGATGAACAGAGGCCAATGGGCAAATTTGCCCAACTGTAACCATGGTATCGATTTAGTAAATGATGACAGAAATGTCATTTGTGGGTAAACTATCCCTTTAATTCTCCAGCCAAAGATGACAATTCTGTCATCATTAACTTACCCTCATGTCATTCCGAGTTTTCATTTTGGGTGCACTGTCCCTTTAAGTTGTCATCTTTAGTCTATGCTAACTGCTGTTTATTTAAATTTTTTCATGTCCATGTCAATTTTATATGGGAAACATGCATGTAATGGGGAGAAAAGTGTTTATCTGAATTTTAACCATATTTATTATACCTCACAACATTACATGCTGAAGGGTAAAAAAAAGCCTATTTGAACTTTTTAAAGTGTATTGTAACAGAAATGCTTGATTGAGTTGCATTACTTGTTTTCCTGCACTGTTAAAACTGCAGGATGTTGGAGCTTAGAGATGACGGTGGAGTATGCTGGAATCTCTTATTGTTTCATAACAAAAAACAAGCCAGATTCAGTGCGGTTTCTGTGTCACTACTGCAAAGTCACAGCGTTTAAGAGAAGATAAACTTAGGGCATACAGTCCAGACTCCCCTCTGGATTTTATTCAGATAAATACATGTTTCTGCTGCCAGTGGGGGAAGCACAGGCCGGCGTGACCCCACCCTCTAACTACAGCCTTGAGGTCTGCGTGCGTTAAAAATACCCCACAGTGACCCAAGCACAAGAGTCTGCCATACTCTGTCTCCTCCTTTTTATTCTCTTCTTCACTTTCAGCACACAATGTCTACCATAAGATATCTATCTTACAATATGAATTAATGCTAAAATGAATTAATGTATAGCACTTTTTATTAAATGCAAATCTAAGTGCTTTGCAGAAGAAAAAAAATACATAAAAACAAAGAAACAACTTGAATAATATTTAAAAATATATATATTTTGATATTTTGCATTATGACATAATTTTTCATGACAATTAGGCATCCTTCCCACTAAATTGTCATTACTGCATGTAGTAGCCTACATTTCTGGATGAGATTTTGTTTATTTTTATTATTTCAATTATGCCTAATTCTTATTCTAATAAAAGTGACTGCTGCAATACAGTATCTCAATGGCAAAAAGTGTCCATATATATACACACACACAGATCAGACATAACATTATTACATTATCCTAATATTAAGACCTGACCTGTCGAGGCATGTACTCCACTAGACCTCCATGGATCGGACTTGTTTGTTCAGCACATCTCACAGATGCTCGATTGGATTGAGATCTGTGGAAATTGGAGGCCAAGTCAACACCTCATTGTTGTGCTCCTCAAACCATTCCTGAACCATTTTTGCTTTGTGGCAGGAGCATTATCCTGCTGAAAGAGGCCACAGCCACCAGGGGAATACCGTTTCCATGAAAGGGTGTACATGGTCTGTAACAATACTTAGGTAGGTGGTACGTGTCAAAGTAACATCCATGGATGGCAGGACCCAAGGTTTCCCAGCAGAATATTGCCCAAGGCATCACACTACCTCTGCCGGCTTGCATTCTTCCCTTCTGATGTAAAAGAAAATGTGATTCATCAGAACAGGCCACATTCTTCCATTTTTCCGTGGTCCAATTCTGATGCTAACATGCCCACTGTTGGCACTTTCGGCAGTGGACAGGGGTCAGCATGGGCACCCTGACTGGTCTGCGCTATGCAGCCCTATACTGCGATGCACTGTGTATTCTGACACCTTTCTATCAGAACCAGCATTAACTTTTTGAGCAATTTGAGCTACAGTAGCTCGTCTGTTTGATCTGACCACACGGGCCAGCCTTCGCTCCCCACACGCATCAATGAGCCTTGGCCGCCCATGAACCTTCCGGTTCACCACTGTTCCTTCCTTGGACCACTTTTGATAGAGACTGACCACTGCAGACCGGGAACACCCCACAAGAGCTGTAGTTTTGGAGATGCTCTGACCCAGTCGTCTAGCCATCCTAATTTAGCCCTTGTCAAACCATTTTTCCTGCTTCCTGCATATGTCATATTGTTATGCCTGATCAGTGTGTGTGTGTGTGTGTGTGTGTGTATGTATATATATATATACATACAGTATATATATATATATATCTTATAAGATATTTATAATGTTGCAATATTTAAACTAATTCTGTTCCTTTGAACATCACAGATTTTGTGAAAGGGTTTAATTTATGACACAAAATTTCAATAACAGCAATCAAATCTTTCATTAGACACAGTTCTCTGTTGTGAATTTTAACAGGGATTATAGAAATGTACAGCTACATACTGTGGGCAAAGAAAAGGGAGTATCTGCGATAACAGGCAAGGGCGCTGACGTCAGCTGGGTCGTATCTGGAAGCATTTTGGCAGTTCAGAGCAAAGAGCACACACTGCACTGCATACATAGACATACAGCAGGAGCGACGGCCTGAACTGTCCTTTTGTGTGCTGCTTCATGAAAGATGGGGCTCATCTGTGTTTGGGTGGGTGTAGGGCCTGTCAGGGTGGGGGTCAGTGAATGGATGCAGTGGGAAACACAGGCTGTGTTGTGTTTGCGTGAAGGCATCTTTGTATGAAATATTCAGCACATTATGTGTGTGTGGTTTTGGGGGGTCGGATGAGGCTGGTAGCATTTAGCATGATAATAGCATACACTTTGAATTGAACGTCATGTGAATAATCAAAGGTTCTGATGTTCGCAATCATAACACATTCCTGAACGTAGTCTGTATGTCTTTACTTGCTCCAACATTTACATAGACTTTTGAAAAGACTTTGCGTCATGATATCCAGAAAAACAGTTCAATGCAAATGATTCTTATTTCACTTTTTTCATTTGTTTTATATTTTACCATGTGTGTATAATATATATATATATATATATATATATATATATATATATATACATATATACAAGTCCTTCTAAAAAAATTAGCATATTGTGATAAAAGTTCATTATTTTCCATAATGTAATGATAAAAATTAAATTTTCATATATTTTAGATTCATTGTACACCAACTAAAATATTTCAGGTCTTTTATTGTTTTAATACTGATGATTTTGGCATACAGCTCATAAATCTAAAAAAATTAGCATATTTCATCCGACCAATAAAAAAAAGTGTTTTTAATACAAAAAAAGTCAACCTTCAAATAAATATGTTCAGTTATGCACTCAATACTTGGTCGGGAATCCTTTTGCAGAAATGACTGCTTCAATGCGGCGTGGCATGGAGGCAATCAGCCTGTGGCACTGCTGAGGTGTTATGGAGGCCCAGGATGCTTCGATAGCGGCCTTAAGCTCATCCAGAGTGTTGGGTCTTGCGTCTCTCAACTTTCTCTTCACAATATCCCACAGATTCTCTATGGGGTTCAGTATCAGGAGAGTTGGCAGGCCAATTGAGCACAGTAATACCATGGTCAGTAAACCATTTACCAGTGGTTTTGGCACTGTGAGCAGGTGCCAGGTCGTGCTGAAAAACAAAATCTTCATCTCCATAAAGCTTTTCAGCAGATGGAAGCATGAAGTGCTCCAAAATCTCCTGATAGCTAGCTGAACCCTTGATAAAACACATTGGACCAACACCAGCAGCTGACATGGCACCCCAGACCATCACTGACTGTGGGTACTTGACACTGGACTTCAGGCATTTTGGCATTTCCTTCATCCCCAGTCTTCCTCCAGACTCTGGCACCTTGATTTCCGAATGACATGCAAAATTTGAGCGACAGTCCAGTGCTGCTTCTCTGTAGCCCAGGTCAGGCGCTTCTGCCGCTGTTTCTGGTTCAAAAGTGGCTTGACCTGGGGAATGCAGAGGATGGGTACATGGTGGTCATAAAGGGATGGACATGGTCAGAAACAATGCTCAGGTAGGCCGTGGCATTTAAACGATGCCCAATTGGCACTAAGGGGCCTAAAGTGTGCCAAGAAAACATCCCCCACACCATTACACCACCACCACCAGCCTGCACAGTGGTAACAAGGCATGATGGATCTATGTTCTCATTCTGTTTACGCCAAATTCTGACTCTACCATCTGAATGTCTCAACAGAAATCGAGACTCATCAGACCAGGCAACATTTTTCCATTCTTCAACTGTCCAATTTTGGTGAGCTCATGCAAATTGTAGCCTCTTTTTCCTATTTGTAGTGGAGATGAGTGGTACCCGGTGGGGTCTTCTGCTGTTGTAGCCCATCCGCCTCAAGGTTGTGCGTGTTGTGGCTTCACAAATGCTTTGCTGCATACCTCGGTTGTAACGAGTGGTTATTTCAGTCAAAGTTGCTCTTCTATAAGCTTGAATCAGTCGGCCCACTCTCCTCTGACCTCTAGCATCAACAAGGCAATACTGGATGTTTTTCCCTTTTCACACCATTCTTTGTAAACCCTAGAAATGGTTGTGCATGAAAATCCCAGTTACTGAGCAGATTGTGAAATACTCAGACCGGCCCGTCTGGCACCACCAACCATGCCTTAAATCAAAAATTGCTTAAATCACCTTTCTTTCCCATTCTGACATTCATTTTGGAGTTCAGGAGATTGTCTTGACCAGGACCACACCCCTAAATGCATTGAAGCAACTGCCATGTCATTGGTTGATTAGATAATTGCATTAATGAGAAATTGAACAGGTGTTCCTAATAATCCTTTAGGTGAGTGTGTGTGTGTGTGTGTGTGTGTGTGTGTGTGTGTGTGTGTGTGTGTGTGTGTGTGTGTGTGTGTGTGTGTGTACTTACATGATCACTCATTACCCCTTCAGTATAACAGTTTTTAGACCACAACTAGCTATTACAATAAATTAATTGAGTATTTATTAAGTATATTACTAATATTAATTGAAAATATATAGAAGTAAAGCCTTATAGGTTTGTGTGTGGGTGCACATTTATAATATAATCACATATAAATATTATAATTAGTGAAAGATAGATAGATAGATAGATAGATAGATAGATAGATAGATAGATAGATAGATAGATAGATAGATAGATAGATAGATAGATAGATAGATAGATAGATAGATAGATAGATAGATAGATAGATAGATAGATAGATAGATAGATAGATAGATTTTGATTTAATTTTATAGTCAAGAAAGAATGTAAAAAATAAAAAAAGATGCCTGTGTATGATTAGAATAAATGAATGCTGTCATCTAGTGGTAGAAATACGACAACGCAGCACAACCCACTGCTGATGATTTATTATTAGATAATTTATAAATGTCTGCCATTTATGAACAGTAAAAGCACACTATTTATATTACTGGGCGGATGATCAGCATTATTTATTAGTTATTTCTATCGATATTTAGTTCTTGTTGTTTAAACGGGTAGGCCACGTGATAAAAAGACTAACAGTAGGCTAGCTGTAGGCTACTTAAACAGATGTTTAGATTGTGGATATTTCGAGTACAATTCCTGTACATGCTTCCATCAATCCCAAACAAAGTAGTGCAGTATACGCCGGTATCCGCTAGAGAGCGACATTACCTTTGTGGACATTTGGCACAGAAATCATTTTCTGCATTCATTTCAAACGGAGAGGTTAGGGTTCGTCAAGGTTCGGTTGAGCTTCTGTTTATGTTCGGTGATCAACGTTTAAATGTGAATAAAATCCTAAATTGAATCTGTGCATCATATAAAGCGAGTCCCTTCAGAATATTTGGACTAAACAACCGCTCAAATTCATATGGATTAGTTTCACGATTTCTTGAAGCACTAAAGTAGCATTTTCATTTTTGGGTGAACTATACCTTTAATTATCAGTAAATTATTTTTAGTCAAATCGTCTTTTCTTATAACATCTGATTCAGTGCACATAATGGGTGTGATGTCATTCAAACAGGGTCAGGAGCTTTAACACTGAGTAACAGAAGCCAACTGCTAAAATTAGCAGGAGAGATTTCAGTCACATCTGGGTGGAACTCTCTCTCTCTCTCTCTCTCTCTCTCTCTCTCTCTCTCTCTCTCTCTCTCTAATAAATGACTTCCATTTGTGCTTGAGAAGAACTATAGGAGCCTCACTCCCTCACACATGAAAGGCTATAGTGTGAGAGTGTGTTTGATGAAAGGGTTGTGTGCGTGTGTGTGGGTAGAGCACAGGGCAGTAATTACAGCTATTCTCCAGAGCTGATAGTCAGAGGCCGCCACAGACATGGTCACACCCCTTCCTGTCTGAGAGAGCCGATCATTGACTCCTGCTGCTAATACAACCTGAAGACTCACATCTGCCTCAACATCTCACAGTTTGGACTCTACTCACTATTCGGCTGTAAATGTCACAATTAATACTCACCTCATCAGTCTCAAAGGTTACGATTAGTCTATAGTTCGTTTTTTTATTGATTGAACACACTAAATTTAGAAAAACAATTGTATTAAAAATCATTTTTGATTACTTGATTGACATGTTTGGATGCAGTCTTTCAATTCACTTCCTTTTATATCACTTTATGAACAGATACTTAAGTAGTGAAATATTTATAAATATTGACAAATGTAGTATTTGCATTAATGAAAATCTTTTATATATAGATACACACACACACACACACACACACACACACACACACACACACACACACACACACACACACACACACACACACACACACACACACACACACACACACACACACACACACACACACACAGTTTTAACCTCTTCCCTGTAAATTATATATTTCAGTAATTCTAATATTTATATGTGATTATATTATAAATATATTACACCCACACACAAACAGTTGTAAGGGTAGTAAATTATCATGTAATATTTTGATATTGTATATTTCTTATTTTAATATTGAAAATAGGCTATAATTTTATTCACTCGATGAGTATAATTGAGTCACTATTTATTATTGTCCAAAATGACCTGAAGTCACAATTTTTAACATTCACAGCAAGTTAAATTCAAACAATTTTAGAAACACTACAGTAAAAAATATTTTTTTATTTGACGTGGCCTAACCTACATAATCATCATGCGCTTTTTTTATAGAACTAAAAGAATAGATGCGTAAAACAGAAAACAGTGTAGATACGTACGGTAGTAAAATGAGGTGTGAGGTGGTAAAGATGAGGTTTTATTTGACAGCTGCGTGAATCTGCCTCAGCCAGCAGTGCTTGTCTGCGTCTGGGCGTTTCGCGCATGCGCACTAATCTTTCTACTTTTTTTCCAGGCCAGTGCGGCAGGCGGACCGCAGGGAGAAGAACAGATTTTTAGAAGGACAGTTACAAAAGTTAAAGAATAGGAGAAACCATGACACAAAGCAGTGGACTCATCGATCGCCTCTCCTCGCCATTTAACGTGACATCCCTCATCATGGCGATTGTGTCACCTATGAAATATTGATTTTTGTCATCTACACCAACTTGAGGATATAATGCCGGGAAACGGATGAGAACTAGTGCAGACGCTTGGAATCGCTTGTTGGACATTGAATCCAGCGTTGGGGGATGCCGTTGGGATTGTTTTCTTGTATATAATCAATATATGAGAGGAGGATTATTGGACTGCTCGAGTGTTTGGGCCGACCCGTTATATTTCTCATCATATTTAAGCATGGGAATGTCTTCTACCGCTCTGATCTCATAGTCCCGTGGGACGTGATGCAGCCACGCGTAGATGTCAAGATGGGTGATGCCGCAGAGATCAAGGAGAGCAAGAGGACGTTCATCGTGCCGACGATCAAATCTGTTGATCACTATGATTTCACAAGGGCCAAGATATCATGCAGTTTGACGTGGCTCATCGCCAAAGCCTTTGGATCTGGTAGGTGGCGCTTGAAGGTTTGAAAATCCATATTTTGAGTGCTGGGGGAAGTTGTCACAATAAGGGCAATAGCTGTTTCTCAATTGTTTATACAGGGTTTTCAAATTGGGGGTCCCGGGCCCCTAAGTGGTTAGCAAGGGAGTGCTTGGGGGTCTGTGGAAATATTTTATAAAATACAAATATATAATTAGGCCTAAGTAAAGTAATGTGTATTTTAATAATTAGAAAATAAATACATTTAATCAACAAATAAGTAAATACATTTGTAAGTAAATTAGTGCTGACAAACGATTAATCGCGATTAATAGCATCCAAAATAAAATATCGTGTTTACATAATATATGTGCATGTACTGTGTATAATTGTGATGTTGTATATATATATATATATATATATATATATATATATATATATATATATATATATATATATATATATATATGTATGTAAATATTTCTTAAAAATATAGTGTGTGAGTGTTCAAATATACATAATATTTATTCACAGTAAACACGTATATTATGTAAACACCAACTTTTATTTTGGATGCGATTAATCGCTTGACAGACCTAAAATTAATACATTATTATAATAATGAGTGTCATGTAACTTAAAATTAACTAAATATTTTCAAAATATTCAGACATTTATAATATTAATTTCTCACAAAATAAAAAAAAACCTATATAGATCCCTTTTAAATTTCTTGGATGGCTAGAGTAATTATATTTGGAAGTCAGTAGCATTTAATAGATTGAAATCCCTTGGTTTTAATATACCTTTTCATCAATGGTTTTGTCTTTTATAACTATGTTACTGTTTACATTTAACTGTAAAGCCTGCTGGCGGTTTCCACTGAGGCAACTTAACCTGTATAGTGTGACAACCACTGTTGGTCACCATGCATTCAATCAACTCTATCTTTTTTTCCTAGGCAATAACAGTGGGCATGCTTTTTTGTTGACAAGACTTTAAAGTATGTCTATATTGAAATATGACGTATTCCTACCTTGAGAAATGTTGACTGGAGTAAAGAAGTGACAACATATCCCCTAACAATGTTTAGAAATGCAGTGCACATTCTTAAATTTAGCGTCATGAGCGTGTATTAGAGTGATTTTATTAATGGTAACACCAATTTGAACAATTTTAAGAAGAAGATTAATTAACTTATTTGCATTAACTCTCTTAGGAGTCATAAACAAGATTAAAAGTTTAACCTCCGGTTTCAAGTCTTAAAATAAAATGCATGTTTGAACTGTTTTAACTGAAAGCAACTTGCATCTTAAAATATCTCAGTGCCATTGATTTGTCTCTAGATGCACACCAGTAATGTTTTTTTTCTAAGGCACGTTTAAAAAAACTACTTAAATGTCCAAATTGAACTAAGGCCTAATCCTGGTTTAATCTAAGCCCTGTCTGTGAAATCAGGCCCAAATCTGATTTTAAGTGCACAGAGGTTAAAATCAGTGAATTTGACAAACATCTACATGGTGGTAAGTAACTCCTGCCAAGTCTGCAAAAATCATTAGCCTGGATCCCTGCATAGACTCATGAAAGGCCACAGTCTGGCTTATGGCTCTGTGACCATCCCCACAGTCCGTAATAAATGCTCAAAGCAGATTCCCCGCTTCTGCACACTGTAATAGGATTGAATTTTCCAAAATAACTCCCAATGGACGCTGGAATTAACATAAGGACAGACAATCAAACTTGCATGGACAAAAAGCAATGTGGCTTTTATTGCTAGAGCGCCCACAAAAGAGACGCCAATGCAACAGGGCCAAGATGAAGATGGCTCCTGACAGAAGTGTGTGTGTGTAAAAAGCTTTTTTTTGCTGGTGGACATGAACTCTAATGTGGTTGATAAAGCACAGATTTTCCCTGTGTTTCTTTTGCAGATGTCTCTGAATCCCCTGTATTAGTGTTGAAAGTGACATTAAAGGGATAGTTTACCCAAAAATGAAAATTACCCCATGATCACCCTCAACCCATCCTAGGTGTATATGACTTTCTTGTTTCAAATTAATACAATCAGAGTTAAATATAAATAATTTCCTCTTGGCTTTTCCAAGCCTTATAATTACAGTGAAGAGAGGATGAGATTTTGAAGCCCAAAAAAGTGCATTTATCCATTATAAAAGTAATCCACATGGCTCTGGGGGGTTAATAAAGGCCTTCTGAAGCGAAGCAATGTGTTTGTGTGAGAAAAATATCCATATTTAAAACTTAACTTAAGTAACAAGCTTCAGGCAGACAGCCTACGCAAGTCGAGTTACGCCTAAAGAGTAACCCCTGACCTGACGCATGGTGTAACTATCCTTTTGCACGTACAATCACACCGGTGTGATCAGTCTCAGCTGGTCCCTGGAGCGTACAATCACACCGGTGTGATCAGTCTCAGCTGGTCCCGTTATAAAGGTGTTTAAATGGCAAAACACATCCACTTGCCCATCAGAATAACTGATATTTCATGCTATAGTTTGTGAATATTTTTTATAAATAAGGAAAAATTTAATGAAAGCAGATCATCAGTCATACAGCACTATTGTGTCTGCGGTGTGTTACGTGTTAAAGGGTTAACAAAAAACTATTCTGGCCCTTGTGAAAAAGAAGTGTGCTTTATTGTATTAAATGTACAGTTGTAATGTTGTTCAAATCTTAAAAGGTCATCTCCCTCCTGAACAGTTAAATGCCTTCCAAGGCCACTCGCAATAATCGCACATTAACTTTTATTTATTATCCATAAATCTGTAAACATGCCTATTCTGTGTTTTTAAACCTTTTATATTTTTATTCTTTCATTGTATTATTATATGTCTTGTTGAATTTATATGTGTGTACTGAATGCTTCATTTACCAAGAAAAATTCCTTGTGTATGCAAGTTCACTTGGCAATAAAGCTCTTAATGTTCCTGGGGGGGGAAAAGTATTAATATATTATATTATATCATGGTCTGTCTGAATACTCAGATTGAATGTAAGGTATGCATTAAAGCTGTCAAAGGCACTGTTCCAGTCAGAATGTTAGATCCAACAAGCATATAACTGACTAAGTAACCATAATTCTGACCCTTCCGGTCAAATATTGCGCTGTAAACATCAATAACAGCTTTAATTGTCAATGCTGGTAAATGGCCATGGTATAAGCGGGATAATCCACGGCTACCAGTACATTAACCAATTTGAATGCACTTTGCTTCACGTTGAGTGGTTCTTTTCCTCCACATCGTGCATCACATTGATGAATGCACAGCTAGTCATGGATTATCCCTTACATATATAACCGAAACAAGTAATATTAGGCTACATAAGTGTACTTACATGATATTTTTGGTTACACTTTATTTTAAGGTGTTACACTGTAATTATACATTTAAGTACTGAGTGATATTGAGTAACTACTACATGTACTTACTATAGGGTTAGGGTAGGATTAGGGTTGCATATAATTATGCATAATTAATAGTTATTACTACAGCAACTACATGCAACATATGTAACAGTGACACTGTAAAATAAAGTGTTACCTTATTTTTCTTAACACACTTTAGTACACGTTCAAAGAGTGCACTTTGTAATAGTTTAACATTAACAGTTTTAAAGTACATTTATGATTTAATAATCATTTGACAAGTATACTTATTAGTGTACTAGTTGACTAACATATTAAAGCACATACACTTGATTATAATTTTAACTAGTTTATTACTCAGTATTACATTTAAATTTGACTAAATTGCCTCATTTCACTAGCCTGATGTGGTCATACTCAATTCTAGTCAGAATATGAGTCTGAAACGGCTTTGATTATGGGGCGTTTCACCCGAACCAGGAAAGACCAATCAGAGCAACGGAGCAACGTGTAACGTTAGTTGTCAAATGTCAACAGAACTCAACTGCACTGTGTTGCCAAGTCCATGTTTTTCCCGCGGGTTGTTCTCCATGTCCGCGGGTTGGAGCGACCCCAATTATGTGATATATAGCCCCAGGAATGCGAATTTTAGCAGGCAACCTTTCCAAAATCTTTTGCCAACCAAACGCCATTTTTTGCCATTGTTTTGGGCTATAGTTTTGAGTAGCAATGGCGCGACATTGCAAAAAAACTTGGCAACCCTGTCTGCACGCACGCTGGATTAAGTAACGTTAGAAGAAAAAGGTGAGTGTAAACGACCTTTGCCAGTGTTTTAAAAAAGGAATTTAAGGATACACAGAGTACTTACCAACAAGATCATCGTTTCTGAGAGAAATAGTGAAGGTGAATGCATATACAAACAAGTTCTCCGTTTAGTGCCCAAGTAACCCAAGTGCCTTTGATGACGTGGATGATTACATTACTGTTTATCATCTGTCCATCATCGTCTAAAGCCCGCCCTGAGAATTTCATTGGTCCGAACTGTTTCTGGGCATAATAACTCCTCTATGGATCGAGTCCAGACCGAATTGCCCGAGCAAAAAATGTTGTGGGCGGGGTTAAATTCGGCTGGCATCCAGGCTATCATTTCACATGTGTAATTACAAATATTCAAACACATGACATGCAAGTTTCAATAGAAATGACATAAAAGTATATTTTAGTTGCCATGAATGCTTGTCAGTACATTGGACTGCAAACATATTTCAAAGGCAATAAAAGTAATTATGAAAATATGTTTTGAAATTTCCTTCTTAAGTGGGTTAAAAAGAGGGATATGAAAATAACATGCATTTACCTTGATAATTCTATTTTGTGATATATGGTAGTGCCATGTAAAAATACTAAGGGTGCCATGGGTGATGATAACATCTCCCCATCAGCCACTGCTCTTTGGAGTAGAATGAAACTGCTGATCAGCATGAGAAACAAACACAGGAAAATGAGCCCCACCATTGCAAGGCATCCTTAGATTGAAAATAGAGTCTGGTGGATGTCTGTTCATTCAGATACTTTGCTCGGAAATGAAAAATAAACAAGGCCACAAACAGCTGCTTTGAGTGCCAGTAGGCCTTCATAGCTGTCTTTCCCCCCAGCCTAACATCTGTGGCATACTGCACATACCACGACAGAGAGCATTCGTTTCTGTTACATCACTGAAGCCCGAGGGGAGCTGGGAGTGTGTGACGTTCACGTGTGACTGTGTGCACTGATATTCTCGCTGTAAACTGTTATTAAGGACATTAAATGTAACATGCCTATCCTTCATATGAGAAATCCATGGTGTGAATGTGGATCTTAAGGTCAGCAGATTTTGATATGAGACTGACTAAATTAATGTTTTTCTATGTTATGAGAAATGTAAATATAACAACTGCCAAGTCTGCCAGAAATATTATTCTGTCATAATTAAAGGGATAGTTCACCTAAAAATGAAAGTTATCCCATGATTTACTCACCCTAAAATCATCCTAGGTGTATATGACATTCTTCTTTCAGAGGAATACAATCTGAGTTACATTAAAAATGTCCTGGCTCTTCCAAGCATTATGGCAGCGACTGCTGGGTCATTTTTGAAGTCCATAAAAGTGCATCTGTCTGTCATAAAACTGTTCCACACGGCTCCGGGAAATGAAAAAAAAAAAAAAACATATTTAAAACTTTATACAGTAAATTATCTAGCTTCCGGCAAATTGCCTTCTGTATTTACTTACGGAAAAAGTGTAGCGCCCGCGCCTCTCGCAGTTCAAAATGCTCACGCTACGTCTGACGAGTGTAACTGGTGTGCAATGTCGTCAGACGTAGCCTAAGCATTTTAAAGAGCTCTTTAACTCACCAAACCCCAAATGACTTATTTTATTCCATAAAAGTTGACATTTTCGAATATTCTGGGTGCTTTTTTTAGGATAATAAAAAATAAAAATGGGGAATACAGCTATCAAGCTCTAACATGACAAAGCCATTTGGAGCTATATAATGATTTAGTGTGATAAACACACTTTTAAGGCATTGCCTGATTTGTGAAGTGTTGTTTTGAGTCAAATATGTTTAATGAATCATTTGATCCTGTTCAAGATATTGGTCAAATCATTCATTTACAAATGAAACCAGTTCTTTAGTTTAAACTAGTTGAGAACAACCGGAGAGGAAGATTATCAGTAAATGATGTGACTTATGAATTTTGGTCTGGTTTTATATGGCTTCAGATAACTGGGAATATAGCAGACTTAAGTAAATCATGACAGAATTTTTATATAGTTGAACTATTTCTTTAAAATACAAGTTGTTTGGAATAATTATTATAAGCAAATGCCTGGAATATCTTAAAATGATCACTTCATAAAGGAACTGAGTTATGTTTCCTTACTGTAACATTGAAACAAAAGTTCAGGGGTTGGACTCTTTAAAGGCTTTTGCGGGTCGTGGTGACTTGCTGCCGCAGGCTTTTCTCTTTCTGACCCCTCACTTCCTCCCTGTGTTTGTCATGCCTTCGAGAGCCACTTCCTGCCTCTGTCCAAGTTGGGATGAAACGCAGGGGAAAAAACCTTTCCATAACTAGGCAGCTCTTTATGAGCATGTTCAGGAAAAACTGCGAGCTTTACAGAAGGTGTGTGTGTGAGTGTGTTTTATGCTTTTGGCTCTGAACTAGTGGACTGGCAGGGAAAGGGTTTCCATTGACGCAGCAGGTTTTCATAAAGGTTAGGGGGAATGATTTTAAGAGTTTTCTGATGCCTCTGTAAATATTGGAACACGCTGTTGCCAGCAGTTTTAACTTAATGCTAATGGAGAAAAAAGGGTAATGGATAATTGATCATTCAACAACTAAATAAATCAATAGTGTGGAAGATTTAATTTTTTATTTCATTTAATTTTACATTTTTTCTTATGTAAACTCCCCATAAGAAACTCCAATTGGGGACAGGTGAAATCAAAGATATCCCAAATATACAAGACATTCTTAAATCAGTTGTTTTTATATTTATTTGTGTACACTATATGATTTTACAGTGCCTTCAGTGCTTGGTTAAACTGGCAGGTGCTTAAGATAAAGTTTAGTGAGTTCACACTTAAAACACCTGTAAAAAATCACTTATGCCCGGTACACATTGTATGACTTTAGGCTGTCCCAGACCAAAGATGACCAATAGTGGAGATTTCTGTGGTTATGGCCCCTTAAGCGGTGGTTCTACGTCGTACAGTGAGAGAGGTCCAAAGACGGCCGTTGTCATGGTCTTGCGACCAAGAATTGCCTGCAATCATTTTCTGAATGTGTCAGAAATTTAGCATGATCATATCAGTGTTTGCTGCTGGCCAGAGGAGGTTTTTTTCTCCATTCTGTCACCTGATGGAGTTTTGGTTCCTTGCCAAAATTACCCCATGATTTACTCAACCTCAAGCCATCCTAGGTGTAAATTACATTCTTCTTTCAGACGAATACAATCAGAGTTAAATTAAAAATGTCCTGGCTCTTCAAAGCTTTATAATGGCAGTGACTTGTGTCATTTTTTAAAGTCCATAAGTGCATCTATCTATCTATCTATCATAAAACTGCTCCACACGGCTCTGGGGGTTAATAAAGGCCATCTGAAGTGAAGTGGCGCATTTGTGCTAGAAAAATATTCATATTTAAAACTTTTTATAGACTAAAATAACTAGCTTCTGGCGGTCAACAGTACGCAAGTGGACTTGTGCTAAAAGAAACACCCCTGACGGGATGTACAGGAGCACTGCAAGCTTTGACGCCTCTCGTGGATAGGGCTGGCTCAAGCCCCTCTTCTCTTATTTCGAAATCCTCCTCCATTTCTCTTAAACCATTCTCGTTTTAGACTTCTAATTCATGACCGGTGTTTTGTTTTGCTGCACTTCTGCGTTCGTCAACATGCATGCGTCAAGGGTTCAAGGGTCAAGGGTTACTCTTTCGCCGTAATTCGATGTGTACGGAAATCCGCCAGAAGTTAGTTATTATAGTCTATAAAGTTTTAAATATGGATATTTTTCTTACACAAATGCGCCACTTCGCTTCAGAAGGCCTTCATTAACCCCCCGGAGCCGTGTAGAGCAGTTATATGATGGATAGATGCACTTTTATGGACTTCAAAAATGACACAACAAGTCACTGCCATTATAACGCTTGGAAGAGCCAGGACATTTTTGATATAACTAATAAAAATGCAACATGAAATACCATATTGATCATAGCGACATAGCGCTAAACCTTAAAACTACTTATCTCAAGCTAGTCTCAAAAGTGCGATTCATCTTGCTCTTTTTGTTCATCACTAGCACATGCTGATGACATTTTATTATTTTACACTAACTTGCGTCGTAGCCTACGATTCAATAGGATTCATCATCGTACAGTCTACATACATTTCATACCCAAGTTTATTTGATCAATGTAATAAAGTGTGATTTGTAAAGATCTTATAGGATTGTCGAAATCGCACAGTCAGTAATTAATTTTATTTAATCTTGTATTTAAAATGTATTTTTTAGCCTTCATTTTGTTATTTGCAATGTTTTATTTTTTTAAGAAAAAACTGTACTGCACCTTTAAGACACATTTCCTTCTGCTGAAAATGAACACACATACACAAAGACATACCGAAAGGAAATGACCCGGGAAGAGCAGGAATCTACACTGCCTGTAGTCTGACTCATGCTGAAGCATTATGGGATGCCAGGAATTTCCTTGGCCTTCTAGACTCAGACATTTTATAGTCACACTTCAGTGTCAGAAACGAGCTGAATTGTCAGTCTGTTGCCATCCTGATGCTGTTATTTTCTGTTTGCCTGCATCAAACCGCTTGTTTTTTTGTGGGCAAGTGCTCGTGACTCAGTTTTTCAGGCCTGTACCTGGGTGTTTACGTTTGTTGTGTGTAATTGTGTCTCCCCAGTGATTGCAGTCTGTGTGTGTGTGACTGAATTCATGCATGCCTGTACCTGTCTGTTTGTGTGTGTTTGGGTCTATGGTGCTTTTCTGAGGAGCTTCAGTAAATCAGATTAAGTGAGAGGCATAATGGGATTAGTCTGAAAACAGTGTGTCTTTCTTTTCAGATTCCACTCATTGACCTCACGTCACTCTGCCTGACCAAGCATTGATCCTGAATCAGATTTAAAGGCACATTAAGTTCTTTTTTTACACCTAAAGAATTGAAGAGAACTGTTTTTTAACAAAAATGTTTTACTCACCTCACATGACCAGCTCAAATAATCACTTTTTCTCATTACCCTCCAAATTCTTAAACACATTTGGTTGTGTAATCACAGTCTCTCTCTTTCTCTCTTCAGACTGTGTACCCGTGGAGTTGGACAATCCGTTTTACCGGGACCAGTATGATCAGGAGCATGTGAAGCCACCCGTTGTGTCTCTGCTGCTGTCTGCGGAGTTGTATTGCCGCGCGGGGAGTCTGATCCTCAGGAGCGACGCGGCTAAACCTCTGCTGGGTCATAACGCCATCATCCAGGCCCTCGCACAGAAAGGCCTCTACGTCACTGACCAGGAGAGACTCGTGACTGAGAGAGACCTCTGCAAGACCCCTATTCAGATGGCAAGTGATTTGGCACTGCACCTTCATTTTTTTCTGTTGCAGAACTGACAAACATTCAGATTTAGAGTGCAAAGGTTTATCTTGGTATGTGAATCTGCAAATGCTTTCAAAAGACTGTTGCAATGTGTACCAATAAGGAATGCACAATCGGTACTAGGGACGCACAATTTTGGAAAAATAATCAGATAAAAATTGTGATTTGCAATTTAAAAAAATCTCCAGGTTTTCTGTGCTTGTTTGTAGGTAGGCCTGTCACGATAACAAATTTTGCTGGACGATAAATTGGCCAAGAAATTATTGCGATAAACGATAATATTGTCTGAGACCATTTTCATCTAAAATAATGATAATGGCAAAATAATGCAGGTACACCTTTTCAAAGATCAATAAACTTTTTTTTCTAAAGACTATTTAATACTGAAATGGAAAGCATTTTAAATATCCACAATAAATGAACAAAATAACCAAAACAAAAACAGCAATGGACTCTCAGTCTGTTAACAAAAAAATGCACTTGAATTGCAACGGATGATTGTGTTTTAGGTATAGTGCTGGGAATTTGAAACATTAATGACGTTACATTACAGTATAACGGAAAGCTACCAATTTCAACATTTATTAGGCTTAAAAAAACAACTTTTAATTTAAGTGAACTTAAAACAATCTTTACATAACCCCATTATAATAAATATTATTTTACCTTATAATGTTAGACATATACAGAAATATAATAGTTATCAAACACCTTTCTTAACTGCATAAATAATAAATGAAATATAGATGAATCATCATTAAAACTAAAATGTTCTCTGTTCCCGTTGTTCTTTGATGAACATTAAAGACAGGCATCATCAGTGCTCCTGTCACTTTAAGAACAGCCGCTGCTGAACATGATGCTGATCTCATTTCCTCACAACTCTTTAAGTTTATTTAAGATGTTATTTAACTAATTTAAGACTCCTAATATGAGAATACTCAAAATTATCTATGTTGTTATTTTTTGTTAATAAGCAAAAGAGAACTCGATGTGAGCAGGAGACTGGCGAGTCTGTCTGTGCGTCGTGAGTGTGTGTGTGTGTGTGTGTGTGTGTGTGTGTGTGTGTATGAGGTGTGATATCTATAAAATGAGATGATTGCTAAGCAAACAGAGAGGAGAACTAACGTGTATACGCCAGCCGTCTGGCCAAAATCCCATAGTATTCAGGCGTCAGGCGTAAGATTTGAGACGTCAGGCGTCGCGGTCACGTGTTGGAGCTGCGTTCAAAGTCGTGGCGGCGATGGCGGCTATAAGCGCGCACTCCGGGCCAAAATTATATGAGGTGTGATATCTATAAAATGAGATGATTGCTAAGCAAACAGAGAGGAGAACTAACGCGTGTATACGCTCGCCAGCCGTCTGGCCAAAATCCCATAGTATTCAGGCGTCAGGCGTAAGATTTGAGGCGTCAGGCGTCACGGTCGCGTGTTGGGGCTGCGTTCAAAGTCGCGGCGATGGCGGCGGCGTATGTAAGAAAGTATATTTTTATTATGCGTCTGGATAAGCGTGCGTGTGGATAAGCGTCTGGATAACGTGCGTGTGGATAAACGCCTTGATAACGTGCGTGTGGATAAAGCGTCTGGAAAATACAAGTATATATTTAAGCTGCTGTCTGTGACTTTGTGTTCTATATTTACAAAAAATATGTATAACGAGAATGTACAACATGAATCCATGTTCAAAACCGTGTTTCTATCTTACCCTGAATCATTATGGCACACTTATAATAAGTGTTTATATTGGGACTATTTCAGTCGGTCTGGTAGGTACCGTTGCGGAGGAGCACAGTCTCTGTGTAGTCATAAACAGAGAGAAGTAGCTCCGGGTACAATGTGCATGCAGTTCTGTTTATTAACCGCTAGAGCGCAAAGTTACCACAGCTTTAAGCTTGAGATATATTTGATCTAAAATGTTAATAGTAACAAAAATAAGCACTAGGTATCATTTTCTTAGGTAGTGAATTATAAGATAAGCACTAGTATCTAATGAATGAGTTTTAGTATATAATGATTAAGTACTAGTTTTTTTCAAAAGGTAGTTTTAAGGATTAAATGCTAAAACAGCGTGCAATAGGAGAGAACTTTAGAAATACAAACCAGAATGCAGCCAAGACCCCCTGCTTATTTTTATATAGAGATATACAGGCATTTAGTGGCTACATATTGGTATTATGGGTAGTTTACCTTTCCAACAAACTGGTCGTTCACAGATCATTGCAGTTTTTAAATAAACAAAACATACTGCCTTTATGTCTGCTCAGACCCAGGCAAAAATATTTAAAAATCCCACACCTTGTTCATAAATTGACTGACAGCCTGCCTATAATAAAGAAATCACCACTCTAGTAACATTTTACATCGTTTTCTAGAAATGTGTGTTTTGTTTTTCTTTTGCTGCCCATCATGTCCACAAGTCCTTGGTAGAAGACATACTGTATCTCAAAGGGTCCTTCCAGATTACATAAATTGAAGAAGAAGAAAAAAACTTTGAGCATTAAAAACCCCACCTATCAACTTTACTGTTTACTAAGTGGAATAATATATGGTTCAGACGTACATGGGGTCAAGACACATGTTTGTGGTACAGTACATCAGTAATGACAGTATATTTTGTTATATTTTGTCCTACATTGAGACAACTTAACAATTTTAAAATTATGTTTATAGGTTGGAATGACATGTAATATTTTAAGGAGGAAGAGGAGCAATGGAGGCAATTTCATATGCAGATACTTGCACTCAAACCTTCATTACACGACACAGGTTGTGTGTTAAAACTGACACAACACATGTTGTCCCTGAGCACACACACTACATGTGTTAAAATCTACACAACACATGTTGTCCCTGAGCACACACACTACATGAGTTAAAATCTACACAACACATGTTGTCCCTGAGCACACACACTACATGTGTTAAAATCTACACAACACATGTTGTCCCTGAGCACACACACTACATGTGTTAAAATCTACACAACACATGTTGTCCCTGAGCACACACACTACATGAGTTAAAATCTACACAACACATGTTGTCCCTGAGCACACACACTACATGTGTTAAAATCTACACAACACATGTTGTCCATGAGCACACACACTACATGAGTTAAAATCTACACAACACATGTTGTCCATGAGCACACACACTACATGTGTTAAAATCTACACAACATGTGTTGTCCCTGAGCACACACACTACATGAGTTAAAATCTACACAACATGTGTTGTCCCTGAGCACACACACTACATGAGTTAAAATCTACACAACATGTGTTGTCCCTGAGCACACACACTACATGTGTTAAAATCTACAAAACTTGTGTAAATTTTAAACACATCTCGTTGTGTTGTTTTCAACACATTATGTTATAAAGCGCTCGACACACACCATCATTGTGCAGTGTATGCAGTGTTTATGTTCTCAAACAAACAGGCCTATGGAAATAAAAGTTATTAATATACATTGTTTTATCAGTTGCTACATTTTAATTTAATTCAAAGTGCAAACTCTGTTAACTGTTCTCTCTTCATGACCTTATCTCATAAGCAGAATTATTGGTGAGGTGTTAAATTGTGAACTGAGTTGATAAAGTCATAGTTTGAAACATTGTATTTTGTGTGCACATGCCTTCTGGACTACTGATTAACTGCTTAATAACTTAGTTTCACTTTATGTTGAAAGTTACATCTGAATATGTAAATACCTGAAACAATTTCTGTGTTAAATGACACATTTGGTGTGTCAAATTTGACACAACATGTGTTGTCCCTGAGCATACTCACTACATGTGTTAAAAATCTCTTTTAGAGTGTAGCAAAAGTAAATGTCTTTCTTACGTTTATTTTCCATCTGTTTTTTGTCTTTATTTAAAATAAGACAAATCTGATATTATTATAATCTTCTAGGCCTATCTGTTATTTAACAGTTGAGATTGTTCTTTAATGATGATCTAAACAGCAGAAGACAGAAGTGGAGCAGGTGGGGTGCGTGGTTGTTAACACTGCATTGCAATGAGCCCTATTAGAAATATGATATTATATTCTATATATTTTTTAATTCTTTTGAGAAGACCATGAAAAAAGGGTGAATAAAGACTGGGAGTCAATGTTCAGAAATTATTCCTTATTGTTATATTTTTAACGATGCTGTGCTGTATTAAGTGATGTGTTTGTTGTCAAACTCAAAAATGTGTATATTTTTAATGATTAAAAATGCCTTTTTATTTCAAAATGTAATAATTGTATTTTATTAACAAAATATTTTAGTTTTTCTTTTTATATGATAACATTGTAAGCTGTTATGTGGACATACTACCCTCCTATGGGGCATGTTGTCACATTTCACTTCCATTCTTTCAAAACCACATAATTGTATTAGACGTTTGAAATTAATGTAGGAGGAAAAACACTCTGAACCCCAAGTTGATTCACGCAAACTGAAATATTAAAAAAATCATTAGGTTGTGCCCTGCTCTCCCCTATATAAATAATCTAATGTGGATAATTGCATATTTTGTATTTTCTCCCAAGGACGTGTTTAACTGGGTTAGCTTCTGGCTGATTTTAAACACACCTTTATAAATGGGCATTTCATTTAAATGTTTACTAACTGTATAGTTTAACATATTGATGAACTAAAATCGTTCAAATGCACAATTTAATACATTTATTTACCTTTTTTTTCTAACTGGCTGAATTAAGTAATATAGGCTAACTCCTTTCACGATCCAGTATAAGAGTCCTACTATATTAGCCTACATGTTGTAAATAAATATACTTTTTTGTGGAATTTAAAGGGATTAACTGGCAAAAACACATCTCCATCATCAGTCCTCCTCACTGAACGAATTGTTAACGCACAGAGCTTACTGAAATTACATCAATTTAGAACATTGAAGGTTTTTCGTTAACTGGCAAAACTTCAGACTACACGCGCTGGCGTCACGTATCTTCTCAGGCGAGTATGTGGCGGCGAAAGTGTAACGCTTCTTATCACACGTCATTGGTCACGGCAAGGTACGCGACGATCGACCGCGATTGATTGCTTAGTTAGCAAAGTAAATATATAAATCACACCCCATAAAAATTAAACATCCGAGCGACCGATCGATCGATCGAGCGTCTTACGAGCGTCTATCCGAACTTCTTGTTCTCTGAACGTCTGACTGAGCGGGTGACCCGCGTGGCGACCTGGCGTGACGTCAACGTCTTGGAATTAGTTTTTTTTTAACCTGCAAGTATCCAAGCTGATGTGTAAAGACTATAAATTGACATTGCAGGCACTAAATACAGTGATAGGGTGAATTTTATACCTTAAAGAATAACTCAACCATTTCCTGCATCCTGCAGTACTTCCCTGAACAAGCCTTTAAAGATGTTTTAGGCTATTCTGTAGTCTTTCTGAGTGATGAACTGAATAAGCTATCATCTATCATGACTTTCTCTATTCCCTTACAGAAGGAGCTAATGTTTAAAACTTTCAAACACCAGACTCACCTATTTTAACTGTAGGCCACTGTTAACTAGTGTTTTTTTTCTTCCATATTTGATTTACATGTAGGCTAAGCTTTATCATTTTATGTAATCATTTATTTGTTTGTTTTTTTTAATTTATTTGATTATTATTTGTCAAACAGATTAATTTTATATTGTGTGTTAAGTCTTCAATGTCATGGAACCATGTTGTCATTGACTTTTCATAGAAACACATTGAGTAAGATTAAGATTATTCAATAAGCACAATGTTTATTTTTACCATGATTTTGTCTCCTTCTTTCTGATATTTCCTCTGCTGACTCCACTGACTCATGGGGTGGTAAGACAATGAGTTAACATAAGCTGTTGATATTTTTGGATATCAAAATTAACTCTGATTTATGAATACTGTGAGGTCATGTCAACTCAACACTGGATCTAGCATTTCCACTGTCTCTCATATTCTCATCTTGTATTATTATCATTGAATACTGTGCTAGGGGCATAAAGTGGTTTGCAGAATATGGTTAGAATGCATTATAATCATCCCACAGCCTTGTTAATGTACATAAAGACTTCATCCTAGTCTGTAAGATTGTACATTTTAATATTTGAAACAGTAATAATAGTATAGTCTAGATGCCAGATATTTTAGAAAATATTTTTAAGATACTTTTGTTGTTGTTTGTTTCTGGATAATATAAAAAAAAATTCATGGTTATCCAATGATTCTGAAAACAAAACATTAGACAACTAAACAAAATAACATGTAGGCCTAATTTACTTGAGGTTCTACTAAACATGGTGTCTATTAAAACATATTCATTTAAATTAATTAATAACAAAATTTAAATTTATGAATAAATACTTTTTTAAAAGTTTTGTCCTGAGTTTTTGAAGGATCTCTTGAATGAGTGATATCAGTCACTGGTGAGTGGTGACACCTAGTGGAATAAAATTGTAATAGAATCTTTATTTAACCCTCTATGATATGCAATATATCAATGAGGAAAAAACAATATTTGTGGTGTTTTTCCTGGTTAAAATTGAATACTATAACAATATCAATAATATATATATATATATATATATATATATATATATATATATATATATATATATATATATATATATATATATATATATATATATATATATATATATATATATATATATATATATATATATATAACATTGTACAAAGGACAAATTGAAACATTTAACATTTTCATGTAGAAAAATAAATATATTGATTGAAAACATCAATTTGTTTAACCAAACACTTTCACAAAGAACAAACATATTTATCCAGCTTTTAATATATTAAAAATGTCGTATTTAATAAAAAGTAACATTTGAAATTAAGCTGTTGCTCTCAGGCAACATTGTACCATCGTGGAACACAAGTAGCCTATTACCAAACCATCATAGCTTAGGCTACATTAGGCTACTTTCAACGGTCATATAGGCCTACTCATTTTGATCACTGCTGCGCAACATCAGTGTTAATATTTCCGGATCATAAACTTTTTATTCCAATACTTTCATTATTATTTGATGATTGCAAAATAGAAATGATAGAGAAAATTATAGAGAAATTAGCTATATATATTAGAAATAGCCATCTTTTAATGAATATTAGTTCAAACAAGCCTTAAAATACATATGTTTGTATATTTCCATTTTTGTACCAACCTCAAAATTAGTAAACCAGCCCCAGCTTCTTTTTAAGGTGAAGAAATTAGTCTTGCGATATTCAGAACTTATAAGTTGCTTTAATAGGCTAAAGCCTACAAAATAGGCTAAAAAAGTGGAAAAAGTATAAGCTTTTATTTCAAGAACTAAAGAGAAATGTCATACTGACTTAATCTTAATAAAATTACCTAACTAAATTATCATAATCTTTCACAAATAAACATCATAATGTGAAAAAGTGGAAAGGTTTATTACAAACATATGTTTTGTGTTCTAGTTTTACATGTAGGCATTCAGCTGATTCTGTTCAAATAAACTGTAATCAGGGTTTGTTGATTTCCATGTCTTCCACATATATGAACAATGAGCTCAAACTAAATTAGTGATCAGTTTCATTGAATCGCATGTAACACGTTCCTAAATGTGCTTACGTGTTGTTAACGCGTACCCATGGCGACCGGTCGCGAGTCCGGTAACCGATCGTCTTCCCAACGTGTTGTCTTGTCTTTCTTACCCTAATTTAAGGTTCTTATACTTCGATTTTGTCCTTTATAGTCCCCATTTGATTACAGCAATTGCTGATTTATAAAGTTATGTGCAGTGTATTAATAAAGTTTATTACAGAGGCTATTATTAACAAAACAGGCCAGCTCTGACGGCTAATTCGAAAAAGCACGAGATATATCACAAATTTTATCCATTGCTCATTAAAACGGAAGGTTCAGGAATAGATCTAGATCTAATTTCGTCTTATTTAATAGAAATATCCTGTAGCTGCACATTTAAATGCAGGGAAAACTGCAGTCCATATATTGATTATTTCTCTTTAGTTCTTGAAATAAAAGCTTAGATTTGACATACATTGTATTAGTTTGTTATTTAGCCTAATTTGTTTGCATATTTTTAATATATTGCAACTTAATTATGAATATTGCAAGACCTTGAAAAAGATTATTCACCTTAAAAAGAAGCTGGGGCTGGTTTACTTATTTTGAGGTCTGGCACAAATATGATAATATACAAAAAATATGTATTTCAAGGCTTGTTTGAACTGTTATTCATTAAAAGATGGCTATTTCTGTTTATAAACATCAAATAATAGAAAGTATTGGAATACATTTTTATTTATTTTATTTTAGAATGTAAGTTAGGCTACAAACATTCAGCCATTACAGTCCGTGAATAAAGATCAAATAATTACAAATAACAACATAAAAATCAAGTATGAAATTAATTAATAAATTCAAAAAAATTAATAAAAATTTTATGGTCGGAAATATAAACACAGAAGTTGCTGTGATCAAAATGAGAAAATGACATTTGAAAGTAATTTTAGGCTTTAAATAAAGATTCTATTACAATTTTATTCCACTAGGTGTTGACCAGTGACTGATAAAATGTATTTGATGTAGCCTATCATTATATCATTCATTCAAGAGATCCCCTCAAAAACTCAGGATGACAAAGGACTCTGGTCTTTATTCATAAATGTATAAATACATTTTTTAATAGACACCATTTATACTGGAACCTCAAGTAAATTAGGCCCACATGTTATTTTGTTTAGATGTCTAATGTTTTGTTTTCAGAATCATTGGATTACAGTAAAAAAAATCCCTATTATCCAGAAACAACAACAAAAAAGTATCTTAAAAGATTTTCTAATATATCTGGCATCTAGACTATACTATTATTACTGTTTCGAATATTAAAATGTACAATCTTACAGACTAGGATGAAGTCTTTATCTTCTAACTTTTAACTCTCTTAACAATAACACACCATATAAAATTAATCTGTTTGACAAATAATAATAAAATAAATAACTAAAAAAACAAGCAAATGATTACATAAAATGATAAAGCTTGGCCTACATGTATGAAATATGGAAAAAAACAAAAACACTAGTTAACAACAGTATAGCCTACAGTTAAAATAGGTGAGTCTGGTGTTTGAAAGTTTTAAACATTAGCTCCTTCTGTAAGGGAATAGAGAAAGTCATGATAGATGATAGCTTATTCAGTTCATCACTCAGAAAGACTACAGAATAGCCTACAACATCTTTAAAGGCTTGTTCAGGGAAGTACTGCAGGATGCAGGAAATGGTTGAGTTATTATTTTAGGTATAGGGTGAATTTAGGGTGATCGGGACACTTTTGCCATTGAGATGCCTTGGAAAGAGTGTCCCAATCACCCTAAATTCACCCTATCACTGTATTTAGTGCCTGCAATATCAATTTATAGTCTTTACACATCAGCTTGGATACTTGCATGGTAAAAAAAATAATAATTCCAAGACGTTGACGTCACGTCAGGTCGTCACGTGGGTCACCCGCTCAGTCAGGCGTTCAGAGAACAAGGCGTTCGGATAGGCGTTCGGTAAGGCGTTCGATCGATCGGTCGGTCGTTCGGATGTTTAATTTTGGCGGAGTCGCGCCATGGCGGCGGCGTATGTAAGAAAGTATATTTTTATTATGCGTCTGGATAACGTGCGTGTGGATAAACGTCTGGATAACGTGCGTGTGGATAAACGCCTTGATAACGTGCGTGTGGATAAACGTCTGGAAAATACAAGTATATATTTAAGCTGCTGTCTGTGACTTTGTGTTCTATATTTACAAAAATATATATAACGAGAATGTACAACATGAATCCATGTTCAAAACCGTGTTTCTATCTTACCCTGAATCATTATGGCACACTTATAATAAGTGTTTATATTGGGACTATTTCAGTCGGTCTGGTAGGTACCGTTGCGGAGGAGCACAGTCTCTGTGTAGTCATAAACAGAGAGAAGTAGCTCGGGTACAATGTTCTTCCGCAAGATGCATGCAGTTCTGTTTATTAACCGCTAGAGCGCAAAGTTACCACAGCTTTAAGCTTGAGATATATTTGATCTAAAATGTTAATAGTAAAAAAATAAGCACTAGGTATCATTTTCTTAGGTAGTGAATTATAAGATAAGCACTAGTATCTAATGAATGAGTTCTAGTATATAATGATTAAGTACTAGTTTTTTTTCAAAAGGTAGTTTTAAGGATTAAATGCTAAAACAGCGTGCAATAGGAGAGAACTTTAGAAATACAAACCAGAATGCAGCCAAGACCCCTGCTTATTTTTATATAGGGATATACAGGCATTTAGTGGCTACATATTGGTATTATGGGTAGTTTACCTTTCCAACAAACTGGTCGTTCACAGATCATTGCAGTTTTTAAATAAACAAAAAAGCGTACTGCCTTTATGTCTGCTCAGACCCAGGCAAAAATATTTAAAAATCCCACACCTTGTTCATAAATTGACTGACAGCCTGCCTATAATAAAGAAATCACCACTCTAGTAACATTTTACATCGTTTTCTAGAAATGTGTGTTTTGTTTTTCTTTGCTGCCCATCATGTCCACAAGTCCTTGGTAGAAGACATACTGTATCTCAAAGGGTCCTTCCAGATTACATAAATTGAAGAAGAAGAAAAAAACTTTGAGCATTAAAAACCCCACCTATCAACTTTACTGTTTACTAAGTGGAATAATATATGGTTCAGTCGTACATGGGGTCAAGACACATGTTTGTGGTACAGTACATCAGTAATGACAGTATATTTTGTTATATTTTGTCCTACATTGAGACAACTTAACAATTTTAAAATTATGTTTATAGGTTGGAATGACATGTAATATTTTAAGGAGGAAGAGGAGCAATGGAGGCAATTTCATATGCAGATACTTGCACTCAAACCTTCATTACGACACAGGTTGTGTGTTAAAACTGACACAACACATGTTGTCCATGAGCACACACACTACATGTGTTAAAATCTACACAACACATGTTGTCCCTGAGCACACACACTACATGAGTTAAAATCTACACAACACATGTTGTCCCTGAGCACACACACTACATGAGTTAAAATCTACACAACACATGTTGTCCCTGAGCACACACACTACATGAGTTAAAATCTACACAACACATGTTGTCCCTGAGCACACACACTACATGTGTTAAAATCTACACAACACATGTTGTCCCTGAGCACACACACTACATGTGTTAAAATCTACACAACACATGTTGTCCCTGAGCACACACACTACATGAGTTAAAATCTACACAACACATGTTGTCCCTGAGCACACACACTACATGAGTTAAAATCTACACAACACATGTTGTCCATGAGCACACACACACTACATGTGTTAAAACTGACACAACATGTGTTGTCCCTGAGCACACACACTACATGTGTTAAAACTGACACAACATGTGTTGTCCCTGAACACACACACACTACATGTATTAAAATCTACACAACATGTGTTGTCCTAAGCACACACACACTACATGTATTAAAATCTACACAACGTGTTGTCCTGAGCACACACACTACATGTGTTAAAATCTACAAAACTTGTGTAAATTTTAAACACATCTCGTTGTGTTGTTTTCAACACATTATGTTATAAAGCGCTCGACACACACCATCATTGTGCAGTGTATGCAGTGTTTATGTTCTCAAACAAACAGGCCTATGGAAATAAGTTATTAATATACATTGTTTTATCAGTTGCTACATTTTAATTTAATTCAAAGTGCAAACTCTGTTAACTGTTCTCTCTTCATGACCTTATCTCATAAGCAGAATTATCGGTGAGGTGTTAAATTGTGAACAACTGAGTTGATAAAGTCATAGTTTGAAACATTGTATTTTGTGTGCACATGCGTTCTGGACTACTGATTAACTGCTTAATAACTTAGTTTCACTTTATGTTTAAAGTTACATCTGAATATGTAAATACCTGAAACAATTTCTGTGTTAAATGACACATTTGGTGTGTCAAATTTGACACAACATGTGTTGTCCCTGAGCACACTCACTACATGTGTTAAAAATCTCTTTTTAGAGTGTAGCAAAAGTAAATGTCTTTCTTACGTTTATTTTCCATCTGTTTTTTGTCTTTATTTAAAATAAGACAAATCTGATATTATTATAATCTTCTAGGCCTATCTGTTATTTAACAGTTGAGATTGTTCTTTAATGATGATCTAAACAGCAGAAGACAGAAGTGGAGCAGGTGGGGTGCGTGGTTGTAACATTGCATTGCAATGAGCCCTATTAGAAATATGATATTATATTCTATATATTTTTTAATTCTTTTGAGAAGACCATGAAAAAAGGGTGAATAAAGACTGGGAGTCAATGTTCAGAAATTATTCCTTATTGTTATATTTTTAACGATGCTGTGCTGTATTAAGTGATGTGTTTGTTGTCAAACTCAAAAATGTGTATATTTTTAATGATTAAAAAATGCCTTTTTATTTCAAAAATTTAATAATTGTATTTTATTAACAAAATATTTTAGTTTTTCTTTTTTATATGATAACATTTTAAGCTGTTATGTGGACATACTACCCCACCTATGGGGCATGTTGTCACATTTCACTTCCATTCTTTCAAAACCACATAATTGTATTAGACGTTTGAAATTAATGTAGGGAGGAAAAAACACTCTGAACCCCAAGTTGATTCATAAACTGAAATATTAAAAAATCATTAGGTTGTGCCCTGCTCTCCCCTATATAAATAATCTAATGTGGATAATTGCATATTTTGTATTTTCTCCTAAGGACGTGTTTAACTGGGTTAGCTTCTGGCTGATTTTAAACACACCTTTATAAATGGGCATTTCATTTAAATGTTTACTAACTGTATAGTTTAACATATTGATGAACTAAAATCGTTCAAATGCACAGTTTAATACATTTATTTACCTTTTTTTCTAACTGGCTGAATTAAGTAATATAGGCTAACTCCTTTCACGATCCAGTATAAGAGTCCTACTATATTAGCCTACATGTTGTAAATTTTTTGTGGAATTTAAAGGGATTAACTGGCAAAAAACACATCTCCATCATCAGTCCTCCTCACTGAAGCGAATTGTTAACGCACAGAGCTTACTGAAATTACATCAATTTAGAACATTGAAGGTTTTTTTTCGTTAACTGGCAAAACTTCAGACTACACGCGCTGACGTCACGTATCTTCTCAGGCGAGTATGTGGGCGACGAAAGTGTAACGCTTCTTATCACACGTCATTGGTCACGGCAAGGTACGCGACGATCGACCGATTGATTGCTTAGTTAGCAAAGTAAATATATAAATCACACCCCATATGTGTGTGTGTCAGAGTGTCCTCGATTAGCTGACATGAGACAGCCACACAGACAGGACATTGACATACAACGCATTCTCGTGTGTCTTGTCGCGCTTACAAGCATTTACATGTATAAGAGCGTGATCATATAATGTAACGCTCTGCAAAAATGGATATAAAAACAGGCGCTGGAAATTATCGCGGCCGTAGAAGCTGTCAGCACTGACTCAGCAGCCCCTCATGCACTGTTGTCATGACAACCGGTTCACAATATTCACTTCAGAAGGTTTTATTATTAGAATTGTATTATTTCTTATCATATACCTATCGAGTCGCGTTTGTTTCATTTGAGCCTGATTTCTCAAAATGTTGCGTGTATGTGCTTATCTTGGGTGCCATGACAACAGTGCGTGAGCATGAGCTGACGGCTCATACTAGTCATTACAGGAACGTAACGTTACAGACTAACGGCCGAGCTCAGTGTTTTGACTGAATAATAGTTTATTTCTCGCAAAAAACCTTATAGTATGCCTCCTGGAAACTTTCCATAAATGGCGCGTGTCTCACTGTATCATTGCGGCATACTTTTGTTTCATTTTTGTAACGTTTTAACCTGGTCGCGATCCATTGCCATTATAGAAAGCATCGCGTGCAGGACTATTTTTTAAAATATCTGCTTTTGAGGTCCGAAAGGGATAGAAAGACATAGGGCACTGGAAAAACAGCAGGGTGAGTAAAAGATGGCTTTAATTTCATTTCAGGGTGAACTATCCCTTTAAGTGTTTTATTTTTTGATTTATTATGAATTATTTAGACAAAATAGTATAGAATTTTAATATTGACCATAATTTATCGGCCTATATGTATCAATCATAGTTTTAATATCACTAGCACCAACTGAAGCTAACACTGTTAAATGTAATCTTTAGCAAATCTCAACATGAATATCTGTTTTTCATACTGTTGTGAGACATGTTGATGACTAAATTCACTTGTATTTAAAACGATTTATTACAAAAATGTGTCTTTTGTTTTGATATTATTATTAATTTGGTCAAACTTGAGTTTAGGGTAAAATTCTCACTAGTATTAACTAGTTTCTTTACTTATATTACAAGGATATTGTCTTATTAGTACTTATAAAGCACATAATGCCTTATTCTGCATGACCTTGTGCATGACCTGCATGACCATGACCTACATCCCTTAATTTTACTCAGTACCTAACCTTACCACTAACTTACTATTAATAGGCAGTAATTAGAAGTTTATGGAGGCAAAAATTGTTCGTTAATAGTGAGAATTGGGCCCTAAACGAAAGTGTAATAGTAAAGGTATAAAAATTGCCTTTTTGGCCATAAAAATTGCTTATTGCTGTTGACTAACATTTTAATGTCAGTGCATTCTTAGTACAGAATAAAGCCTTCATTAGTCTGTCATAATGCCTTTGTAGTGATTTTCATAGAACAAGCATGAAAGGCCTTACATGTGGAAATTATTTTGTAGTGGCCATTATTTTCTTCCTTGCTTTTACTATCATAGGTAAGGCAGTGATAACATGAATCCGCTGGTAGTGGACTGGTAATGCATACAATGCTGCTTATATGTAAACTACAGTGTGCTTGATTTAAAGGTGTTGTAGGGTGTAAAGTGTAGGGTGGGTGAGGAGGAGAACTGGACATTGCCATATTAGGAACTGCTGATGTCTGCATTGCAGTAGTCCCTTTCTCTCCCTCACTCTCTGTCTCTGCAGTAACAGTTAGTATCCTTTCAGTATTCAATTAAGGTGCTTTTACCTCTCCGAGAGCACAGCGCTCAGTCTAGACCATCTGTTTTACCACAGACACAACACGCACATTAAGACACGAACACAAATCCACAACATTGCAGAGTCACCCTATGTACAGTAAGCTTCAAAATGAAATCTCCACATTATCAGATTTGTTTTTGCATCAGCCACTTCGTGGATTTTTGATTGGTATGATTGTTCGACACGAAGACGTGCATATGTTAGAAGTGAACGTCTTATCCGACCTTCGTTTTGTCTTACAGTGTGCAGATCTCTCCCACTGAGATGCACTTACCATGTCCACAAACACAGGTCATTCTGCTGTCTCTTTCTGAGTTCACTCTAATATGTTCACATGGGTGGGTTTTTCTGTTGGCATGGCGATTAGCACTGCGGCAGTGTGTCGAGGTGTATGTGACTCAATTGGAGAGGAGAGGTCTGCACTGCTGTGAAACTGCATTGATGATATTCCCTTTAATCAGCATATTTGGGGAAAAGTGTTGACTGCACATATGCTCTCACTCTACCATGCGGCATGTTAAACACAGAAGGTTTAAACTGTATATGTACAGTGGAGACTGATGAAAATGCTTCTGTTTAGCATTTTGCATTACAATCCAATCAATTCACCATAGTCAAAATCAAGTTCCATCCTATATTTTTTCACTCGGATAGTCGTCTCAATAAGAAGAAAAAAAACTTATTGCAACTTCTGTTTCATGTCGACTTTAAGGTGCAGTCACATTCAATTGTTCTGAACCTATATGAGTTTCTTTCTTCTGTTGAACAAAAACAAGATATTTTGAAGAATTTTGGTATTGGCAAATAGTTTCTGGTCCCCATTGACTTCTATAGTATTTTTTTCACACTATGGAAGTCAGTGGGGACCAGCAACTCATACAGGCTGAAGGCCTGCGAGCCTTTCAAAGTATACTCCTTTGGCCGTGAGCGAGAATAAACACGTCTAGATCTGTGGATTTTGTTTTTCAAGCGCTCAAATCACTCACACATATGCTGTTGTACATGCACTGCCTGCACACAAAAATTGGGCTGCACAATAACAAAATTTACGTCACACCGATGGTCGAAGTATACTTTGGGCTTTAGAACAACTTAAGGGTGAGTAATGATGACAGAATTTTAATTTTTGAGTGAACTATTCCTTTAATTATTTGATATTTTACCTAGAAATGTGCAGAATGTTTCTTCATCAAATGTCATGATGTTTCTTTGTTCTAAAACTTTCTTTACAGGTTTAAATATTATTATTTTTAATATATTTTCAAAGTGGTAGTCATGTTTAGTCTTTCGGGACCCCACTATCTAATTTAAACTTACTTCTTTGCATTATACAGCAAATTATCGATTTCATAAAAACATTTGTTAGGTTTCAAATATGAAAAAATAAATGGTAACACTTTACAATAATGTCTCTTTTGTAGTATTTATTAGTTTTTGTTAATGTTAGTTCAAATAAATTCTACTTATGCTAGTTCACAGTGCATTAACTAATGTTAACAAATACAACTGTTGAAATTAACATGAAATAAAATGTATAGATGATGTAGAAATATTGTTTATTAATAGTTGAAACCAATGAAACCTCATTGTAAAGTGTTACCATATATTGCTCAGAATTAAGACGCACAGTCTTGGACCTTTTCTGGTTTTCAAACAATAAGCAAATACGTTTATTGTTAATATAAGGATGTTTTTAAAAATTAATTTTCAGAAAAATGACAAATGTCCATATTCTTTTTAAGGCCACTGAATACAATTTCTAACACAGTTAACATTAATCTAATTTGACATTAAACCTCTTCCTCAATTTACTGTAATGCACTTACAATTTGTTTCGCAAACTGCACCACCCAGTCTTGAATGGGTTACTTGCTGAATGTATGTTTATGTGTGTGAGCATGTTAATAGTTGTAGTGTTATTGTAGGTGAGGCTGAAAGTCAGGTGAACAGGATAAAAAAATCCATGCAGAATAGTTCCTAGAATTACTCTTCACCTTCTTTGTTTGTCAGTGCTCCACCCTTCAGCGTCTCTGCTAAAAGGATGGAGGACAAACACAACGGGTCTTTATGCAGAGAGAAAGAGAGAAGAAAAGCATGTTTGCATAGCGGAGCATGAACCCTACATGGAGCAATGGCACCATATACATCAACACATTACGACTATCAGTGAGAGATACCTGAGCTCTCAGAAGCAGTTCCAAACCTGCTGCTCACAGCCTTTGATGATGTCAAAGCACTTCCTGTATACCAGGCCAGTTTTCTGCGCCTGTTTAATGAGCGCTTCTTTTGGTTTTCTGCTTTACATTGAGACTGTTAATTAGCCAGTGGATGTATGTTAAATAACATTGATAATACTAGAGCGTACAATGCTCCATTACAACTGGACATTATTGTTTTTTAAAAGACCAGCTGAAAGTATAATAGAAAAATGTGAAAACGTCTTTTATAATATACTGATGTGTGTAAATAATGTGCAGATGTTTGAATCTTTCATTCATACAAAGCCATGTTTAGTGCTTCCTTATAGAAAGGTTCAGTGATTTGACCTCTGTGGTTTGATATACAGTCTGCAGTGTACAGACAAACTTATCAGATTTAGTCTGGCAGGGCCTTACAAACCTCTGTTATCGCTAAACAGCACGGTTTGAGATGAACTACAGGCGAAAAACAAAGCGAAGATGACAAACGAACAAGGTAGAACAAAAAAATTAACATACAGTATACGGGTATTATACAAGAGCTCATTGTTAGTCGCTAGTAGCACACACTTTTACTCACATATGGAGCAGAAACAACGCAAACTGGGCGGCCGTTTTTAGGCCTTCCCGCTAATATCTCTCAGCACTGTAAAGCATTTCTCATATTAACACGGGTCCTAAAGCTCTTGCCTGATCATATCCCTTGCAGGGATATTCCTCTGACGTTTTCTCTTTTGGTAATGTCTCTCAGCCATCTCTCTTTCCGCAGTCTTTCTTCAAATCTTCCTCTTGCTTACTCGTGTTCTCTCCTCCCTCATCATGACACTCTCCCTACTGCTGATTGGCTATAAGTGTGCTGTGGTGCTCGGTCTGATCCACTTTTAGAAATTGCTCATTGCACCCTTAATCTGTAGCCTCGTCAGTTCAAACGGAATCACAGAGCTCACGTGAACCGTGTAATGAATGTTAACACTCAATATAGACTATATTGCCAACAATTTTGAGACTAATGCCTTTATGTACACATAAACTTTAAAGACATCCTATTCTTAATCCATAGGGTTTAATATAGAGCTGGCCCTCCCTTTGCTGCTATAACAGCTTCAACTCTTCTGGGAAGGCTTTCCACAAGATTTAGGAGTGTTTTTATGGGAATTTTTTACCATTCTTTTAGAAGCGCATTTGTGAGGTCAGGCACTGATGTGCAGGGCAGTCAAGTTCCTCCACACCAAACTCGCTCATCCATGTCTTTATGGACCTTGCTTTGTGTACTGGTGCGCAGTCATGTTAGAACAGGAAGGGGCCATCCACAAACTGTTCCCATAAAGTTGGGAGCATGAAATTGTCCAAAATGTTTTGGTATTTTGAAGCATTAAGAGGTCCTTTCACTGGAATTTAGGGGCCAAGCCCAACCTCTGAAAAACAACCCCACACCATAATCCCCCCTCCACCAAACTTGGCACAAAAAAATGTATATGCACTGCTCACGGTCTGCTAAAGCGTGCAGTGTGAAACCGGCCTAACAGTTGACCATGGAATATTAAGTAGTAAGGAATTTTCACAAATAGACTTATTGTACAGGTAGCAACCTATCACAGTACTAAGCTTGAATTCACCCAGCTCCTGAGAGCGACCTATTCTTTCACAAATGTTTTTAGAAGCAGTCTGCATGCTTGATTTTATACATTTGTGGCCATGAAAGTGATTTGAACACCTGAATTCAATGATTTGGAGGGGTGTCCCAATACTTTTGGCAATATAGTGTATACACAAGTTGCATGGCCTGACTGCGTAAGTTGCGAGTGGCAGCACTCAGTCAGACATGTAGAATGTTTGGGTGGAATCCAGAGAAAGATTTTTGGACGCTTTACGATAAATGCTTGGTAAGCTTCTCAGACTTAAAATAAGAAGAGTAAAAAACTTAAAATGCTTTTCTCATCTGTTAGTATTAATTAGAAGAGCCTTACATTTGCAAATTGAAATTTTTATCAAGCAAACTGTCTCTGCCTGACAAAATATGCTCACATACTTATTAGCACATGTGTTTCTTCTTAAATAGATTTGTAATGTTTGGATTTAAATCTAAACCTTTTCTTCTGGGATGGTGAAAAGCCTAGTTTATATCCATGGATTAAACTGTAATTTCTTCATTTTAGTGGCTTGAGGATTTGTTTGGTTAAGTAACATGTCCTTTTTATCCTTTTTTATCAGAAAGTTACACTTACTTTACAGCCGGTCAAAGAGATTGTATGCTAGTCTACACATATACTTGTCTGTTTTGTCATTTGCATAATAGAAACAACATATTTTCAAATGGCAAAGCACAAACACATGGGACTTTCCCAGTGCACTGTAAAAAAAAAATTCAGGTTTCCAATTTAAAACATTTTATTGACACATCAAAAAAATTTAGTTGGCCAAATTGAATTTCTGTGAATTAAATTGTATCAATTCACAGATATTCAATTTGGCCAACTGAAAAATTTTGATGCGACCAGTCACTAGAAATTTTCAAATTGGAGATCAGAAATGTTTTACAGTGTGTACATATACACAAGTAATGGTTTTTCCACTGCTGCACTTTCCAAAGATAGGATTGCTATAGTAATTAAGTGTTTTATATTGGTAAATGGGGTTAAGGAGAGTACAATATGGAGTTTTGGTCAGGCATTTCTCCAGGACACCACTTCCACAGGAGGGGCCCAGAGACCAGAAGTGGCTTTTCCATGTCTGCTTTTCCATTCATAGCCCTTAAAGAAGCTTTAGTGTATTTAAACAAACATGAGCAAATTTGTATTTTTGTTAAACATGCTAAACAGTTTGGTATATTGTTTCCAGAAATGCTGAAAAATGTGATATTGATATTGCTTATTATGGTACAAGCAAATATGTGTAATCAAAGAATGTTCCTCAGGTTAAGTTGATTTCAGGGCAGTGTGTCAATTGCTTTTTGTACATTTTTTCTGGTTTCAGACCATTAAGGGAATCTACTTCATCTGAATTTAAGATTTGGGATTTGGCTAAACTTACTTGTAAATGCTTTCATATGACTGAAGGCACTCAAAAGAAATCCTGTCTTTTCGCTCTATAGATGCAGTTTATAGTTAAATTAAATTTAAATTGTAGCTTTATTTGCTTTAACATACATTCTGACCAGCAATATCAAGGAGCAAATCATAGTTCATGGCTGTGATATAAACTAAAAACTACAGCCCTTCAGTATTTCCCGCCAAACTTTGTTTAATAAGGAAATACCTCAATGCCGAAAAGTAAACTGCACTTGTCAAGCCATTTCAGGGGTTCTTTAAATGTACAGTTACTCCTCAATTTCTGATCCACACAATTTCAATAGCACCCTCTAGAGGTGAAAAAACGCCTAAGCAGACAAGAAATGGAAGAAATGGCACATGACAGGAGGTCTGAGGAAAAGTCGAGAAAAGCTGTAAAATAATTGAAGAAAATAAATAAATTATATTAATGTCATTAATCAAATTTGATATGTTGGTTGTTTATAAAATATATAGAAAAAAATAACACAAGTATGATCATATATGATTGAATCGCTCTGCCAAGATTTGGAATGCATGTTAAAACAGGTAGAAGTATTTGAATGAAAATTGCAATACAGACAATACATTATTGATATATTGGCTCTCTCAATCTAATTTACCTACAAAACTTTTAGACTTATTTGTGATCATTTGTGTTGAGGATTTGTAGAAAGAGTGCTTATGTTTTGTTTGTTCTTTTTTCTCTTGCCATTTTAGAGTTCTCACTTGGCGATGATTGACACTTTAATGATGGCGTACACAGTTGAAATGGTCAGTGTGGAGAGAGTGCTGACCTGCATACAGAAGTTTTCTCCTTTCCTTCCTGAGGAAGACTTCCCTTATGATGCTGAAGAGGCAGTGACAACATGGATCAACAAGGTGAGATCACTGAACATGCTGATGCGGTTCTGTGGCAACCAATCGGAATGTAGAAATCCTCCGCTTAAGAGGATTCCAGAGAACGCAGCCAACCAAACATTAGTTCCGTCTTCTCCGTAGGTAGAGCAATGTCACACCAAAAGCAATACTTTGATGATCAATATTTATGTGAATTTGATAAGAAGCACAACACTATTTATAGGCAACATTTTCATTCTATAATGCTTGTTTTTATCAGGAATGCAATTAATTTGCTCAAAACAACACCGAGTTGACTAATAACATTAAGGCTTGAACCAGGAAGTTATTGTAATGTAGGCTGCACACAAATCAATGTTAATGTTAATTAAAGGCTAGTAAATATCTCCTATAAACTGCATGTTGAAATTAGACTAGCACTTAATCATGAACACTAATCCACACCACACAAATGGCTTATAATTAGTTAAATTCGTTAGCAAACATTGAACTATAAATGTTAAGTTCTTTACATCAACAAATTTCTTACTTTCACATTTAAAAGATTTCATGAAATTTACATCCCATTTGTGGTCAGTCTGCACAAATACCGATCAACATGCTTGTTTGGTTTGCAGCACCTTTAAATAAAGTTTAAAAGAATTTTGGAGCTCTGAACGCACCGTTATGCGACAGGAAGCTCACGCTCCAGACTGTGAATTATGAATGCACTCAGAACCGTTTGCAGAGGCTGTGGTTTACATTTAATAAATGTTGTAAATAATGTTCAGTTTCTTGCATAGACCGATCGGTTTGCTTCACAAGACCTCGATGTATCGTTAGGTGCCATGGGTATTCATTTTGTTTTGCCTGTATGTTTTTTTGACTCTCGAAGTGATGGTAGCCGTTGACTTGCATTTTATGAATCACCAAGGACCACTGTTTTTAGCAATTTTTTTTTACTGTTTTGCTAAAGAAAATAAGTCACCTACATCTTAGATGGCCTGAGGGTGAGTGAATTAACAGCGAATTTGAGGGAACATTCCTTTTAAGATGCTTTCACACAAATTGATGGTTTGTTCAATTTTCAGAACTCAAATGTAACCCCACAGTGCATTTCTGCTAGCTTGACAAGCCAGACCCACATCAAGAAGTTGGGTCTGGGAACTCACCATTGGTAGGGCTCAATACGAGGGGCGGGATAAACGTTTGTCTTTCAAATTCCCTCTGCACGCAATTGGATAGCACCACAACCAACCAGTGCAACGAAGAAGGTAAAGCGGAGCTAGTTGATAGATTACACTTGTATGAAAAATCTTAGAGCAAGCACGAAATTTGTGTTTTGCTCAAGGGCTAAGCTGGATGTGATCACTATAGTTGAAATCTTTAAAAATAATAATCGAAAAGAGAACCAATTTGGTGAAAAAAGTAGGTTTATTTGGCAGGTATCACTTCAATACCATAGGCACTATCCAATACATTGACACACATTAGATTTCTTTCTTCATACAGCAGAACTCTTTACATTCACTTAAGACATAGCCAACCTTGCTCATGGGAATACTCGCTAAGGCTGGCATTTTAACAAAACTTTGTGTAAAGTCCATGTGTAACATGAAAGATTATAAGTAACATAAAATTAAGACAATTAATAAACGTCTCCCACTCAAACTCAATTGGTTAAGGACCTGGACTCGTCAAGGTGGACCCAACACTAATGTTAAGCAAAGTAAAACATTAAATCTGTAATTCAATCTGTAATAAAAATTGGTTGCAGATTGTCTAAATATCTAGAAATAGACATACAGTTGTCATAAATTATCCATCATCTTCGTACTGAATATCATAAGCAAGCGGTCCATCCATAGCAAAGCCAATGTAGAAGGACACTTTCTCAGTGCTGTAGCCGCTTCTCACTCCACCCAGATATGCAGGACGCAATGGGATCTTGAGATTTCCATATTCTGTGAAGACCTCACCTTGCTCAATAGTACCACTTACTCTGAGGAGCTTGCTGTTTATTGGGGTTTCCTTAAAGATTTCTCCTGTTTGCCAGAGAATGTTGCGATACTTCACACTACTTACGGTCTCAGATCTGTCTAGGGAAACTTTCATCACCAGCCTCTGTATTCCATCAGATTTTCCCAAGAAGAAGTGTGCAATGGTTGATCTTGTTCTGTACATATAAGAGAGATTCTTTCTTGCAGAGCTTCTGATTTTATTAACGTATATCTTAATGCCAGTACTGTTGACATTTTGTCCTGGCCAGAGCAACAGTATGGCAAGATAGAAAGGCTCTGGGAATGGGTGCTGTGTACCAACATCTTGCAGAATGTCATGTAAAAGCTCATTGAGGTCCTCAATGGATTTTGATAACTTTGATTTTGGCCAAATCAACTTAAGTATTATATGTGCAAGCAGATGATTTGTTTTGTCCTTGGTACTTTTGATGAGAGAATTCTCATGTATAAATGAGTATTTTTCAGCAATTTTTTCTACTTTCTCTTTCCTGTCTTCCAAAATCTGGAGAAGGCCTGGGAATGTATCTGCCCTGTCTTTCTCTAGGAACATTCGACACTCTTCAATCTCCATGTTCAAACTCAGTGTTGGTTTCTGCTTTTTCTCTCTTTTTTTGTCGTCTACAGAGGTGCAAAATAATGAGATGTAGTGTTGATAATGTTCTGAGATCCTCTTGCGAATCTTTGCTTCTTTCATGCCATCAGATCCTTTTTCTTTCAAGTAAGTGAAGTAAATTTCAAGGAAGTCAAATGCCTCTTTCACCTGTGATTTTAAAGATATAAGGAAAGATTCATAACCCTGAAGAACAGGAACAAATTCAAGATTGGATTTGTTTTTAGAAACTGGGATGTTTGTGCTGGGAAGATTTCCTCTGAGAAAGCTCTGTATGTAATGGTCTTTCATTGGATCACCACTCTCAAACAATGGCAATTTTCTGATGATGTCAAAAACACACATGGCCGTGTCGATTTCACCCATGTAGCCAGATATATTATATGGGCTTAACCTTCTGTGAAGTTCCTGTTCATTTTCTTGGGCATCATCTGTCTTTGCCAAGGTTTGAGCTTTTCTGAAAGCTTTGGTTGCTGTGTTTGCCAACTCAAGATATTCCATCAATTCTTCAGCTGTGCATGGTTTCTTCTCTTGCTTTTTACACTCAAGTTTGTGTTTTAATTCACTTTTTGCAACTTGTCCAACTGTATCTTGGGTGTAAGAATTTTCTTTGATGGCTTTCGCAATGTCTGCCCACTTTTTTGCCTCAGCAAAGTTCTTCTCTTTCAGGTAAAAGTGTCTTGCTAAAGCCTGGGGAATTGAGAAGTCTTTATCAAACCTTTCTGAAGCTGCAATAAAAATGTCTTGTATTTTATTAAGACCACCTTCGTCTGAGTTTATGTCTTCTATCAGTGGTGAAAACAGAGTGTCTTTCTCATCTCCTTCTGTCTTGCGTTGACGAGTGATTAGCATACTTTTCATTGATTGAACAAGAATGTCCTTCACGGCAAAAGTTTTGAAAAAGGCATTGCAATGCAACATGTCAAGGACTATGTCTGCTCTGGAGCAGTTATGGTTCTCCCCTAGTTGTTTGACACATTCTGTGGCAAGAAGCTGATGAACAAAACGAATTGCTTTGAATCCCCCATATTCTTCTGCTCCAAATTCAATCAGCAAACAGGAATAAGGCTCCATTTTCTCCAACACAGATTCTCTACCCCAAAATGCACATTTGATGCCCAGAAAATCCTCACATAAAGATCTTGAGACAGTTGGTTCAGCCACATATGAATTCAGCAAAGCCAGTATGCAGAAGAGCCGTGCTTGTTTGCTTTCAACTCTGAAATCTTTTAGTATGTTAGTTGCAACATTTTCAACATACACAGGGTCGAAATTAGTTTTCATGATCATAAAACTGTAGAAGTTCTCAGTTGTGAAAGACTTTATTTCTTGAAGTTCTTTAAGCTTCATTACAAAAGCAAGTTTTTCCTTGTCAGACAGTTCTGCTGTAATGAACTCACTCTCAGCAACACTTTTCTTGTGTCTGCCTTTTGGAGTTTTTGTGCGAATGCAGTTTAAGATGATGATGAATGCCCCTGTTTCTCTCGTGAACTTTCTCAAGGAATGCTGGAGTTCAAGTGTGTTTTCTGTTTCTTCTGAGTCTTCCACAAGCAGCAGTACTGGTGTTTTTAATGAATGCTCACTTTTTCCACACTTTATCAGATGAGCAACATGTTGTGCTACTTCTTCCTTTGAAACAATGTTGTCTTTTAGCACTGCACATCTGAATTCTTTTCGCAGATTCCACATCACATGCATGGCCATGGTGGTGCCACCACACCCTGGAAGATGAAACAGATTCAGCATGACACAAGGACTTTTGGGATTTTTAGTCTGAGATCTGATGCTGTTCTCTAGTTTTGAATGTTTGTCACGTTTTATGAATGGCTTTGCTGCAGGTTGCTCTGAGAAATAGAAGTTCCACCATTTCACTTTGCCTCCTCTATAGAACTCAGATTCCGTTTTAATCTTGAACTCTTCAAATTCTGCAGAGCTCTCATCAAATTCATTTTCACATTCATTTTCACACAGGATATCAAGTGATGTCATAAGGTCCTCATCTTTCTTTTGGAGAATCACTGAACTTCCCTCAGCAGATGGAAGAAGTCTCTGAGCATTTAGCTTGTTCTGTCCCAGTTTCAGTATTGTCCCATTGATTTCACTGAGCTCCAGGTCATATACACTCTGCTGACTGATGTCATGTTCACATCTGGATTGAATGTAATCCCTCCATTTTTGAAACGAAGCATCTGAAGTGCAAATACTTAATGTGTTCTCTGTACCCACAAGGTTTTTATAAAATGACATGAATGTGTCAAAAATTGGATCATTCATGGCTTCAACAGTGGAGAGGAGGAGGAATATGACTAAGAATCGTCCTCTTGGAAGAATGTCTGGGTTGCAGATGAACGAGATCATATCCTGTACTTCTTTTGCTCTATATTTTAACCATTCCCTTGGTCGGAGTGGTTGGTCAGGTTCCGTGTTCAGGTCTTCTCTGCCATTACAAAATACCCAACTTGTTTGTTTGTACAGATTGAGATTTTTCACAATTGTTCCTGGGTCCCCATTGAACTGGCTTGGCTTATGAAGATTTGCTATTCGATCATCTCTGTATCTGTGGCAGGACCCATTTACTACAGAGTTTGGATCAAAGTCCAACACACAGAATAATTTCAATGTTGTCATGAACTGAAGATGCTGGAGTTGTTCCGGGTGGCATTTGTTGGTTACAATGATATATTGATCATAATGATCCAGATTGCTTCCTCCACATGTCAGTAGATTCTTCAGCTTTTCCCCTTGATTTGATGTTCCTTTGCTTTCAGGCCTCTTTTCTGCCTCCTTCCTTCTGTCGTCCATAACATTTATTTGGTCATTTATTCCGGTCAGTTCATCATGCAAATCTTTTGGATTACTAATTTTATAGATATCTCGGGTTGCAGCTCCATCTCTGATGAAAAGTGATTTTCCTTTGTTCTTTTTCCATTGATTGTCCTCATCCAGAGTCTGGGTATAAAACAGCTTACCCTGAACTATGCTGTAGGATGGAACAACATCCACCTCTATGACATATTTGCCAGAGAGGGTGGTGTCAGGGCAGAGCACTTCTACAAAGCGTGGTTGTCTGATGCATGCCTTTGCATCTTCTGTGCGCTTTTCAAAGTATGATTTAAAACCTTGATTAAAGTGATCAATGATGGTGTCCTTCTTGTCAAGACTGACCCCAATGATCTCGGCATGAGCATATTGAGAATCTTTGGAGTCTGCTACACCAAAGTGGATGGTTCCATTAGTGCGGCTGTTCATACAGCCAGCAGCAAACCTGAACACCTCTTTATTGAACTTCTTCTTCATCACATTCATGTCCTCTGTTCTACCCATAAACTTGTACTCATGAACTGGTTCGGTCAGATTACTTGGTCCCGTCTCTGGTGGTAAAGTGTAGTTTTGAATATATCGATGAGATGCAGAATTCTGATCAAATGGATGGAGACTACATGAGTGTTGTAAGGATCCAGACTTCATGTGCTTTTCCTTTTCAGCTACTTCACCAGCATTTATGCCTGATGTTTTGGGGTCAGTTGACTCAGGTTCAATTTCTCTGGAAGATGTACAAATAGAAATTCCTGAAAGTGGAATATTTTTATTTTGTGAAGGGGTGCCCTTGAAGGTTCATTTGGTTTTGATTCTTCTTTTTGATGGCTGCTTTGAGAGATTGTATCCATTGAATCTGTTCTCTTCATTGAATTAGTCTTTTTAAATTTAGTTTTCAGTTTTCTCTTAGATTCCTTAGTATTTTTAGATGTTTTTGTTTGATCTGTTGAAACACTGTCTTTGTTTTCCACTGTTGTGTCTAGCCTGGCCTCTGTGTGCCATGTTTGGGAATGGTCAGATGAATATGATTCTTGTTCTTTAATTTTTAACTTGTCTAAGCAGGTGATAATCTTAACAGCTGGACCATGCTTAATGCCAAGCTCCTGCAGATTTTTTGGCTGGTAATAGACTAGTTCTTCCCCTGATACGTCTTCCTCATACAGTTTGTCTGCATATTGTTTATCCACTTTAATAACCTCTGTCAGCCAGTAATAAACTTGCTCTCTCGTCCAGTCCTCGACTCGGAGAGGAAGTTCTGTGAGTTGACTCATTGTAGCCATACTAAAATAAATAAACAAATGAATAAAGAAATATTTACATCTAACTTATGCACAATATACAACAGTCAAAAGTATCGACCAATTCATCCTATAGTGATGTTTTTTTTAATCTGGGACATTTAACACAAACATTTATCCATTAGTTTGACCATTTATTTTGTGATGACTGACAAAATAAATTAGCTTTTTTTGTGTTTACTATCATGCTGCAAACTAAAATCTTAAGTGTCTTTTTATAGTAAGTAGAATATCAAAAATATAAATCATAAATATAAATAATAGAGACCATAGTATGTTATGTTGGTTATCTTACCTCTTATGAAGTAAGAAAACACTAAACTCTGTCCATCCTGTTTTTTTTTCATCATATGTTTCCAAGCATCCACCTGACAAAACAAGTAGAGAATGACATATTTGAGTTAAATCTACACACACAGTAATGCACTGTTCCAGAGGTACATAACACAACAGGTAATTCATAATCACACACATCTCTACTTTGTTTCCATAAATTATTCCCTGCCCAGGTGTCTTGAAAGCTTGTCTTTAACTGTTTAAACGTTAAAAGCCTGTTAATTTATATCATAGACTTGATGTGAATTGACAGTTTATGTCTAATATGTATGTAAATACAAAATGCACAGAAAAATATTGTATATTAATCTGTGTTTATTTGTCCTTGTCCATATATAGGCTACAATATGTGTTTATTTTTCAATGCAGGTCAATGAACATCTTAGAGACCTTTTGGCCCAAGAACAGAGTGTACAAGATATAGGAGAACGCTGCGCAGTTCAAAAGGTGAGGAGATAATCAGAATATTTTGAGTCTGAAACTTTTTTTTTGTTTGTTAAATGTATTCATGAGGATCTATTGACAGAAATGCAATATAATATAAATAACTAGGTTTTCAGTGGAGTATAAAGACCTTGCATACCGTTATGTTTTTATTACATTAGAATAAGCTATTTCTTTCTGCATACACCATGGTTCCCCTTACAGTGAAGTCACCATTTTGCACCATCATCTTTCTACAGTAGCCCTAAATGGACACACAAACTTCTCTACAGAGCGCTAGTCACTCTGCTCTCTCTGATGACAACATTTTCCCATTCACCTTCTCAGAGTGAGACACCTGCCTTCTAAAAATCAGCATCCTTAGAAATACTGATACTAAATGCCCCGTGCACACTGATGCGATTGGTTACAAGTTTGTGATAGTAGGAGAGAGGGGCGGGTTCAAACCGCATTTTTGTCTTTGGCAGTTTTAAGGAGAAAATACTCAGTAATTGTGTTGACTGGTGAATGTGTACATGGTTTGGGATATTAAAAAAAAAACACACAGATATAAAAAAGACTCTACAAATCTGTTGAAAACGTCTCAGATTATGACTATAACCCTTGTTCCCTTATGGGGCGTTCACACCGGACGCGAATTAAGGTGGACGCTTGAACATTTTGAGTTTACTCGCTTCATTCGCTTCATTCGCGTGTGCCATTCACTACACAACAGACGCGAATTCGCGTCATGGGAGGGGCTTCTACCAGCCACTTGACTCGGTCACTTGAGGTCTTTTTTTGTAAAAAATACTGCTGTTAATGTTCTGAAATAATTTTTCAGGCGATAATATAGTTGTTTAAAGCTCAAATATGTGGTTTATTTATAAAAAGAGTGCCTATTTGAACTTTTTATCTTCTGTTTTCGGAGTTGTGAGCTCCAGTGGATCAGCGGCGGCCGCGCTCGTTAACCCCGGCGAGATCAGCCTTTCCTCGGCCAGTCCTTCCCACATTTGCCGCTGGCTCTGATGTCTCTGTAGTGTCTCGAGCTATAATTCGTCTTGTGTATATGTAATGGGCGATCTTTGGTCTCATGGATATATAATTTGTTCTCTGGCAAATCGTTTAGGCTGAGGGCAAAGTAAAGTTTCATAACTTTTTTATTGTTAGGCTATTTAACTTTAATTTACTGTTGTAGCACTGACTTTGAATGTTTGACTGAACTGTTTGCTTTATTATAGCTTATTATACATTTTAAGATTATACTTTTGTATTATTGATTATACATAAACTGGCATTCAACAAAAAGAGACTTGTGGTTTATGTCATTTAATATTATCACAGTGATAGTCATATGCACACTTGTCTGAACCAGATATTAATATATGATTAATACTATTTTCTCCTCATTGTTGTCACTACTAGAGCAAGCTCCTGATTGGTTAACGCGGCGCGAATATCCGCCAAAGTTCAGATTTTTCAACTTGAGCAATTCGCTTGTTTCGCGCGATTCACGCGTTCAAAACGCTCAATTCGCGTCGCCTCATTTGCGCGAATCGCGCCGCAGAATGGCTATTCATGTCTCTGCATTGACTTAACATGTAAATCACTCGCGCGAAACGCTTCAATCGCGTCCGGTGTGAACGCACCATTAGAAGGGAACGAGACACTGCATCTCGTCGCCACACCTATCACGGGCAGAGTGCTGGCTTCATCGCAAATAAGCTAATGTGTGTGTGTCAGCGTCGCTTTGTATCTTCCGGTTATACCGTCATCTACTACGTCATGACACAGCACCAATCAGAGTTGGATAGATTTCATTCATGCTTCAGACACGCTACGCTAAGGGTGTTCCCAGTGTCGTCACTCGACGACGCAGTGTGAGATCCTTCGAAAGGGAACTGACTACAGTGATAAATTAATGTCATTAAATGTGTGCCATGTCACCCTCTGGGTGGTTTCTATTTCGACCACGTAACTCTATCACATTACTCAACTCCTTTCAAAGATTCAGAAGGAGTCAGGTAGGCGAATAATATTCTCTATTTTCTATTGTATTACCTACTCTGTTCAGTACTGTACCCCCTAGGCCTACAGTCCAAATAACAATCATGTCTACCTGGGTGGGATGGGTTAGCCTTCTGTTCAGTGCACCACAGCTGACTCTTCGCCCTCAGAAGACAGCTATGCCTCCCAAGCACTCCCACGGTCCACACTGTTACGAATGGTGGGTAACCTTGACCGGGTTTGTAAAGTGTGTCGGGATATCGCTATAAAAGATACAAGATATTCAGACATTCATCTCATGAACAGACTGAGACAATACTATCAGAGTTTAAGTGCAGTCCTCAATATAATTTAATTATTTCTTGCAGAGGCAAAAGCTAAATGCGTTTACATGCTCCCTCATAATGCTTTTATAATGGGATTTTGGCAATATTGCGATTAAACTTTACCTCATGTAAACGGAATACTTTGATCAAACTATTGTGATTAAGCTCATCGTAGTAACCATTCGCATTAAAGCTGGGGTAAGCGATTTCTGGTAACCGATGTTATTTTTTGATAGCTCCTCCCCACACATACGTACGCAACGCAAGCAACGACTATGGTGGAATCTGCTGTGCCAGCCAGCCGAGGGTATGATGTCATCAATAAGTGAAAGCAATGTGTGTGTGGCGAGGTGCACGAACGAGTAACATGGGAGGAGCTATTGGAGTTCCCTCTCATGAGGTAGTTCGGAGGCATATAAGGACGGGCGACACGAGTGAAGGATGAGAGAAGACCTGGGGCCTGTACCATGATGGTAGATCAACAAACTCAGGGTTATAGGATTAGTTTTGAGTTGACAAAACCAAACCAATCAATTCAGGCTTTGTTGGTCCCATGATGCTGATCATCAACTTTCTCTGTCAACTCAGGCTTTGATCCTGAGTTTGTGGAGCGTGTGCATGTGAAAGTGTGACATCAGCAGTGAGCAGCCAATCACATGCCTTTCAACGCAAAGTGTGACTAATTTCTCGCGAGAGAGCTAACGTGATTCAAAATTCTTTTGCTGAAGATAAAGACATTGAAGTATATGTAAAGAATTTAAAAGCATTTACAAAGAAGAAAATAATTTTCCCTGTAAGAGGATAAATAAAGAAAATAGTTGTGAAAGTAGTATAATATATATATATATTATATATATTATTATTATTATTATTTTTTTTTTTAAAGCAGTCTCTTGTGCTCACCAAGTCTGCATGTATGTTATATAACTTTAATATTGTGAAATATTATTAAAATGTAAAATAACTGATTTCTATTTGAACATATTTTACTATTTAATTTATAATTGTACAATTATTATATTAAGTAATCATCATTAGACAATATATATATATATATATATATATATATATATATATATATATATATATATATATATATATATATATATATATACATCATGTCGTGACCTTTAATTTGGAGCAAGAGAAACAGGGGGAGTGGTTTTATTGCATCAGAGATGAGTCACTTTGCTCACAGCTGATGGGTCAAACTTAAATCTCAGATCTCGAATCCAGAACATAACCTGCCCCGGAGCAGGTTAGCCGTGCAGCATAAGATACCATGGCAACTAACACCGATTAAAGCCGAGCTACTTTCATAGTACCTAAAACCCAGGATTGGCACAAACTAAGCTTAAACATATCTGGCTAGCCAGCTAAACCGGCTTCATGGTATAGGCCCCAGGCCTGGACGTTATGTTTTGTTTACCTTTTATGTGTGTGCCCCTCACGGACGGCTGCCGCGGTTTACTTTTGTTTTGTTTATTTATTTGATTAAAGTCTTTTAAATGTTCGCCGGTTCCCGCCTCCTTCCTTCCCTGATCAAAGAACTTCATTACATTGGTCCCGAAACCCGTGTGGAAGGAGGGACATGCTGTCAAAGAGACCTCGCTGCTGAAGGGGATCGCGGTGCTGAGGAGTTTGGCCAGGAGGAGTCACCGCCGGCCGCCAGGGGGCTGAGGAGGATCAAGCCGTCCATTGAGCGTCCAGTACCATCGCATGGCACCGTGAGGAAGAGCCTCTCGGCCGGCTGAGGACCGAGCGGCAGTGTGTCCAGGTACCGGACCAGAATTTTTTTTTTTCCTCTCTCCACTCTCTCGTCCTGTCGCTCTATGTGACTCCCATACCCCAGACACGGGAGACGTGAAGATTGGGTCCCCGGGGGGAGAGTAGGCGCCGTCTTGGGTGTACCCCCCGGCCTACAAGGGGCGATGGGGGTTTGTGGCGAGGTGCACGAACAAGTGATGTGGGAGTCTTTTTATGAGGGAGTTCGGAGGCATATAGGGACGGGCGAAACAAGTGAAGGACGAGAGAGGACCAGGCCTGGACTTTACGTTATGTTATGTTTTGTTTACGTTTTGTTATATGTGTGCATGGCAGCCGTCCGTGAGGGGCTTGCTGCGGTTTACTTTTGTTTTGTTTTGTTTATTTATTTGATTAAAGTCTTTTAAATGTTCGCAAGTTCCCGCCTCCTTCCTTCCCTGAATAAAGAACTTCATTACAGTGTGTTACAATGGTATGCCAGGTCGAATGTTCAATGAAAAAATAATTACTTCCATCCCAAAAACACAAACAGTTCTCATGAACAACTCGATAGCATGAGCATGATAGTCCTTATGACAAGATTAGATGGTTATATTGATCTTTAAAAGAGCAACCAAAGGAAACAAACATATACTAGGAGTTTATTGTACTTTTTGGACACAATGCGAGCTGACGCTTGAAACTGACAGTGGTTTATAGGATGTGGAAATGAATTGGTTTTTATCATCACTGAAGTGAAAAATGATACGATTGCAAATGGACAAACAAGTGAACATGACACATGAGCATATTCAAGCAAAAGCTAGCATTTATTAGTTCTATGAAACAAAAAATGTCTCGGTTACGTATGTAACCCTCGTTCCCTGAGGAGGGAACGGAGACGTGTCGTCAGTGACTGACGAATGGGGGTTTCGCTTAGAAGCCAATCATCTTCGAGATCTTAGAAAATGCCCAATGCCAGTGCCAATGCCATGGGCATGTGCAATTTGCATGCGTAACTCCGCACCACCATGTGGGTATAAAAGGCAGTACACTGGCAACATTGCATTATATTTACCTGCTGAGGAGCCAAGACTGAACTCCCAGCCGTTTCAGCGGTACAGCGGATGTGGCAGAGGGACGTTACGTCTCCGTTCCCTCCTCAGGGAACGAGGGTTACATAAGTAACCGAGACGTTCCCTTTCATTCAGTCACTCCGAGTAATGTCAGTGACTGATGAATTGGGGTCCCAATATAGTCACGGCACCCGGCTGTCTTCCAGTACCCTGCGTAAGTGGGAGCGCCCTGCTAGAACGGACGAAGTACTTCCACTTATCACAGGAATACCAAGGTACACTGGGAGCATATTTCAGGTGGAGATATGCAAAGACGCCTACCCGTAGGGAGGACTTAGAGCGTACACATATGACCCCGCGGGCTGCATATGGAGAACTCTGGGGGACCAGCCGAAGGTGGATTTTTTCACCCAGGGGTGGCAAGGCTTGCCAAGGGAAGACACCTGCTCAAGGAGGCTTATAGTGGAAATACACATGTGGGGGTCGCCAGAGGGGAACCATGCACACGGGGCACCTGGCCGGACACGAGGGTCTGGGCTCGAGAGGGCAGACTTACTGGTGTCGGTGTCGACAGTGCTGGAGGAGCTCAGGGCTTCCGGGAAGCTCACCTGAGAAAAATTTGCACGTATCCAGTCCGTGGAGTGGAATAGCGAGCAAGAGAAGACACCTGAACCTAGTCCATAACCGGCCACTAGTAGAGGCGAGTACATAATCGGAAACCGGCTCCAAACGGAGATAGCAGAATCTGCGAATGTGTAGGTGTCGCCCAGCCTGCAGCTCTGCAGATGTCTGTTAGCGGAACGCCATGCCTAAAGCCCAAGAGGAGGCCACGGTCCAAGTGGAGTGTGACCTGACCATGGTTATTATAGTTTTGCATTTTTTATTAGTTTTGAATTTTATTTCGTTTTGACTTTTTGTTTTAAAAATTCAGTTTAGTTTTAATTAGTTTTTAAAGTGGATTTGCTAGTTTAGTTTAGTTTTTATTTTTTGAAAATACTTAGTTTTAGTTTAGTTTTTATTAGTTTTAGTGTTAGTTTTAGTCTTTTTTGTAATTTGGGTTATTTGTCAGGGGCAAGATTCAAAAAGGTCAGAAAAAGTATTGTTTAATAATAACTCACTCATTTTTTTTTTAATTACAAGATATCACTGTGAAACTTCTCCAGTTTATTACTGGCATAAACATAAGAAAAAAAAATGTATTACAAGTTTTGTGTAAATTAATGTTTTAATATGCAAATGAGCCCTTCTTTACTTAAATATACGCTCATTTGCATACATTTCCAAAAACAAAATCTGGAAATTGGAAAGGACCATGTATAAAATTCTTGGTTATATTTGTTGACATATTAGAGGAGAGGGCTTTTACAGAGGGGATTCTGGATATCTTATTTTGTGCTTTAGTAAATTAAAGAAAACTGACAATAGCCTTGAAAAATCAATTTTCGCCATGTTTTTTGGCTTAAAAGGTCCTATAAATCAGGAGAGGAATAATATATCAACAAATCCCTCTGTAAAAGCCTCCAGAATGTAGTTCAGTATAAGACTGCAAAATTTGGTGCTTGTAGGTGCTACTGAATTGGATATATCTAACTCTGAGTGTGAGAAAAAACTCATTTTGAGAAAACGGCCTTTAAAGTTTTATATTGCATAATTGTATACATTTCTATGAAACTGTCAATCTACAAACAAAATTATATTCAGTACTTCATTACTATCAGTAGTGTATAATATTTAAAACACTTGGAAATTGATAAATGAATAAATTATTAATAGCAATAGCTATTAGAGAACTACCTTAAGAGAGCTACCTTAACAAACACACATATAACAGCAGTCACAGACGAACTGTCCCTGTTTGTTGCATATGTCCATCTATAATTATTTGAATCTAATTCTGTCAGGCTTTCATCGTATAATCTGTTGTTGTTTACTTTCTTTTTACTACCTTTTGCTACTTGGGTCTTTGACACCGATCATGATATGTTTCTGTGAATGGAGACGGCACGGGAGCTCGCGCTAGAATAACTTTTGATCATTTTGGGTACAAATCTTAAGGCGCACGTTGACAAAATATAGTGAAATAACCACCTTAATGAGTAATGTTGATATATTTTTATTGTGACATGAAAGCTTACATGTTAAGGGAGCAGACTGGCCCAAAATCTCAAAATTGACCACTGCATGAAAAAACTGTGTTTTCACCTGCCGTGTCTCGCCTTAATATCTGAATCACAGCTTATATAGTGTTTTGACATCGACAACCCAAAGTGCATTTTACCTTAAACTTGCGACTAGTTAACTTGCTACAGTAGCAAACACTTCACGGGTCGACATTAACACACTGACAAAATTATATTCAGAATTAAAAATATTTTATACCACTTTTTAATGTGTGTTTGTGTAAAGGTGTTCACGAGATACCAACCTTTTGCTCAGCGTCGAACACTCGTTCTCATGGAGACGCGGCGTGCACGGATGGGAGGGGCTGTGTGTGTGTGTGTGTGTGTGTGTGTGTGTGTGTGTGTGTGTGTGTGTGTGTGTGTGTGTGTGTGTGAGAGAGTATGAGAGAGAGAGACGCGTGAGTGAGAGACGCAATGAAAGGAAATGCAGCTGAACGTTATTTTTTCTATGAAAGACATTGACAAAGACGAAAACTAAGGACATTTAATCTAATTTTATTTTATTTTAGTTAGTTTTGCCAAACACACATTACAGTTTTAGTTAGTTATCGTTATTTTGTAATGCCTCGTTTTTATTTTTATTTCAGTTAACAACAATGTTTTTTCCCATCTAGTTTTCGTTTTTTCGTTCGTTTTCGTTAACGATTATAACCTTGGCCCTGACCCAAAGGGGGCATGGACGGCCTGCTGCTGGTAAGCCAAAACAATGGTGTCTGAAATCCAGTGAGACCGCCTTGCTTTGAGAGAGCCCTTCCCTTCCGCTCTCCACCATAACAGACAAAGAGCTGGTCTGAGGTCCTGAACACTGGGGACAGCACGAAGGACCTCAGATACTTCTGACTCCATATAACGAGATGGCGGGCGAGTTGAGACATATGGTGGGAGCATATAGACCAGCCAGGTTGTATGCTACTGACCATGTAGTCTGACCGGACTAGTACCTGTTGCTTGGAAGCGGTGCAGGGCGAACCGTATTGCCAGCCACTCGAGGCAATTGACATGCAGGAGGTGCAGGGGTCCTGTCCAGGAGGCCGAGACTGCACATCCATTGCACATGGCACCCCAGCCCGTGGTGGAGGCATCTGTTGATACAACAATATGCCTGGAAAATCGTTCTAAGGGCCACCGGCCCGTAGAATTGAGGTTCAACCACGGGGTGAAGGACTGTAGGCAGGCCCGAGTCACTGGGACCCGGAGCGTGCCCGAATGCCATGCCCATCTCGGGACTCGATCGCAAAGCCATTGCTGAAGCGGTCTCATATGAGCAATCCGAGCGGCGTTACCGCGGCTGCGGATGCCATATGCTCCAGGAGCCTCTGAAACAACTTCAGTGGAACCGCACTCTTGCTCTCGATTTAATGGAGGCAAGTCAGCATTGACTGCATGTGGAGTGTGCCCTGACCCAAAGGGGGCTGGTAATCTGCACGCACATGGCGACAGAGTCGAAAACCATACAGAGAAAAGAGATCCTCTGCACGGAGCAGAGTTGCTCTTCTCCCAGTTGACCTGAAGGCCCAGATGGGTTTGGAGCACTAAGTGCTGGAGCACTAGCCCTCGACGGCGAGCGGACTAAGGCGACTGAGCCGGCTGCTGGTGCAGCAGCTGGCCGCCCTGGGCAGTATGTGTTACAGCCTCAGTCTGCTCTCGGGCGGCCGAGAACCGTTGGGCGCAGTTCTCAGCCGCACCGCCGAAGAGGCCAGCCTGGGATATGGGCGAGTTGAGGAGGCAGGCTCACTCAACATCCCCCACATCACCAGGTAAGGCCAGGTGTTTCTCGCAGACCACAGCTGTGGACATCGCCCGACCCACCCTCGTGCATGTGTAAAGGGGCGGCGGCCTGCCCCGTAGCTCTGCAGGACCACGCCACCGAAGTAGACGAGCCCACAGGCTTCGGGAGGGGGCTTAGGATAGCCACGCTATGTCGAGGCACTCTGTGGACACCGTAGTGTGCAACAGAGTGCTCAACAGTGGGGGGGGACCCCAGTGTACCCTAGGCCCGCGGCCCCATCAAGGGCAGAGAAGGCGGAGGATGCCGAGTGGTCACGGGAAGCACAGCGACTTCTGGGACCGCGTGACCTCCTCATGCACCTCGGGGGCGAAAGGCATTGGGGTGGGGCCCAACAGCTGTCAGGTGCCGTCCCCAAAAACCAATCACGCAACTAAGAGCACTCATGACAGGGCGGAGTTCCACACCAGCCCAAGGCTCCCGGCTGCCCAAGATAACATGGCTGTCAACTCTAGGTCAGATCAGGCAGCGTTGGCACTCTAGTCCACCTTGAGATGCGGTGATCTAAATCTCTCTGCTATCTGGAGTGTGAACTGAACGAACGAGGCATATTCTCTATTCCCTCCCTATTCTAGCTTAGCCTACTCTGAGTAATGTCCAAAACTTGGTATTTAAGGCACTTTTTTCGCCTCTTCATGATCGCTTCTTATACTCCTCAGTTGTAAGTCGCTTTGGATAAAAGCATCTGCTAAATGCATAAATGTAGATGTACTCGCCTATCGAAAATAAATAAAGCAACCTCGCCGTCTGATTGCAGGCCTTCGGACTCCTTGAGTTCTCCCCAAAACTCGAAAGCTGATACTTTTTGCCCAATCGTAAGCCTTTTTTTGTTCCACACACATCTTGCACGTGTTTTTATCTGCCATCTCACTCTTTCTGTCATCGCTCGGCTAATCTCCGTCCTGTGTGCCGTGTCTTTTGAATAATGACGTGCACTGAGCACTCTGTTCTCACCGTCATTAGGAGACACGCCCCTTGTTTGTTTTGGTACTCGGCCCGAGACTGTTTTCAAAAGCAGTTTTGAAATAAAAGATTCCCCACCTTTAAACTTTTTAATTGCAATAAACTGGTATGTAAACACCTTAATCTTAATATAACTGCTCTGACTAAAGTGCGCATGTGCTCGGTTAATGCACGGATGTTGTTCTCACAATTTCATGAATGAACTCCGTGACATTATTCTGAAGTTTTCTTTTCTCCAAATCAATGAACTCGGTCAACACAACTCGCTGCTCAGTCTCGGCTATCTTCATCCAGACGGCTTGAAGAATGCGATGGCAGCATACTAAGTAAAGCCAGCATTGGAATGTTCATCACAGTGCCGAATAATGTCCAGTAAGTCCATAAAAATGTATTTAGAATTTGATATAAGAATATTAAAACAATGGCCGGTAACATGCATACCGTATACCGTATCTGAGTGGGGTATAACCATACTTATTAACGAATAATCAGAATAATGAGATTTGCATGTAAACTGGAGTGAAGAGTCCTGCTCATGTCATGTTAAGACCTTACTCTGATTATTAGAAATAATCGCATTATTGGTGCACATGTTAACGTAGTGTCTACTATTAATCTTGTAATGGTTTTGTAGCTGGCTTCCTGCTTGCTTGGATGCTCTCTTTCTCCAAAAATACCTTCCACATCAAGAGCTCTAAATGCCCTGCTTTTTAAAATAACGCACATGTTGCGTATTTCCTGTGTGCATTCATTGTTACATTTCTTGCATCAATTGCTCTATTTACCTGCGTCAACACATTTTTAGTTTGTATCAATGACATCAAAGGTGTAGCAATACACACATGTTTTCATTGTAGCCTACATTTTATCAGATTTCTACCTTTCTAGACATTTCATTCCTGACTGTCTTTATATTTGGCAGTTACACAATTATGCTCTTTTCCCCTAGAAACCATATTCACCCACACACTTGCTACATGCATCATCTTTACAGGATGTGGTTAAACACAGTGCACAGTTTGTGTTTTTGTCACCCAATGAAAACTTAATGAAATGAAAACTTTTGTTACCCAATGAATCTCTAAGATCTTTGATTTTCTGCTTTTTGTTATATCTTTTCTTATAATTTAGGTCTTTATCTAATTGTTTGGAAGAGAACACTCAATTTCTCTTGACAAATACAGAGTCTTTATTTACTTTAATCTTAGAGAAAGATTTGATCTGTACATGAAAATCAAGTCCATTCAAACTCTTTATTAGAATTTCTACATATAAATATCATGGCTACACTCTCAAAATAAAAGGTACAAAAGCTGTCACTGGCGTGACTATTTATGCCTAAAGGGTGCATAATAATACCTTAAAGGTACATATTAGTACCTTTTAAAAAGGAACCGCCTCAGTGACAGCTTTTGTACCAGTGTACGGCTCATACAAACTATAAAGACTCATACAAAAGTCTGAATCATAAATCGCCCTGCAAATGTTTGGGGCAAGCTAGTAAAGTCAATCCACAGAAAACTCAATAGTCTAAAAGTCCATCAATAAAAGTTAAGCTTTCATATAAAAAAATGAAAATAATGTGAAAACAAAAACATTTCAAAGCTCTTATATACCAATGTAGCACTGAAGGCTTTTATTTGCATATTTTTTTTAGATTTATTTACTTTTGACAAGTATTTAAATAATTAATAAATAAGGTACATTTCAATAAAATGCATAGAAAGTAGTGAAAAATAAACATGCTGTAGCTATTAAACTATTCGTACATCATTCTAAAGCTTGAGAAATCATTGAAAATTTCAGCAGTACTTACCCTGTAAATCTTTTTTTTGAGTTCATGCAAGACTGGGTGCTGCCTAGCAGGTTGTTATTTCAAAAATAGGCATGCAAATACAGTCACAGTGAAGGTACTGTTGAGGAACACTTCCGTATAAACATGCGCAGTGGCTATAAACTGCATTCAAAAGTCCAAAGACCAGTTTGATTGTTTACCTACCTTTGTAACTTTGACCACACCCAAACCACAGCAAACTCAAACACACCCACACCCCATTTGGTTAGGGCAGTATTTGTCGAGAAATCACGCTGTGAAATGTGCAGATAGCATTGCTCGGTGTGTATGTTAGCGACAAAATATAACTGCACACTCACTTCAGAATTTCATGATGAAATGAGTATGCAGTTATATTTTGACTCTATAAAGCTTTCTTCTCTTACTTGCAAGGTGTTTGTGCCAATGCATTGTTAAAAGAATCAGTGTGCTCTGTAATTGTCCCATTAATGGCCAATTTAAAAATGGTATAATAATAACATTAATACATCCTTTTTTAAAATTGGGACACAATTTTGTCGAATTGAATGCATCTTCATGGATAGTGTTGAATGCTGAATCGATTAATTCAGTTCTAACAGTGCTTAATGCAAGCAGTGTCGTACACAGAAGGCATAGCGTTGCGTTATTTAAAGGAAGTTCAAGCATCAATAAAAATGCTTGAACGAGTAACAAAAAACGCACTGAATCAGTATTTATTCGTATTACTTTTATGTGAAATGTAATAATAACACATAATAATTATGTAATTATGTCTGAGAACAATTTCTTAGCATCTAGGGATTGCACGAGTATAGGCTATATATTATATAGGCCTAGGGCTAAACACTACAGGCATCTGGCTAAACAATGCAACTGGTATTAATTTTAATCCTTATTAACAAATACAAAAATAATTTGGAATGTATGTATGTATTTGTTAATTAATACCAATACTAATAATGTTGCTTTTTAAAATTTGACTGGGGCACCAATAAGGATTTCGCCTAGGGCGTCAGAATGGCTAGAAACGGCCCTGGCAACCATTCTGTGTGTGTAATCCACAGGGGCGGAATAGGAAAGAAGACTCTAAAGCACATCCGGCTCTTTGTCTCCCTCTGGTGGACAATATCCTGAAGGACAACACAGATGGCTGCGCACTGGCTGCACTGCTGCACTTCTACTGTCCTGATGCTGTGCCTCTGGAAGGTGGAAACTCTCTCTCTCTCTCTCTCTCTCTCTCTCTCTCTATATATATATATATATATATATATATAAACCTAAAAGATTATTAGGAACACCTGTTCAATTTATCTGCAATTATCTAATCAACCAACATTTATGCATTTAGCAGACGCTTTTATCCAAAGCGACTTACAACTGAGGAGTACAGGAAGTGATCAGTCATGAATAGGTGAAGAAATGCAAAAAGTGCCTTAAATACCAAGTTTTGGACATTACTTAGAGTAACCTTAAGCTAGAATAGGGAGGGAATAAAAAAGAATTAGAGGAAGATAAGATGATAAGATTAAGTGCTCACGGAAGAGATGAGTTTTTAGCAGTCTTTTGAATGATGACAGTGATTCTGCCATCCGGATGGAGGTAGGAAGATCGTTCCACCAGCCAGGAACGGTGAATGGAGAGGTATTTCATGCCTCTCTGTGATGGTACCATAAGCTTACGCTCCTTACCTGAGCAAAGGCTTCTGATGGGGGTGTAGACTCATAGCAGCGAGTCAAAGTATGCTGGTGCTGAGCTTGTGGTGGATCCATACGCGAGCGTCAAGGCCTTGACCTTGATGCGGGCAGCAAGTGGCAGCCAGTGCAGAGAGATGAAGAGAGGTGTGACATGGGCCCTTTTGGGGAACATGGCAGTTGCTTCAATGCATTTAGGGGTGTGGTCCTGGTCAAGACAAGCTCCTGAACTCCAAACTGAATGTCAGAATGGGAAAGAAAAGTGATTTGTGCAATTTTGAGCGTGGCATGGTTGTTGGTGCCAGACGGGCTGGTCTGAGTATTTCACAATCTGCTCCGTTACTGGGATTTTCACGCACAATCATTTCTAGGGTTTACAAAGAATGGTGTGAAAAGGGAAAAACATACAGTATGCAGCAGTCCTGTGGGCGAAAATGCCTTGTTGATGCTAGAGGTCAGAGGAGAATGGGCGGACTGATTCAAGCTGATTGAAGAGCAACTTTGACTGAAATAACCACTCGTTACAACCGAGGTAGGCAGCAAAGCATTTGTGAAGCCAAAACACGCACAACCTTGAGGCGGATGGGCTACAACAGCAGAAGACCCCACCGGGTACCACTTATCTCCACTGCAAACAGGAAAAAGAGGCTACACTTTGCATGAGCTCACCAAAATTGGACAGTTGAAGACTGGAAAAATGTTGCCTGGTCTGATGAGTCTCGATTTCTGTTGAGACATTCAGATGGTAGAGTCCGAATTTGGCGTAAACAGAATGAGAACATAGATCCATCATGCCTTGTTACCACTGTGCAGGCTGGTGGTGGTGGTGTAAGGGTGTGGGGGATGTTTTTCCTGGCACACTTTAGGCCCCTTAGTGCCAATTGGGCATTGTTTAAATGCCACGGACTACCTGAGCATTGTTTCTGACCTTGTCCATCCTTTTATGACCACCATGTACCCATCCTCTGATGGCTACTTCCAGCAGGATAATGCACCATGTCACAAAGCTTGAATCATTTCAAATTGGTTTCTTGAACATGACAATGAGTTCACTGTACTAAAATGGCCCCCACAGTCACCAGATCTCAACCCATTAGAGCATCTTTGGGATGTCGTGGAACGGGAGCTTCGTGCCCTGGATGTGCATCCCACAAATCTCCATCAACTGCAAAATGCTATCCTATCAATATGGGCCAACATTTCTAAAGAATGCTTTCAGCACCTTGTTGAATCAATGCCACGTAGAATTAAGGCAGTTCTGAAGGCAAAAGGGGGGTCATGCACAGTATTACTATGGTATTCCTAATAATCCTTTAGGTGAGTGTATCATGATGACATGTCAGGAAAGGGCCTTGGCTCATTAATTTCTGGGACCATGCACTGTTGGTTTTACTGTAGACTTTCTCTCTAATTTAAAGGTATAGCTCACCCAAAAATGAAAAATTCTGTCATTATTTATCCACCCTAATGTTAATGATTTCAGAAAAAAAATTAAGCTGCTTTTTGCAGTGACAAGGGGCTGACAAATTCTAAATAGGACAAAAAAGTATTAATTTTTTTAGGAGAATGTCAGGGTTGGGAAGTGCCATGAGTTTGTGTCAGCTGCATGAGCACCAAAACTTATTGTCAAGTCATATTATGTGTTTTAACTGTTAGACATATCTCCGATATTAAACTGCACTATTAGTAGTGATTTTCTAATCTTGTTCTAAGACTGCTAAAGTTTCTTGTGTTGTCCTGCAAAGTGGTTAATATTTTGTACAATATACAATATTTTAGTCAGAAAGAGTGTCTTCATTTTATGTTTCATTGAGAGGTGTAGTTTAGTACAAACCCTTCAACAGAGGCCTGTTCAGATAAACCCTCAACAAAATACTCTGCCCTAATCTGGCCTTGTAGATAACAGACGTACACACCCAAACAGCATCAGGAAAATGTCTTGGTTATGTATTTAACCCTTGTTCCCTGAAAACAGAGGGAACAGAGACGTATGTCGGATGTCACTGATTAATTGGGATGTCACTTCTGGGACACATATTCTAGTGTATAAAAAATGAGCTAATGCACATTGGCGTATGGGATTTGCATCTCGCGCTCTGCCCCATAGTGCGGGTATAAATGCAGAAGTAGATGTAGCACACATTTGTTTTCCACTGAGAAGCCGAGCTAGTTACTCGGCTATACAGTGATGGCACAGCAACTGTAGCGACGGGACGTATGTCTCCATTCCTTCCTTCAGGGAACGAGGGTTATGTAACCGAGAAGTATGTCAAACGAATTGGGATCCCTATTCCAGTGCGCTGCGCAAGCCTCTCAGGCCCCCATACTTGGGCGTAAAACTTGTGCTGAGATCAATCACTGCGCTCCGCATGATCCATTCAGTGACTATTGGATAACACTGGGAAAGCGTGCCCGTTCAGGAAAGAGAACGTGTGGAGCCCACATCCTGACCGAAGGGAGGTATCATGTGGCAGTTACACAAATTGACTGGCCAATTGACCTATCGGTAACCCCCGCCCCTCGAACGCAGATGAACAAATGGCAGTTGAGTATAAGTTGCGCTAGAACCGGAACTCGGACATCTTTAGGTTTCAGCGCCATAGAGAACCATTGGAAAATCCGAACCTCTTATCAGTTTGATGGTGTTTATTCTACAAAAATGGTAAAACGATGTGTCTGGGGTACTGTAACACTGATTCCAGGTACCCTGAGAGGATTTTCTGGTTGTCATACTCTCATTAAGTTACGATTAAAGTTAGTGAGTTCATGCTAACATACAAACTGAAATAATTAACTGTTCTCACGTCATGTAACGTTAACAGTTTAGGTCAAAAACACTTACATTTCTGTGAGTTTTGATATGTTTTGCTCTACATTATCTCTCTTGCTAAGGTGGGACTCCTATTTTGTATTATTGTCTACGGAGCGATGCGGGCAGTGAAAGGGAGCGCCCGCACTCACAGTTTATCGGAGGTGTTTTCAGATACAAAGTTTACAGTTTATTAGCACCCCCGAAAAGGCATAATGTCGGTATATGTTTGTTCACTGTGTAGTTGTAGTGTTTTTGTATAATTTGTTGTGTACGTTAATGATAATGCAGAGGAGAGAGAGAGTTTGTGAATGAGATGTTAATGCGCACTTCTAATGCTTTGTTTGTTCAGCTCTTACGGTGATTTTTTTTTGAGTGAAAAGGGATGCAATAAACTTAATAACCCTTCATTTAAGTTTGGCCTTCAATCGGAGGGGGTCCGCTACATTCTGTGTCCAAAAACAACTTGGGATAAGGTTTTCAAACTGACACTTTCATTGTAAGACAATAAGCAACTCCGTTTGTTTGTCCGAGTTAGCAACAGTAACTAAGGGGGGCGGGGCACTTGCCTGGTCCCGGGAGGGAGTGGTGGGAACCTTGGGCACATATCAAGGCCGGTGTCTCAGTATCACGTGAGAGTTAGCCAGCCCAAATTCTAGGTACGATTCGTTGACCGAAAATGCATGCAGGTCCCCTACCCTCTTGATGGAGGCCAATGCAATTTTTAACTCTGCTGACTGACTACAGACTGTGGTAGATCACTTAGAACCTCTGTGTCCCATCCAGGGACCAGACCTGGAGCTTCCTGAGGTCCGGACGCAGGTGCCAGAGGGTGCCCCGTCTCTGAGAAAGCATGTCCTTCCTCAGAGGAATGGGCCAAGGAGGTGCTGTCGCGAAGGAGCATCAGTTCCGGGAACCAGGTCCGGTTGGGCCAGTAGGGTGCAACTAACAAGACCTGCTCCTCGTCTATGCTAGAAAGCTCACTGGGGGAAATGCATATTTGCGCAGGCCCCGGGGCCAGTTGTGTGCCAGTGCATCCGTGCCTAGGGTCCCCTCGATCAGGGAATAGAACAGATGGCAGTGAGACATGTCAGGGGCGGCAAACAGATCTACCTGTGCGGTCCCGAAGTGCCTCCAAATCAGCTGGAACGCCGGGGGTGAAGTCTCCACTCTCCCTTGAGCACTTGCACTTGTGAGTGTTGCGAAGCGACCTCAGATGCTTCTGACTCCAAAGGAGGAAATAGTGGGCGAGTTGATGTATGCAGCGGCTGCAGTGCTGTCCATTCGGACCAGTGTGTGCTTGCCTCGTAGCGGCCCTTTGAAACGTACTCCTAACAATTCGAGGCAGTTGATGTGCCAATGAGGTTGAGGCCCCGTCCACAGACCCGAGACTGCGTGCCCATTTAATGTGGCCCCCCAGCCGGTGGCAGAAGCACCCGTGAATAGCTCAGCATGCCTGGAAACTTGTTCTAGGGGGACACCTGCCCATAGAAACGAAGGGTCCAACTACAGGCTGAAGGTTTAGTGGCACCTCTGTGTGATGGCTGCACCTCTGTGTGCTGGCCACACGGAGTGACCCGCTTTGCCATGCCCATCTCGGGACTTGGTCGTGCAGCCAGTGTTAAAGCGACCTCTTATGAAGAACTCCGAATGGCTTTACTGTGGCTGCGGATGCCATATGCCCCAGGAGCCTCTGAAAATGTTTCAGTGGAGCCACTGTCCTGTGTCTGAATTAATTCAAGCAGTTCAACATCGACTGCACATGCTCCTCTTTGAGGCACGATTTTCAACTCCGAGAAAAGAGATCCTCTGCATGGGGGAGAGTTTGCTCTTTTCCCTGTTTACCCGAAGGCCCAACCGGCTGAGGTGACTGAGCACCATTTCCCTGTGTTCGCACAATTTCTCTCTCCACTGGGTCAATATGAGGCAGTGATCAAGATAGTTGAGGATGCGAACACCATGCTCTCATGGGAGCAATGGCCGCTGAAGACATGAGGCGACAGGGACAGCCCGAAGGGCAGGACCCTGTACTGATATGCCCATCCCTCAAACGCAAAGCGTAGGAACGGTCTGTGTCAAGGGAGAATCGAGACATGAAAGCACACAATCTTCAGGTCGATCGCTACAAACCAATCCTGGGGAAAGATGCATCCGAAGATGCGTTTCTACATCAACATCTTGAACGGCAGCTTGTGCAGGGACCGATTCAAAACTCGCAGGTCCAGGATTGTCCGTAACCCAACGTCTATCTCGGGTACAATGAAGTATGGGCTGTAGAAGCCCGTCTTTATATCGGCTGGAGGGAACGGCTCTATCGCGCCCTAACAACATTCAAATATTCAGGGTCAGATGAACGACACAGTCTCGGTCTGTCTTTAAAAGTGACATCAAGATAATGGCAGGGTTTCTGTGATTTTAAACTCTGTTTAGTAGAAAATAAGTTGTACACTGAAAACAGCTTGACACTGTTTGGGGTAATTTTTAAGGTGTTTTAAAAAAGTATCTTATGCTCACCAAGGTTGCATTTATTTGATCAGAAATATAGTAAAAAAAATATTGTGATATTGTGAAAAATAATTAAAAAAAAAAAAAAATCTAATCGGATATGATTTTTTTTATGACTATGATGCCTCAGTAATACATTTTATGTTGATTTGGTGCTTAATAAATATTTTTTATCAATGTATAAAACAGTTGTGCTGATTATATTTTAGTGAAAACTGTGATACACCCCATCAAAAAATTATTTGATAAATAGAAAGTTAAAATAGTTCAAACCTTTTCTGTCACTTTAATTTAATGCATCAATTTAATGAATCCTTACTGAATAAATGTTTTAATTTCTTGACACGAATGGGGTATACGAGGGTGGAAGTAGAAATGAGTGAAAGGAATAAACAGAGTGAGTAGGAGTGCGTGAATGGAAGTTTGAGAGAGAACAGAGGAGCAGTTATTCAAACATAAACACATCCCCACCCCGTGACTCTGAGGATTCTGTTCATCACATCACACGTTCTGTTCCCGCCCTCAAAGACTCCATTGGCTTCTACTTGTTTTCTGTCTCCTTCCCCTCAGATTAATTCATAACGTCATTGGCTGTTATGTGGTTTGTTCCCTCCCCATCCAGATATCTGTATCAAAGAAACAATGTCATTGGCTGACAGTCTGTACAATCTCCAGCTGATCCAGGAGTTCTGCAGGGAAAACCTCAGCAACTGCTGTCACTTGTCCCTGGAGGATATGCTGTACGCCTCCAGCACCATCAAGGTAAAGCCTTCCGTCCACATGCAGCACTTCTTCACCTCTCTTTACTGAAAGATTGATTGATAGATTTATTCAGATCGATAGATCATCTTGACATGTTTTAATGTTATGCTGTGCTGATTTTTAACATCTCTTGCATTTGTTTTTGCACATATTTAGTATAACATCACTATTACTGTTTAACATACTACTAAGAGTTACGGATTTCAAAAAAACCCTAACTCTAAATATTAAAACTTCTTGTCCTGCACTGTTTATTTTATGGACATGAACATCAAATTGTGTGTCTTATTCGAGGATATCTGTGCTGTCTTAAAGGGATAGTTCACTCAAAGATGAAAATTTGGTCATCATTTACCTATCCATGTCATTCCAAACCTCAATGACTTTCTTTCTTCTGTAAAGATATTTTGAGAAATGTCTCTGTGTTGTTTTTTCCCCCTCAAATGTCCATATGATGGAAGTTAGAGGTTACTTTTTGGTTACAGACTTTCTTCAAAATATCTTCTTTTGTGTTCCACAGAAGAAAGAAAGTCATACGGGTTTGGAACAACATGAGGATAAGTAAATGATGACAGTTAAACATTTTGGGTGAACTATCCCTTTAAACGATGGCCATGGCCATGATGTTGAGTGTTGCATAACAAGCACCGCTGTCATTTTCTTCATAAATTGTAAAAATGTTGTTTTGTGTGCTGATTTTACTATCTGAAGTTTTCTCAGATGTTTCATCACAATGAGTAGGATGTGTGTTTCCCATTTGGTTCAGTGTTGCAAACTTTGTATGGTTTCTAGGATACGGATTCTGGGCTTTTTTCTGTGGTGATTTTCCACTGAATATATATATTAGTTTGAGACCATGAATCACTAGAGTATTACAGGGAATTTCAGCAGGGCTGATGCAGGATGGGAAAAATGACCATTGCGTGTTTTAAATCTGACCGTTTGGAATGACTGAGTCATAGTGTGTGTGTGTGTGTGTGTGTGTGTGTGTGTGTGTGTGTGTGTGTGTGTGTGTGTGTGTGTGTGTGTGTGTGAGCGCTGCCATGTGGATCGCCTCAGACAGTTATGTTAGTGAAGCAGTTTGTCTAGATAAACACACTCCATGCGTAGCCGTTACCTCACACAACCACCATCATAACACCAGCCAGTAATATTTTTTGAGCAAAATGTGTAACATTTTCCAAACCGGCAGCCGTGGATTTTCTGTTATGTCAGATGAGTCTGTGGTCGATTATGTAAACCAGGTTAAAATGCTTGTCGGCTGTTTCAGCCAATCACATGGTCACCAGTAAAACAAAGGTATATCTGATTTCTTTGGTCATTTAGGCCTTAAATGTTGTGATTGCATTAAATGAGGCCTTTTTCATGAGGCTAACAGCCCCTAACTGTGGTTAAATAAAGATGTCAGGACTGAATAAATCTGCAGAGAGTGCTGGGTCTGTTCTGTTTGTGTCAGGCTGCCCTGGTTCCTCTTGTCGGGTCAGAACACCCTTTAATGCCCTGAATGAGACACTTCTCATGGCTGCTGTGCTGTTTCTTTCAATAAATACACTATATTAGGATATACACTAAGTGTATTTTGCACAGTTATTATAGTATTTCAAATGCTTAAACTTGTGTACTTGTGTTTTTGCTTCACAACAGAATGTCAGATGAATACATCAGCAAATGACGCTCTAAATTTATGCATCATATTCACACAAACCTCAATTAAAGAAAGCCTTTTTAAAATATAAAAATGATATAATAGCTGGATGCTATTTGTTGAATTTAATATGCAATGTAATAAGAGCATGGGATTTTTTTGAAATAGAAGACAATATATATTTTACATTCTACTGTAAACATTATGATAGTTTGCTAGTATTCATTCTGAATACACTGTATCCATGAAGTTAGTAAAGGTCTTTAAAGGCTCAATCTCTATCTAAAGGAGAACTGTGACACCTTGTGTTTATACTACAACATTACATGAGCAGGACTTTACACACACACATACACACACATCTGGTTCACTATCTTTGTGGGGGCTCTCCATAGATGTAATGGTTTTTATATTCTATCCCCTTACACTTACACTTACCCTATTCCTAAACCTACCCATCATAGACAACTTTCTGCATTTTTTTATTATCAAAAAAAGATCTCATTTTGTATGATTTATAAGCTTGTTTCTTCATGGGGACCTCAGTTTAAGTTCCCCACGGTGACATGAGTCCCCATAAGGAATGTGCGTTCAGGTTGTCCCAACAAAGATAGAAAAACTTGCACACACACACGCACACACACACACACACACACGCACGCACACACACACAAACACACACACACACACACACACAAATCAGACCCTTCATTCTTTTTTAAGATTACAAGGTTCAAAATGTATCCATCTAGGTCTCTACATTACTCCTCTGTCTTTGGTCTGTTTATTTTCCTCCTAATTAATATTAACATCTGTTTGTGTGTTTCAGAGTAACTACCTTGTGTTTATGGCAGAGCTATTCTGGTGGTGTGAAGTTGTGAAACCATCATTTGTTCAGCCCCGCACATTCAATACCAAAGGTGAGGTCAGTCTTGTCGGATGTTATGTTTGGTGTTTATGCTGTTCGCTAAGTTTCATATATTTTCTTTTGTAGCTTCTGACCCATCCCAGTCTAATAATCTGGCTCCCATAAGCAAACAAAACCTGATCCAGAGACCAGGCAGTCCAGAGCAGTCTAGGTTTGTCTTTAATACAGTGCAAGTTTGATGTTTAATTTATCACGATTTAATGCAAGAATTTATATTTCAAACAATTTTGTCCTATAGGTCACAACCTAAAAATGAAAACTCAGGTAAGATTTAAAATGTTGAGTCATTCTTTTATAAAACTAAAAAGAGGTTTTGCTTCCCTCTTTAGTTTTATGTGTATCATGTAACTCAACTGGTAAAACATGGCTCTAGCAATAGGTTCCATTCACAGCGAACACACACTGATACAATTTATAGCTTGAATGCATGGAGTAATTGTAGATTTTATTTCGTGGTAAACATTCACTTGCTGTTGCAGGAAAGTAAAAAGGTATTTCTTTCTTTCACAGCAGTTATCAGGCAGTCATCACCCATGTCATATGTGGACGGATGTGTGGGGACATGGCCAAAAGAGAAACGGTCTGTGCCCTATACTAACTCTCTATCCCATTCACTCTCTTACTCTGTCTTTACATGCTCTAGATATATAAATCTTTGTCTTCACTTCAGATCTTCAGCTCATGGGATATCATTTGAGATTCCACTTGATGACTGCACGAGTCCATCTTCAAGACGTGGACTGAGCCGATCGGCAAGCACAGAAGGTTTGTGTTTTAAAGTCCACCATGCAGCCAGAGGAATGCGGAGGAACCTTTCGTTCCAGCCCGTTAACGGGAACACCAACAGCAAGATACATGAGGAGGATGATGAGAAATCCAACAGACAAATCAGTAGACATCGGCTGGAAACATACACTGGGTACATCTTTTATTTTTATTTATTTATTTATTTTAACGTTCATCTTTGCCCTCATTTTGTCATAATTTACTCACCCTGATGTGGTTTTACCCTTATGACTTTTAATTCATGAAGTTCAAAAGGAGAGTTTTGGGGCGAATGTACAATAAATGTGAATAGGGATGGATATTGGATGCTCGTCCCTGAAGTTCAAATGAGATCTTATGTATGATGTAGGGCAACATTTTTAGTGAATAAAGGAATTAAAGGTTTCCGTTTTTTCCTCACAAGTCTCCAGAAGACATTCATTATATTATGTTATGTCATTTGAACTACTTAAATGGTGCCTTTTTTTCATTATTGGAGCTCAATACCATCTGACCTTTTGTTGTTTTTCATGTTTTTTTCTAAAAAGATCTAAGTCATAATGGAGAGAAATTATGACAGAATTTCCAATAAGCCACTAACATTTTTTCAAGCTGTTTTATTTTGAAGTTATCTAAATCTTGAGAGTTCACTATAATTGAATGAATATCCCATGTTTCAGGTACACAAATGGTGTGTCAGCAGATAACCTCAGCCCTTCGTATGACCCTCAGCCCAACACTCCTAGCATAGAAGAAGCCCTGAAGATCATCCATGACTCTGAACAACCCCACAGCAGCTTGCAGCCCCATCTGGGGACAGCACATTTTTCCTGCACAACCCATCTTCCCAAAACTCTGGCACTGACTCGAACAATTCCGAGGACTCTCTTTCCAAGGTCAGAGCAGAGGACGCAGATCTAAATTCCACCTCTACTGACATGGACACTGGAATCCATGTACGTACAGAGGACATCCAGGATGGACAGGATGAGGATTCGTCCCTGAAGGACTACTCGGACATGGACCCGGACCATGAGGCTCGTTCCTGCCCACTTCCGGAGGTGGCCGGCAGCCCGTGTCCAAGCCTTTTGGGAACGCGTTCCCTGGCCACCAGCATGGCCTCCTCATTGGGTTCTGCGGTTCGCATGACCAGCTTTGCCGAGCAGAAATTTCGTAAACTAAACCACGGCGATGGCCGCAGCAGTGGTAGTGGCGGTAACACACCTGAGAGTGGCGAGCTCAATGTCACAACCCCTGGAGCGACAGCGAAGGTTCGCTCGATTACTCCTGACACGCACAGCCCTGCTCGCATCACCTCCCCTCGTGATCCCTCGCAGCTGTTGGCGTCGGAGATGGTGCAGTTGAAGATGAAGCTGGAAGAGAAACGCAGAGCCATTGAGGCACAGAAGAAGAAAGTCGAAGCAGCTTTCACACGTCACAGGCAGCGAATGGGCAGGACTGCCTTCCTCAATGTGGTCAGGCGTAAAGGAGTTGTGTCGCCACTAGGAGGTGACAGCAAAGGCCCAGATGGTCAGGAAAAAGAGATCAGTGACCCACAACCCCTAAAGTCACCCTTGAATTTGAATGACTCCAATTCCAGACTTGAGAGATGTCGACCAGACGGTGCACCACCGAAATCACCCCTGGAGGAAGCAGCCGTGGAGGTAGACTTGGCGGAGTACACGCAATCCATCGAGCGGCTGAACACGTCTCTGAGCTTCCTACAGTCGGAGATGCAGCGTTTGGCACAGCAGCAGGAACGCATCATGCAGATGCGTGATCACCAGAGTTGGGTGATTCCGCCGCCGGACCCGGTGCCACGCAAACAGCTGCGTGAGTTGCGCAGCAGCAGTGTAGTGGGCAGAGGTTCGGTGGGGTCGCTCTCCCCCATTTTATCATCCACTGGCTCGCCACGTACATCACACCGTTCACCCTCTACGATCAAAAGGAAGTCTGCATCTTTCCATGCAAGGACGCCACGAACGCCAAGGCCCAACGACCTGAAGGTCACGCCCTTCAGCCGCATGCTCAACACGCAGCAGTCGGTGGACAGCCTGCCTCGACTTAGACGATTCTTGCCCAGCCAGATGCAGACCAGCTCATTTGCTTACTTGGGACATGATGAGGGACCTTCAAGTGAGGACGCACAAAAAGCAGCTGCAAAGCAGGAAGAAGCAAAACATGATAGAAACATGAATGTGCCAACATTTGAGGTTCTGTCTCAGCCAACAATGGACCGTTCGACGGAGACGGCAAGTGGGAACACAAATGAAGAAGAGTCACAAGAGAGGAAGAATCTGATTGAGGTTCCTCTATCTATTCTGAAGCCTTTAGATGGGCATGACCTGGAGAGCAACAGAGAAACAGAGACTGGACCAGAATCTAGTCTAGAACAGAAGATGTGCTGTGGATTCTTCTACAAGGTGAGACTTTACATTAAAAGTATGGAGAGCAGAAAGCAAACGCATATAGAGAAAAGCTAAATAACTGAATCTTAAAGACACAAAAGTCACGGTTAGGTACGTATCTCAGTTTTGGAGTCACGTTTCGATACAAATTCCGTACATTTATATGTCCGGCCCTCCCAGATTCCTGATTGCTTAAAATAAAAAATTAAGGAATATTTGATTTGTTACTCTGATTAATAGAGGATGTGATAGAATTGCTATGTTGCATGGGAAAATCCAACGGCTGTTTTCAATCTTATTGGTTTATTAAGCGTTGCGTAGCCTACGCTGTCATTTTCTTTACGGATGAGAGTTCATTAACATGCGCGAAAATGTCGGATGCACAAAGTTTAGTATTAGGCTTTTTCAAGAACTCACAGAAAGATGAGCGAGAAAAGGAGCCTACTTCACCTTTCCACAAGGAGACAGCAAAAATGAAGTGGCACCTGAGGCTTCTATTTCCAGGACACATATTTCATCACTGGACTTAGTAGTGAGACTTCCACCAGTCACAACACAAATCGGAACACATTACAAATGATTTTGTCCATTATAATGACGTAAACAACTCAAAATACTCCATTCATGGTCATACATATAAGAGTAAGACATCATTCTGACATCATCCTGAAAACTGTCAGCTGTACACAATAAATCATTGTGCTTTTTAAAATAAAGAAAACAAACAGGGTGCCGCTTTCAGCTGTCCTGGTTTCCTTTCCATGAAGCTTGTGGAGGATGCCACAAAAATTAACCGAAACTCTGTGTATAGTCTACTAGCAAGCTCTTGTGTGCTATCTGAAGACTTGTTTTGGGTTGGTGTATAGAGCATCTCCTCTTCTACTGCTCTTTTTCCTGTTGTGGCAGTTCGCAAACAGCGTTGCATTACCATGCACACCCCCTTCTGGATTGGAGGGTGTATCACCTGTGACTGACCGTATTCGTCGTCTGACTGTATGCACGAAACTTGACCTCCGTACCCTGCCAGTTCAGGATAAATGCACATGCATCGTTACACCCCTAGTGCACGTACAGTATGCAAGATACTATGTTGATGATGACATTTTCTTCATGGTCACTTTACGGATATCCTTAGTGTACATGAAAAAATTATACTTTGGGCTTGAGACTTGTCAAAGCAATGAAAATATACAGATAATTTGAATTAACACATTTGTTTTTTTAAATAATCCTGCTGTATTTGACCATTTTTCTCTAAAGGTGCTTTCACAATAAAACTGTGTTTGTCTGTGTTCTCACTCACTTTTACTGACAAGCGTGATTGTTATTAAAAACATAAAATAATTAGAATTAATACACACTCGCAGCAGCATGAATTATTTTTTTGTAATTTACTGCCAAAGTAATATTAAATTGTGATGTTGATGACTCTGTTATCACAGTCTGTGAAAATGATATGTGTATATACACCGATCATGCATAACATTATGACCACTGACAGGTGAAGTGAATAACACTGATTATTTCTTCATCATGGCATCTTTAAGTTGGTGGGATAAATTAGGCAGTAATGGAACATTTTGTACTCAAAGTTGATGTGCTAGAAGCAGGAAAAGTGGGCAAGCATAAGGATTTGAGCGAGTTTGACAAGGGCCAAATTGTGATGACTAGACGACTGGGTCAGAGCATCTCCAAAACTGCAGCTCTTGTTGGGTGTTCCCGGTCTGCAGTGGTCAGTATATCAAAAGTTGTCCAAGGAAGGAACAGTGGTGAACCAGCGACAGGGTCATGGGTGGCCAAGGCTCATTAATGCACGTGGGGAGCGAGGGCTGGCTGTGTGGTCCGATCAAACAGACGAGCTACTGTAGCTCAAATTGCTCAAGAAGTTAATGCTGGTTCTGATAGAAAGGTGCCAGAATACACAGTGCATCGCAGTTTGTTGCGTATGGTGCTGCATAGCCGCAGACCAGTCTGGTTATGCCATTTGAAAGACCGAAAGTGGCAACAGTGGGCATGTGAGCATCAGAACTAGACCACGGAGTAATGGAAGAAGGTGGCCTGGTCTGATGAATCACGTTTTCTCTTATATCACCTGGGGAACACATGGCACCAGGATGCACTATGGAAAGAAGGCAAGCCGGCAGAGGTAGTATGATTCTTTGGGCAATGTTCTGATGGGTCAGGGCTGTTTTGGCAGCAAAAGGGGGACCAACACAATATTAGGAAGGTGGTCATAATGTTATGTCTGATCGATGTGTGTGTGTGTATATATATATATATATATATATATATATATATATACTTTATTTCAAACAACGTAAATCAAATACATTATTATTTTTCATATAACTGGTTGTGACAGCATATGTTTCTTTGTATATGAGCTTCAACAAGTGTCTTTGTTATTCTTTTCATCTTATGTAAACACTCCTTCGAAATGAACATTTTGGGTTGTAAAAATGTGTTTGTATTTTGTCCTCATAACACACATAACAATGTTCTGTGAGAGACACAGTCTCATACAGCCAGCTGCACACGAGCTTCTGCGTCAGATTGAATAATTGTTTGTTTGCGTTGCTGTGACTCAGGACGACCTGAAGGGAGAGGAGGATATTGCACAGAAGAAAGCAGCTCTGATGGAGAAAAGGCTGCGGAGGGAGAAAGAGATGCAGATGAAGAAACAGCAACAGGAGGCTGAGATAGAACAGAAGAAAGAAGCAGCACGGTATGAAAAACATCACAACAACAAAATGACATGATCACAGAAAACAAAACAATCACAGATAGCACAACTACTTCAACATGTCAGGTTTACAGGAATCAATATACACTACAGCTGTTCAAAATATCTTGTATGTCTTGATGTGTTCAACCTTTATTCAGTATAACTCTATTTATTTGTGCTCAAATGGCATAAAAAGGCATACAAATTTAAAAGGGGAACTAATTATTTTCATTTATATTCATTTCATTCATTTTTTTTTTTTTTACTAAAACGCATGCAACATTCACCTGTTTTGCTTCTGTATTTAAATGAATCTTAAATGGTTTGTAAAAGTCATTATTCTCGTAAACTTGCTCGAAATGCATGAATTCTCTGCTGCCTTCATCAGAATGAAAGCGGAGGAGGATCTTGTGAAGAAGGAGGAGGAGAAGGCAAGACGAGAGTTTATAAGAAATGAATATATGAGGAAAAAGCAGCTGAAACTGATGGATGACATGGACGGTGTCATTAAGCCCCGCACCCCTGGTGTCAAGCAAAAGAAGCCACGCCCCAAATCTATGCACAGAGACATCATGGAGTCTCCAAAACCTCCAGCACGGACAGCCACAGGTACGTCGGGAAATCCAGATTGTCAGCCATTGAGTCAGTGTTTTTTTTTACAGACTCAGCAGTAACACTTTGAACCTATGAATGGCTTACTTCTTGTCTCTGCTTATTAAACGGTGATATATTATTTTTATAATATTAAAATCATTTTGATAATGATATTCTAATTATACTTATAATATTAATAATATTGTCTATATTTTTTATTTGAATAAAATATGTATATTTTTAATAATATAAAAAAATAATTCTATTTATTTCATAATATTAATCAATTTATACTAGATTCTTAATTAATAAACTATTTATATTTAAATATTAAAATGTATTAATTTGAAATATTTTATATTAAAAAGTTTTTAATATTTTAATGATATTAAAAAACAATTTAAATTTTATATTTTTGAATAATATGAATAATTCATAATATATCTATTTTTGTTTTGTAATAAAATATTGAACTGCAGTATATTATTTTTAAAATATTAAAATCATTTAAAAAATAATATTCTAATTATATTTATAATATTAAGAATATTCATATTATATCTATATTTGTAATTTTCAATAAAAGAATAATATTTTTAATAATATTAAAAAGTGTAATAATTCGAATTATTTTATCATATTAATAATTAATATGTCTATATATATAGTTATATTTCAATAATATAAAAATTATTATATATTATATAAATAATATTAATAAGTATTGACACATTTATTTTTATAAAGTATTTATATCTTTAAAAATATATATTTGTTTTTTTAATAATATTAATCATTAATAATATACCTATATTTTATTTTAGTAAAATATTTATATTTTTAGGTAATAATATAAAAATTCTACATTCTTTTGAAACTGGCTTCTAAAAGAAAACATATGCAAATTATGTGAATGCATATGCAAATATGTGTATTTGTGTGTTCAGGGTCACGGCCTCGTGGATATTCCGTGTCCAGCTTATCGCTTGCCTCCCTTAACTTGGCAGACAATGAGAGCGTCCAGTCAGATAAGAGGACATCTAGGTGAGACCATGTCCAATTGACTTTTACCTTCCCTGTAAAATACTGACAGTTATTGCCGCGATTACAAATGGCACAGTCTTGTGTTAATCAACACTGACACACATCTCTATTGCTGTGAGACCAGTCGTGTGCATAACCTTCTGTCCTCCCTCTGTCTTTGATATCTCTGTCTTTTCTCTGTGCTGGTTGCTCAGAGGCAGCAGACTGTCTCCGGGCAATCTGTGTTTCTTTCTGAGCTCCCCTAAAGGGAGAAAGGGAAGGTCAGTTTGCAGACAGCATCACACCCATGTCATTACCTCACTGTGCTGTCGGCTGTCAGTTCAGATTGGGTGCTGAACAAACTCATTCGCTTGGACAGATCAGTTCACGGGTTCATCAGCATATTGGTGGACCATAATAAACTCTTATATAATTATCATCATTGAATCATATTATAAAACAATTTTTAGTTTACTTGATTTTCTTGTGATTCTCATGTTTCTTTGCAGTGGTGTTTATTTGTCAGCTACTTTATCATTGCAGCATCAGAAAATGGCTCATCTTTTAAGCAACTGTTTATGAGAATCAGTGTAGCATTGTGTATTAACCAGGTGCAATGTGACAAGAAAAGATGACAAGCAACATGAATTCGTCAATCCACCTAGTTGACATCCCATATGTATGTTCTGATTGGCTATGACTTAAGTTATGCAGCATTTTTGCTTTCACTTTGGACTTAACTTGCACCTGGTTAGAACATGGTGCAATGGGTAGCCTATGTTTGCTGCATCCATGCTTTGCTTCTGTGAATTTTTTCTAGCCTTCAGCTTCTCGGCATCAGTGTGTAGATTTATGCTTACCAGGGATGTGTGAGACTAGTCAACTTAATACAGCTGCTGCTAGTAAATACTAAAGTTTTATATTAGGAATTCCGCCTTTTAATATTAAGTTTGTACTTATTGGTCCTGCACTACCTATTGATTCTGTAATAAATATGTCTATGGTTAACATTAACTGAACGCCTAAAGGGATAGTTCAAAATGAAAATGATTTGCTCACCCTGGTGTTGTTCTAATGCCAGGTAAGTTCTTTCTTTTATGGACCGTTATGGACCTTGACTGTCGGTCTTCTCTGCACAGCTGCACGACTACGCACACAAGTTGTGAGAATTCGAGATTAATAAAAACGCGACATAAAATACTATGCCTAGAAATCCCAAAGTAGTATCCGTATACTTTCTTCACTGAGTCAAATATCACTGGAACTCTGTTTTTCTGATGACAGTCAGAATGACAGTTGACATGTAAACGCAATAACTTCTTGTTGTGACGAACACAACGGATATAGTCACCTCAGAGAAGAAGGTACATGGGTTGTATTTCATGTCGCGTTTTTATTAATCATGATTTCTCACAATTTGTGTGCTTTTTCTGTGGAGATGCTCATAGAATCTCATGAGTGCACAGAAGACCAATGGGCAAGATCAGTATTTTCTTTAAATACCGTAATACATATCCGTTTGGTTTGTTTTTCACCAAAACCCAGAACATTTGGAATACACGGCATGTGTAGCATCAGGCCATTCTGTGATACTTTTGCATCTTTTTTAAAAAGCTTGATGTTGGTCGCTAAAAGCTTGGTGTTGGTCGCTATTCACTGCCATTATATGGATGAGCGAGAGCAGGACAGTTGAAAAAAAAAACATACAGCATTAGAACAACACCAGAGCGAGTAAATGATGACTTAATTTTCATTTTAGGGTGAACTATCCTTTTAAGGTAAGTAATATATAAGGATCATAATGCACAGTTCATGTATATGACCTATTTTTCAGCAGCATTCAGTATTGGAATTGACTCTTTAAAGGGAAAGTTCACCCAAAAATGAAAATTACCCCATGATTTACTCACCCTCAAGCCATCTTAGGTGGATATGACATTCTTCTTTCAGATGAATACAATCAGAGTTATATTAATAAATGTCCTGGCTAATCCAAGCATTATAATGGCAGTGAATGGCAGCCCAAAATTTGAAGCCCAAAAAAGGCCTTCTGAATCGAATCGATGGGTTTTTGTATGAAAAATATATTTTTTATATTTACCATACCATATCTCAAACTTTATAAAGTAAAATATCTAGCTTCTGCCAGTTCAAACCGCTCATGTTTTAGTTTTTTTGTACGTTGAAAACGGAATGCGATCTGGCGGAGGCTAGATATTTTACTTTATAACGTGTTAAATATGGATATTTTTCATACAAAAATGCATCGCTTTGCTTCAGAAGGCCTTTATTAACCCCCCAGAGCCGTGTGGAGCAGTTATAATGGATGGATACACTTTTTAGTGGCTTCAAATTTTGGGCTGCCATTATAATGCTTGGGAGAGGCAGGACATTTTTTAATGTAACTCCAATTGTATTCGTCTGAAAGAAGAATGTCATATACACCTAGGATGGCTTTAGGGTGTGTAAATCATGGGGTAATTTTCATTTTGGGCGAATCCCTTTCATTTATAGATAAAGTAGGCTATTTCAGATGGATCGCTTATACAGACTGAACTTATACTGACTGTCATCTTGAGGATTCTTAGACAAGTCTACTAACAAAATTTCCATTTAAACGTTATGGAAATTAGTCATGGCACACATCCCTAATGCTTACTACAATTTGTTTGGGCAGTGGCAAATTTATGAGTTGATTTTATTTGAAAACTGTCCTTTTCCAGCAGCAATAAGGGCCCACCTTTATAAAAGAGTTGTTGGCAGTGTGTATGTTTGTTTATTCTCAGGCCGGAGTCCACAGAGGGCTTTTTGTCACCGTGTCCATCAGTAAGTGGAAATGGGGAGAACTGGGAGCTCGAATCAACAACATCATCTGCAGCGTCTAACACAGAATACACAGGTGGGCAGGTGACATGGCATCGGTGTCACATTCTATACTCCAAAACTATTTCAACTTGTTTCATTATTATGCATGCATGCACTTTGTATGACTTGTTTGTGGTCAGTAAAATTTTCTAATGTTTTTGCATTTATTTGATCAAAAAAACTTTTTTTCTATTTTAATACATTTTAAAATGTAATTTAGTCCTATAATGGCAATGCCACATTTTCAGCTCAGGAAACATTTGGTGCATTGGTATTATTTTCTTACTTTTTTCAGGATGCTTTGATGAGTAGAAAGTTCAATAGAACAGTATTTGAAATGGAAATGTTTTGTAACATCATACATGTCTTTACTGTCAATTCGATTAATTTAATTGATGTGTCCATTCTGAATAAAGTAATTAATTTCTTGGGGAAAAAACATAACTGACCCTAAAGTTTTGAACGGTAATATATATGGAGTGTTTGTACGTTTTAAAATTAATTAGTTTTCATTAAATATTTTTTTAATGAACTGCAAAAACAAACAATTTACCAATTTAAAATGTTGAATAATTACATTTAAGCTAAAATGTAGAAAAAATAATATGTTTACAGCATTTTATCACCTACAAATTATGATGTAATATGTCATTTACAACATTAAACTGAATACACTGAACTTTGATGTTTAAAATGGATGGAATTACATGTGTAAAGTAGTGACCATTATAAATGTCATAACCTTTACCCTCAATCTGCCCACAGATGTTGATCGTTTCCTTGAATTCTTGTGTCTCTTCCTTCCTTAGGGCCAAAGTTGTACAAGGAGCCCAGTGCTAAATCAAACAAATACATCATCCAGAACGCACTGGCTCACTGCTGCCTCGCGGGCCGCGTCAATGAGGGACAGAAGAACAAAATCCTGGAGGTGAGGGGAAAAATGTTACACAAGAATTGCAGTAGAACATCAGTTTTGATCTGCATGCAGTTTACTGCTAATCTAAAAAGCGTAATCCTTTTAAGAGCTCAATTGTATTTCAGTTGAATTGATCTAGTGAATAAATGTATTCATTTAATTTATTTATTATAAATGAATTCTTTATAAGAAATTTAATTATTTTTATTTATTTTATTATAATATTTATTTATTTGTTATCCTGGAACTGTGGAATATTAAAGGAACACTCCACTTGTTTTTAAATAGGCTCATTTTCCAAGTGCCCTAGAGTTAAATAGTTGAGTTTTACCGTTTTGAATCCATTCAGCGATCTTTGTATCTGGCGGTAGCACTTTAGCATAGCTTAGCATACATCATTGATTCTAATCAGTCCATTAGCATCTCATTCAAAAAATGACCAAAGACACTTTCAATATTTTTCCTATTTAAAACTTGACTCTTCTACAGTTACATTGTGCTAAGACCAACTGAAAATGAAAAGTTGTGATTTTCTACACCTATATTGCTAGAAACTACTTTCTCATTCCTGCGTAATAGTCTCGAATCTTCGCGGCCGTACCATGGCTGCAGCAGCGCAATGATATTACGCAGCTCTGAAAATAGCCCCAGCTAGGTAACTTTCAATGTGACTGGCACTAAGTTCGTGTAGTTGCAGAGAAAGTTTCAGGATTGCAGCTGACAAATTGTGTTGTGGATTTACCTGTGTGATTAGCCATGGTTCTGTGTGTTGTAAAGGGCTGTGATAGTAAGTCGAAGGTGTATACTACCACCATGTTTCACAGAATACCAACGAATCATTGCGCCGCTACAGCCATGGTACGGCCGCGAAGATCAGTGACTATTACGCAGGAATGAGAAAATAGTTCTTATCCATATAGGTGTAGAAAATCACAACTTTTCATTTTCAGTTGGTCTTAGCACACGATGTAACTGTAGAAGAGTCAAGTTTTAAATAGGAAAAATATTGAAAGTGTCTTTGGTCATTTTTTGAATGAGATGCTAATGGACTGATTAGAATCAATGATGCTAAGCTATGCTAAAAGTGCTACCGCCAGATACAAAGATCGGCTGAACTGATTCAAAAACGGTAAAACTCAACTATTTAACTTTAGGGGACTTGGAAAATTAGCCTATTTTCAAAAAAAGTGGAGTGTCCTTTAAGGAAGCTTGTTTGCGCCACAGAATAGAAAATAAAAATGCTAATTGCGACTTTTCATCTCACATTTCTGACTTTTTTTACATCTTGCAATTCAGACGTTTTTTTTTCAGAATTGCGTGATATAAAGTCCCAAATGCAAGTTATAAACTCAGAATTGCATGATATAAACTCATATTTCTGAGAAAAAAAGTGAGTCTTTTCCCCCTCAGAAATGGACTTTATAACTCGAAATTCTGACTTTATCCCACGGTTTCACAGACAAGGCTTACGCTTGTCTCACACTAAAATGTCCTAATTGAACTAAGGCCTAATCCTGGTTTAGTCTAAGCCCTGTCTGTGAAACCGGACCTATATCACCCAGTTCTGACATTATAACTCACAATTGCTAAGTTTATATCTCACAATTCTGACTTTATATCTCACAGTTGGGAGAAAATTTAGAAAAAGTCAAATTGTGAGATAAAAGTCGCAATTATCTTTTAAAATCTTTAATTCTGTGGCAGAAACAAGCTTCCATAGCATATGAACAGATTACATGAGTCGTTTTTAAATAATTCTTGATTTACTTGGTATAGAGGTCTAGATTGTCATTTAAAACCTGAAGTGAAATAATAATTGTAATGGGCTTTGTTGATATGGGAAGAAGGAGGCGGGAACCAGCGAACGTTAACAAAATGACATCCAGGCCTGGTCCTCTCTCGTCCTTCACTGTCGGCGTTCCTCCTTTTATGCGTCCAAGTTCCTCCGTGAGACACGAGACCGGTGTAGCCTGCAGCTGGCGCTCATTATCACTCACCACCGGCCTCGCCCCGTTCTCACGGTCCCTCTGCCTCACTGCTTGCCACAATAATTGTTTCACATTTTATTTGTTTTATTTTTTCCCAGGAAATGGAGAAAACCGAAGCCAACAACTTTCTGATTCTGTTCCGAGACACTGGCTGCCAGTTTCGCTCTCTGTATTCATATTATCCAGAGGCGGAGGAGATCAACAAGCTAGCTGGCATCGGGCCCAAGACCATCACGCCCAAAATGATCGAGAACCTTTACAAATACAGCTCGGATAAGAAACAGTTCAGCAAAATCCCTGCCAAAACCATGTCAGCTAGTGTGGATGCCATCACCATCTACAGCCACCTCTGGCAGAACAAGAAACAAAACACACCCAAAAAACTCTTCAAATAAGTTCACAGCTCACTGAGTGTTCCTGCCTATCGGACATTATAATGCACATCCTGAATGTAAAGAAAACACTTTTGCAGTCTTTGTTGGATGGTCGTTTTTGGCGAATTCTTTGCAGCACTGACGGATGCGCTTTTACGCAATTTTTATTTCAAACGTTCAATTTTGTGGCCTTATGCTTGTCTTGTCGTGTCTTTTATGCAATGCTTAACGCACAGTTACTGAGTTTATGAGCAAGTTTCATCGTACACAATCTGCTTCTTTTGTGTTTGCGGAAATGCAGGTGTACAAGAATATTAGGGACATACTACACTTGAAGACTAACTTTTCAGAAGGTCATGCAGTTAAAGAAGCATTTAATGTACTGGAACCTGACTTTTTTTGCTTTATTTAATGTCTGTGTTTTTATATTTTGGGTAGGATCCGTTATTCTTGTTGCACATCTGCTACTCCAGAGGAACTTGTACGTAAAATTAGCTACAGTAAGAGTGGTTTGCTCCAGACTCTTTCTTCAAAATAAACACACTGGTATTGCTCTATATCTGTCATGTAAAAGTAATGATGGGTATAAAAAACATTATAGCTTTAGAATTATACATCCCTAGATATGTTGCTATCACTTGTGTCACGGCCCAGAATATCTATGTAGAGAGATCAATTAACATGAGAAGTGTAAAAATCCATATGAATGATACAAAGGAAACGGATATATATGAGATGTTGAAGAGATGGTAAGTGTTATTGTTGAATGATGTTGATACTCATTTTTAATTATGAAGTGCATTTTAAAGAGCCGAGATATTTGGGAAAGCCATTGTCTGGTAAGACATTTTGTCTTCTGGTGCAAAAGAATCGAAAGATATTTGTTATTTTTACTAAGTGAAGTAAATCATCGTTTGAATTTATTGATACTGTACAGATATAGTTTTACATACTAAGCATATTTTTTAAGCCATTGAATATTACTGATATTTTTCATATGAAAAAGATGATGTTTAACAGGTGCCAGTATGGGTCAGTGATGAAAGCTGTTCTGAGAGATGTTCATTTCCACACGCTGTCTAATCTTTTTCCAGGTCATGTCCGCTGTGTTTGTTCATCATACGCTTTGTCTATTTGTATTTGAATGTTAACCTTAACATAAATACAGATTTACATCCAAACATTGAACTATCTGACTCTTTTTTCCCTTGTGTTATGATCCAATATTGTTGTCTACTTATTATAACATCATTCATGGCTTTATGAGTAATTCTGGGTATAGAAGGGAATCGTGAAACATAGAGCCAATATGGTATTAGAGAAGTATAATATTTGTTAATGGACCTGTAAAGGGGAAAAAAATACTTAGAAACAGTGCAAAAATGATAAATACATATATCCAATAATAAATACATTAATAATACAATACAATCAATAACACATTTGTCCAAAAGGTGTTTACACAGAATTTTAAATGACCTTTTACAGTCTCCTTAAATATTTCCAACAAACACTAAACCAATAAAACGTTAACTCGTACGTAAATTCATTATCATTTATAATAATTACCGAAAAGCATAGTGTTTATTAAAGGTAAGAAAGTTCAAAAACTCAATAGCAACAGTGATATACGCGTCTTAGTTTTTTGATTCACTAAAAGGAACCGGTTCATAAGAGTCAAACGTTCAAGAATCAGACCACACTGGACGCGCTGTATACATTTTGATTGTCTAAAAAGAACCGACTCACAAGAGTGATTCAGTAGGGAGTTGGACTACTTTAGAAAAGATTTGGCGAAATATATATATATAAACATTTATACATTTTTAGCAAACTATTGTTTTGTAATCGTCAGTTTGAATGAATTAAAATGTAAAATTACCACATTAAAAAAGGACAATGTTTAAACCCATTTTTAATCAAATATCGGTATTAGATCTTCTTTTGTGTAACTTGTATTTTCTTACATTTTTGTGTGTTTTTTTAGAATTGTTTGTAATAATTTACAATTCATTAGAACATGATAACGTCTGACATCCCACAAAGCCCAAACACTCCCTATAAACCGCTAATTTCTCGGCTTAGTATAAATGTACACACACACACATCGTATAATGCGTACATAATGCTGCTAATCACAAAACCCCATTAAGCCTCAGTTTGTTGAATAACACGCAGGTCGGTGCGGGCCTGGCCCTGGCCGGGGCGGGTTTTGCGGGGGCTTGTGTGTGTGAGCGCGGATTGGTGGAGCGCGCAGAGGAAGCTTGTGCTTGACAACCAGCGAGCGCAGAGACAACAAGAGCCTCTCACCCTGAAACACGGAGGATAAAGCACCAGACAGTGCGTGTCGACACACCCTCGGTGGACCCACAGAGGATTTCTGCACTTCGCGTATATGTAGAGATTACCAGGTGAGATTTGAATCGCTCTTCGCGACGCTTATCGCCGTTGTTTTGAGGATAGGCGAGGCCGGGGAGGCTGCTGCTGCTCCGCCTGGATGACACACTCTCTCCCCCCGCAGCTTCAGAATACGGGGGATATGGGTGGATATCCCGACTGTTGTTTGATAGGATGTAATTTGGCTTATCTAAGACTTATTTAATGAAAGCGGTTGAAAGATAAATGCATTGCAATGAACTCATTCAGATCCAGCGGTGGGAAAGCATGAGAAAGCAAATCTGCGTTTACCAGAGTGCATGTTTGGGGCCGTGTGATGTGGCTTAGTGGTTAAGGTATCGAGCTTGCAATACTAAAAAAGTATGAAGGTTTAAATCCCCCAAAAAGGGCAATTCGTGAGCTACTACCATTGTGCTTGTTGTAGAGATGGATGTATGTGTTTTTCTTCACATTTTCCTTCGTTCCTATGTGTTTATTAACCCATCACAAATAAGAACACCCCGAGTGAATAATATTATTGTTTTAATGATTAATATTAATCTAGTTTATTCATTTTTATGGTTGTATTTCATTTAGCTTTCAGCTGTAATGTGTCATTTTAAAGCATAAGTCTATGTGGTGTTTTTATTACAGTTATTTGAAATGATTTAAAGCAGGTTAAGTTGGATGTGAAAACATCTGCTGACTCTGAGAAGAGAATAGTATTGAGGAACAGGCTGTTTTATTTTGGGTGAAATGTCATGTCACCTCCCATGCTTGTGTGTTTACATCTGCAATTTCTGGCATGATGATGGTTTGGTATTTTAATTAGAAGGTTGTTGTCACTTTTTCACTTGCAGTCTTCAAGCAAGACAGTGTTTTATACAGTAGCTACATCAGAGGACTTTATAAACTGAAATAATAAATAATTATTGGTAACACTTTACAATACGTTTCCCATTAGTCAATGTTTATAACTACAACATTAACAATAAGCAATACTTTTGTTAAAGTATTTTTTTCTAGAGTATCTTTGTTAACAGTAGGTATAAAAAATAGTTGTTAGTTCATGTTAGCTCAGGTCCATTAAATACAGATACAATTTTTGATAACTTAACATTAACTAAGGTTAATAAATGCTTTAAAAGTATTTATTGTTTATTTTACAACAAAAAACAAAACAAAATGCATTATAAATATTTTAGTAGCACTTCATTTTACAGTCCTGTTTTGCATGTACTTACTATGTACTTATTGTAGTAATGACACCAACTGGGTAATAATAACCACTAACCCTGAACCTACCCCTAAACCTAACCTTAACCCATGTTGTTACCTTATATTACTCAATATTGTTGTGGGTAAGTACACTGTACATTGATAGAACCAAGACAACACCCTACATTTTGATAATCCATTTCAGGTTTAACTCTGATGTACTTCACAATATGTCACAATAAAGTTACTACTTATGTTACATTGCAACTTGAAGCCAAACATGTAACACAATGAGTGCATTAATGTGGAAATACCATATAATAATAAAAAAATATTTAGCGTCCCTTAGTAGTGGTTCCTGGTTCAAACCCTACAAGGCCTGATCACCACTGGTCGCTTTTGTTTGAGCAAATGTGTACTATAGCTGTGTTGGATAAACCCATCTTCTAAATGAAGTGTTCATTCTTTCTGTGAAAGCTTGCCACCATGACGGCTGAGGAGATCATAAATGTAAAGGAAGTGGAGATCATCAAGGTGATGCTGGACTTCCTAAACTCACGCAAGCTGCACATTAGCATGTTGGCCCTGGAGAAGGAGAGCGGGGTCATCAATGGCCTCTACTCAGATGACATGCTCTTCCTCAGGTATGATCCATACGCACCTTATGCTCAGGCAGAATTCAAATCAAAAAGACCACTGGCATATGGGACATCTAATGTAGCATCAACATGAGCCAATAATATAATGCTTATATTTCTGTCAGCACCACAATCATCAAATATGATTGACAATTAGCATATAGTTTGGATTGGCGGTATGGTTCTGTTCTGGGCAAGAACTCCCTGTGCATCCATGCAGCCTAGCATGGATAAGAGCAGGGAGAGCAGCAATAAACCCCTTAGGGTAAACAGAACAGAACCAACATAATTTATAGCAGATATCATTAATGTCAATATTAATGTACAAAATAATTCAGGAATTTAGTCTGATTCAAGGAGACTGAGAATACTAAATCCTGACTGGACGAGGGGAGGAGCTGGGGATGGAGGAGGGTAATTAGCTCTGGAGAAACGCGACAGCTGCTGATAGTACTGAAGGACCGTATGCTGTGATAGACATCGTATCCCTATAGGTAGACGTGATCAGCTGACAGCCAGCTGATGCAAGCTTGACTAACATGACCTGCCAGAACGGACACTACGTTTGATTTTTGCCAGTTTACAGCAGTTTGTACTCTGAAGCAAGAAAATCAAGCAATTGTTTTACTATAGAGTGCTGCAGTGATAACACATTTTTGTAGGCCGACCCAGAAGATAGCATCACCCTGGTTTCCTCGACAAGAACCCATTTGGATTTTACCATTAGGCAGAAAATAAGCACTTTGACCAGCAAAATTTTGAACATTTTGTTCATCATGATCATATTTACAAATTAACATTGTTTTTTATAGATTTGAAGCCTAAATACAATCAGCATAAGTAAAAAGCTAAACGTAGGCTATTCACCCCGATCACACAACTTTAACGTCACCGCCACAAGGGGTATTACTGATGTATGTTGTAGAATAAAACGTGTAAAATATATTGAGCTTGTGTTTTCCAAAGACCTTATTTCAGGCATTTGACCAAAAACCCATTAAAAAAATCCCATTGACTTTTGAGGATGAATGAGCTGGAAGTGGAAAATGCTAACTTGTTTCTGTGTTTTACCCTACAAAAGTACATCATCAAGTACATACAGCACTCTAGTAATTTTAATCTCAAGGAAAATCTAGACAATTTTGACTTTAGTTTTGAATCAACCGACAGCCCATTGCTCAGATCTCACTAGCGTTCCTCATTATCCAATTAGTGCATGAGAGTTCGAGCCCCTCTTCAGAAAGCGAGCCTCTTATAAACAACGGTGCTCTTCACACCACAACACTAATTGACAGTCTAGAGCACAGTCAGGAAAAGACAAACAGAGTTTGGTTTTGCCACCAAGAATTTACATGTAGTTTGTCTCTGGTGATTGTCATACTATTTGAGACCGTATAAGACAACATCAATTCAGATGATAAAATATAGCTTTTTACCTCATGTTTTTATAAGAAAATATAGCTTTTTACCTCATGTTTTTGTTCCTTTGTATATAGTCTAACCTTGTCTATAATATTAGTTTGAAACTGGTATTATTATTGTGCTATTATAATTGTCTAGCTACTTTCTTTTTATCTCCTTCTCATCCATTCTTCCCCCCTGCAGGCAGCTCATTCTGGATGGACAGTGGGATGAAGTGTTACAGTTTATTCAGCCTCTTGAGTGTCTGGATAAATTTGACAGGAAAAGGTGAAAGATCAGCTCAGAGTCTTTCCAGAATTGCAACCCAGAGCCCTTAAATGCACTCAAAAGAAATTAATTGGGCATCTTTTACCCGTTAGAATTATATTATTTTGTAAATAAACACTGATTAGTGGTTTACTAAATATTAAACATTTACGGTTTCTAAAAATGATAAACACTGCAAATTATGTATTAGAATAGTTTAAAAAATAAGACTGTTGGTTTAACTTCACATACATGTGCTGCATTTTCCCATGTCCTCTCAGGTTCCGCTACATTGTTTTGAAACAGAAGTTTCTGGAAGCTTTGTGTGTGAACAACGCCATGTCTGCTGAGGATGAGCCACAACATGTGAGTAACATCTATTCATCAAAGAATCCTGAAAAAAGTATCACAGTTTCCACAAAAGTATGAAGCATTTATTGTGCATTAGAATGATTTCTGAAGGATCACGTGACTCTAAAAAATAGAGTAATGATGCTGAAAATTCAGCTTTGCATCACAGGAAAAAAATTACATTTTAAAATATATTCAAATAGAAAACTAAAAACAAAAGTGTTGCGTTTATAATTTTGTTCAGTGTATATTGAAGATAAAGAAACATACATATGAAGTCACATTATTTTATTTTGTTTCTGCTAATCTTATTTTACTAGCATGTAAATCTTGAGAGATTATCAATACCATGGTAACACCATGTGAGAAACCGCTTAGAGCTTGTTTGCAAATGGCTCTGACTAGCTTTCTTAAGCTTCTCTCTCTCTCTCTCTCTCTCATTCTGTCTATCTATGTTCAGTTGGAGCTGACCATGCAAGAGGCTGTGAAGTGTCTCCATGCTCTGGAAGAGTTTTGTCCGTCTAAAGATGACTACAGCAAGCTTTGCCTTCTCCTGACGCTGCCCCGCCTTACCAACCATGCTGAGTTCAAGGACTGGAATCCGAGTACGGCACGCGTGCAGTGTTTTGAGGAGGCCTGTGGCATGGTGGCTGAGTTTATTCCCGCTGACCGAAAGCTGAGTGAGGCCGGGTTCCGTGCCAGCTCCAACCGTCTATTCCAGCTTCTGATTAAAGGCGTACTGTACGAATGCTGCGTGGAGTTCTGCCAGAGCAAAGCCACCGGAGAGGAAATCACAGAAAGTGAGGTTCTTCTGGGTATAGACATGTTGTGTGGGAACGGCTGCGATGATCTCGATCTGAGCTTGCTTTCTTGGCTCCAGAACCTGTCGCCCAACGTCTTCTCTTGCGCCTTTGAGCAGAAGATGCTCAATATCCACGTGGACCGTCTTGTTAAACCTGCCAAGGCTGCTTACGCCGACCTCCTTACTCCGCTCATCAGCAAGCTCTCCCCGTATCCCGCTTCCCCTCTCCGGCGCCCGCAATCTGCAGACACCTACATGACGCGCTCTCTGAACCCAGCACTGGATGGCCTGTCCTACGGTCTCTCTGGCCAAGACAAGAGAGGTGCGGCAACCGATGGAGGGAAAACTTCACCAATGTCACACTCGTTTGCTAATTTTCAACACCTGAACCGCAGTGTGATGATGGAGAATTCAGGATGTCATAGCATCTTTGAGGAGTCACCAGAGAGGTAAACATCACCTGATGCACCTGTATATCTGCATTAAAGCTTGAGATACGTAACTCATTTAAAACACTCTAAACTGTACATATTTTCTCTAATCAGTGGCACCATGCGGAGAACACTATTACAGTGTGAATTAGCTGACTAGTAGCAAATTTAAAAATGTCTAGGATATATTTTAAAGTATATCATTATAAAATACACCGATCAGGCATAACATAATTCCTAATATTGTGTTGGTCCCCCGTTTGCTGGCAAAACAGCCCTGACCCGTCGAGGCATGGACTTCACTAGACCCCTGAAGGTGTGCTGTGCTATCTGGCACCAAGATGTTAGCAGCAGATCCTTTAAGTCCTGTAATTTTCAAGGTGTGACCTCCATGGATCGGACTTGTTTGTTCAGCACATCTCACAGATGCTCGATTGGATTGAGATCTGGGGAATTTGGAGGCCAAGTCAACACCTCAAACTCATTGTTGTGCTCCTCAAACCATTCCTGAACCATTTTTGCTTTGTGGCAAGGAGCATTATCCTGCTGAAAGAGGGAATACTGTTTCCATGAAAGGGTGTACATTGTCTGCAACAATGCTTAGGTAGGTGGTACGTGTCAAAGTAACATCCACATGGATAACAGGACCCAAGGTTTCTCAGCAGAACATTGCCCAAAGCATCACACTACCTCCGCCGGCCCATAGTGCATCCTGGTGCCATGTGTTCCCCAGGTAAACGATGCACATGCACCCGGCCATCCACGTGATGTAAAAGAAAACGTGATTCATCAGACCAGGCCACCATCTTCCATTACTCCATGGTCCAGTTCTGATGCTCACGTGCCCACTGTTGGCACTTTTGGTGGTAGATAGGGGTCAGCATGGGCACCCTGACTGGTCTGCAGCTATGCAACAAACTGTGATGCACTGTGTATTCTGACACCTTTCTGTCAGAATAGAAAGCATTAACTTCTTGAGCAATTTGAGCTACAGTAGCTCGTCTGTTTGATCGGACCACACAGGCCAGCCTTCGCTCCCCACGTGCATCAATGAGCCTTGGCCGCCCATGACCAGTTAACCACTTTTCCTTCCTTGGACCACTTTTGATAAATATTGACGACTGCACTCCGGGAACACCCCACAAGAGCTGGAGTTTTGGAGATACTCTGATACAGACATCTTGCCATCACAATTTGGCCCTTGTCAAACTCTCTTACATCCTTATATTCCACAACATTACTCAATTTATTGTATTTTTGATCAAATAAATGCAGCCTTGGTAAGCAAAAGATACTTCTTTCAAAAACATTCAATAATCTTGATTGTTCCAAATGTTTTGTTATTTTTTAAACACCATGTTAAATAAGGGCAGTTTGTGTTACATATTCAAGGCATATTGAGTTTGGAGACATTTTGATGGGTGTGGTAGAGAAGAATGACTTGAAAGCACAATCTTTTCAGAACAAAGTCATTACAAAGGTGTGTGAAGTGTGTGTTTAAAGCAGTAATGTGGACTCTCTGGTCTTGCAGCTCCAGAACTGAAACTCCATCTGATAAAATGATGAGCTCACCAGGTCCTCAAAACTCTCGCCCGGCCTCTGCCCCAGGTCAAGATGCTCCGGAACCTGGTTCTGCAGAGAAGAATGAGGTATTTTGTCAGTCAATGAATCCATTGACATTTCCTGAACATTTCTCATTTTCTTTAGCTTGCTTCCTAATATAGTTGTCAAATACACCTCCCATTGAATATTACGAATATTGATGTTTGTTCGAAGAATTGCGTTGTTAGTCTCTTGTAAGTCTCTTTGGATAAAGCGTCTGCTAAAAGGTTGCAAAATTTTTATTTTGCTCCAGCTGTTATTAACATGCTTTGTAATTGTCTGTGAGTAGTAGAAGTTTGCATGTGCACTCTCTTAAACAGCCTGTAGCCCTTTGCAGGGTCACACATAACTGGCTGCTGCTTGCACTTTATCACTGCATAGTTGCAGAGGGCTTGGATTGGCTGTTTCCAAGCTACAGTTGCTAGGCATGTGTTTGTGAGGGGACTGTAATGAGAAAAATTCTAGAATGTTGATTGATAAAGTTTGTTTTTGTGTGAAGAATTCCAGAATGTTGACCTTTTATACATTCCTTTTGTGTAAAGGGTTCTAGAATGCGGACTGTCAGGGGTTGTGATAAAAAGAGTCCTAGATTGTTCACTATTAGTGGCTGTTGTCTGGAAGGCTGATATTTAGTCTAGTGCCCGACCGATATGGGGGTACTTTATGTGTATATTATAGCACAGTATATTATAGCACAGTTTGGACACACTTTTCCATTGGTGTGTCCAAACGTTTGAATGCTACTGTATATAGAATACAGTATATACATAAACAGAATATATATATATATATATATATATATATATATATATATATATATATATATATATATACATAACACATTTTTTGCAATGATCACTCAAATGTGGTGATCAAACACTTATAATGATGTGACAAAGATATGTAATGGAGACAGGGTATTTAACAATAAACTTTTTTAGTATCCAAAATTAATACAACACATAACCGACTGTGTTTACAAGGATACTTGCAGAGACGGGCATTTTGACTTCATTTTGCGTGCACGTGTCAATTTAAGCCTAAAAGAAAGAGAACTGAATTCGAGGTGCTGAATAAGTCAGAATAAGTCATCAGTTGACCCTCAGGAATTTGCCAGCATCACTGATTATAATGGGTTCTATTTGCTTTTGTTGCGTTGTGTTGCACCACTCACGCCTGGTGTAAACAACACTGTGTTGTAGTTTTTATTCATATTTTAAATTAGCTTTTATTTTTATATTCTCTGTTTTAATTGTAATTCTAGTTAAAATTCATTATTTATTTAAAATACAAAGTTCTGTCATGAATGGCACAGATGGCACAGGCTAGTACGTCCTTAACTCAACCTGCTTGCAATCACATCATTTTCTGTAGCACACAGCTGATTGGTTCCTGCCATATCAGTAGCCAATGAGCTCGTCTGCTCAACCTTCAAATATTTGGTTAGTATTTGCTTTGGCTGTGAAATATGCTTTCAGAAACCCCCACCTTCCGCAGCTCCACCTGTTTGTTCTTTCAAGGTAGCCTGGCAAGATCGGTCTTCATGAGAACACAAGTCCATTCTTTGCGTTGTTAGAATTGAGAAACAGCCAATGTATTGCTATCTCTGATTGCAGAGGCTCTGAGCTCTGTGACAACAAACAGTTTATTTCCTGTCTGGGTTTTCAATCTGTGGTAGTAATCACTGTAGAGCTGTGAGGTATTAAATCTGTTCACCAGACCAGAAAGCGACTCCTCTTCAGTGTCTGTCTACTAAGCTTTGAGGGTGAAATGGGGGTAACTTTTCTGCATTAGGCTTTAAAGTCAGAAATATATATATAAATATATAAATGTTTTTATATAATTGTCTTTTCTTTCATATTGTGATTGTTAACCAGGTGAAAGGGCTTATTGAACAAGGAAAAAAAATTAGGGTGAGACTTGATTTTGTCCATGGGGATTTGATTTGATAGTTGAAAGGTTGTGGTTTGCTATAGCTGTGATCTCATGCCAGTGACAGTTTGTCCCGCCCTTGCTTCAGTAAACATGACATCAGAGAAGAGATGTTGCTACAAGAAGGAGGTGAAGTTATTTTGGTTAAAGATTACGAGGGCACACACATTTAAAATAAATAAATAATGATGTGCACAAATAAATAATTTATAATAAACATTGTTATATTCCATAAAAAATTAAGAATTGTCAATTTTGATTTCATGGTGACTTTAAGAATCTCTCTTTCTCAGTTACATCTCATCTCATCTTTGTCCCCTCTGTTTCTGTGCAGTTGTGGGACTCCACAGAGCAGTTTCAGGAGTATTACCGCCAACGTTTGCGTGTCCAGCAACATTTGGAACAGAAGCAGCAGCAGAGGGAACTCTACCAGCAGATGCTGCGAGAGGGCGGAGTCCAGCAGCACGAGGCCCCGCCCACCGCCAAGCACAACCTCACAGAAGCCTTCCTTACCAGGTCAGCAAAGCTCTACGTCACCACTAACATCATTGCCAAAGGTCAGCATTTGTGTCCTAGAGCTGCACTGATGTACAGCAAACCAGCTGAAGTTCACAAACACAAAGACACAAGGTGAAATCTGATGCTGCTAAGGGAACAAGAGGGTGGGATGCAGAGAAAAAGGCATGGCAGGTTCAATATCAAATGAAAGACTAATAAGATGTAGATGAGAATGACCTCAGGGTTTTACAGATGGGGCAGCGAGCAGCCACAGAACTCAAGTGGGTGGAGAATTCCCCAAGGATTACAAACACACATACACACACATGCTTTTAGACCGGTTTTACATTTGTGTGCCTGTGCCTTCAACTCACATTTACACGTTTATGTTTTATTTAGTATTTAGTAGTTTGTATTCATGGTTTCCAGGACAAATTTTTGGAACACAAATGAAGATATTTTAATGAAAACTGAAAGTATTTTTACCCAACATGTTCATAAAGAGATTGTAAAAGAAATCCATATGAATTGAGTGGTTTAATCCAAGTCTTTAAGAATTGTTTTTCTTGCACTTTAAAGAATTATGGCTGAGCTTCCGTTTACCATACTTGATGTGCTCTATGTATGTTTGCTGATCAATGTTTAAATGTGATTATATGATGAACAGGTTTTATTTAGGCCTTTAAAGCAATTGTGTCTCTTCAGAAGACTTGGATTAAACTGCTTGATAAATTTTATCTCTTTATAAATCTTTTGAAGCGATTTTGTTGAATAGACTTTCAATGGAGGGACAGAAATCGCTCAGATTTCATTAAAAATATCTTCATTTGTGTTTCGAAGATGAATGAAAGTCTTATGGGTTTGGAATGACATGAGGGGGTGAGTAGGATGACAGAATTTTCATTTTTGGGGTGAACTATCCCTTTAAGTTATATTTTGAATTCCGAATCTTTAACATGGATTTTTGAACGCTGCTTTTTGTGAGTTTTTGGTGGACTGTAGGCCTCTCTTGCTATATGGTTTTCATCTCACACGATGGCCCTTGTAACAGGGATGTGTTTGTGTCTTTTTATGTGATTCATAGAAGAGAAACTAAACGTCATAGATTTGAATAAATCATTCCCTTTTCACAAGACAGGCTCCAAATGTGTCTAATCCTTTCTCTGAGTATGCATATTTGTTGAAGTTTTTTTTTGGAACAGTATTCATTATTTATTGATGTTGCATGAGCTGTTACTCAAATTATAGACCCCTCAAAAATCACGACAGGAAAAACTAGTTAAATGTAATGATGCAATCAGAGAGGAATCTGAGAATCTCTTGTTCAGCTTTGTTACTTCTCTAGTTCTGTTTCTGTGGTTACGGCACAATTGTAACACAGAAACATAACAAAGGGAGGTTTTGGAACCATGCCATGCCGTTCCACTGGTGATGTCATCATTAAAGGCCACAACCATAAATAATGCAGTGTGTCGGAGGGGAGGGCATAAGAAACATTCATTGTTCTGTCAACAGAAGCTGCACTGGTCATGAGTTATTACAGAAACTTAGGATATTAATTTGAATTATAGATTATTAGGACAAATAATCTAAACAAATAAAAATCTATTCTGTGTGCACACTGGTTTTATGCCACCGGCTTCAAGGGGATTTTAAGGGGGAAGCCCCCTTTGGCCACAGGGAAATGACCAGTTGTGTTAATCGTGGTTTGTGTTTGGCAGGGATTAAGATGAATATCAAATGAAAGGGTAATGAGATGAACCTACAGATGGTGCAGCGAGCAGCTATGGAACTTAAAGTGGGTGGAGAAATCCCCAAGGAAAACACAAATACATTTTATAAGCTATATGCACTTTGATGTGTATGTGATTAAAAAAGCAACTGTGATCATCAGTAATGTGAGCTTAAAAATAATATATTTTGAGCAAGCTTAAAGTTATCCCCACCAGTGGTCATATTCACATACAGTTTACATTTATCTCTAGTGTACTTTTTACTGAAACCCTGGGTTTTAAATAGGATCTTATGATTTTTAGAAAGCTCTTGCCTTTTTTGTGTGCACTGGATAGTCAGTGAAAAGTCAGTGGGCAGTCCGTGGGCACCAATTGACTGAAAGCTTCATGTTTTTGTATTTGTGCAGGTCTATTCAAAGACTGGAGGAGCTGAATGTGGGAATGGATGATTTGGGAGAAGAGGTGCAGGCTCTCTCTCAGCAGTGTAATGGAGCCAGCGACAACAACAACAGTGAGGCGAGAGATGCCTCAGCCACGCCACAGACTCAGGAAGGGGGTGGAGGAGCCAGCGATGTGGTCACCAGCACTCCTGTGAGGTCAGCAGGTCAAGCAGCCTCCCCTCCGCCCAGCCAGTCTCCTGTACTGCCCCAGAGGTGAGAAGAGACCAGTTCTTTGAATCTTTAGTCACACTCACTCAGTTTTTCAAAATCATTTAAAGAGTTTAATCTATTCTAATACATCCTTAAAGTAAGATTTCTTTTTAGAAAATCATGAGGTTTTTTGTCATGTCAAACTCAAATACATATGTTTTTTAAAAGTTTTTATTTTGCTTTCATCTGCAGTGCCCAGGCAGACAAAACTGGACAGATTGACAGCAGTTTGACCCGCTCTAAAGATCCAGAGGTACAGCTCAACATAATTAACCCAATAAAGCCTACTGTTTTATATTTGGTACACACTAAGGCCACTAAATTCTAAGGCTTCAAAAGGATCAACATGAAAAACCTGTTGTACACAATCATCTCCATGCTTTCTGTTGTCTGATTGATAGTTCTTACATTTTAGCAAGTAAAAGGCCTTTTAGTGTTATTCTAAAAACATCTCAGTTCAGGTTGTGGTATTCATTTGCTGTGAAATCTTTAATGATTTTCCTAAAGTATTGTTCCTCTTTGAGTATGAGCTCAAAAGCCTGATGTGATAGTCAACAAATTAGATTTTTTTCTGAAGGTTCAACAAATTGTTCCATTTAAAAAAATAATTGTTGTTTTATTGTTTCTTATGTCAGGCTTTACAGGGTTAACATTCACTGACTAAAGCATTCTCCCTCTGAAGGCTTTAGTGTTGGTTTGATTACAGCTCTAAAATTTCTCAGATCAAAAACAGATTAGGGAGTGTTCAGGGATTATTTGAGATTAAATGAACATAATCTTCAAATAACCCTTCTCACATACTAAATGTGTGTTTAAATGTGTGTAATGCAGAAAGAGACGTCTAAATCCAAGTTTGTGATGGTCAACACCTTGGAGGATACGCAGGCGGTCCGCGCCGTGGCCTTCCACCCCACAGGAACATTATATGCGGTCGGCTCCAACTCTAAGACGCTGCGCGTGTGTGCCTATCCTGACACACTGGACACGAGGTCAGTCGCCCACACACTGCATTAAAACCCGCTTAAAAGATCTGAATCAGATACATTTTAGATGATGGAATACAAGCATGGGCCTGGAATACAAGCATCCTCATTTCAGCCACCCAATGTTAATTATAAACACTAGAAAATGAAAAACACTATGAAATGTCTGAGCAAGTGGCTGTTTTTGGCAATTTAATGATCCATTCATAAAGACAGTCACTTGCTTTGTTCCTGAATCAGCCGTTTGAATGAATGACTCAGTGACTCACAGTTACTTGCCGCCACCTACTGGTGGTTTTAGTTTCATATGTTAAGTTTTGCTTGTAAAGTATCATAGTTTAAATTAAAATACTGTTTTTAAACAATAATGCAATCATAAGTACCACTTCTGCAATGCAAAATGGATTTTGTTGAGACTGATTTCATTTGATTGGTAACAGCCTACAGTGTCTTATTATTCTAATTTAAAGGCACAATATGTACGATTTTTGGATCAAAATATCCAAAAACCACTAGAACAGATATTTTGTTGACATGTGTACTTAGATTATCCCAGATGTTTCCAAGAAAAAGCCTTTTTTTAACAGGACACGGGCAGTGTCCGTGCGCCGCCTATCAATGACATCATACCCTCGATTTGCGGTTTTATTTTGTAGAAACCATGGAAACACCAAAGACACTTTAATATATTATATGCTTTATTAGACAAGGGAACAACTGTTTGGAGACAATTATAGACCGATATCTAATCATTGTTATATAGCTCAACACATTAAGGTGTGTGTCCATCAAAGCGTTTTTCTGCTGAAAACTCCTCGCTGTGGGTGCTTGCAAGCGTTTTGGCAGGGCAGCCTTTTTTTTTTCAGTTGAGACTCTTTGCTTGTTATGATATGGAAAATCCGCCTAAGTGTTACTAGTATCTCCTTTCACAGATAGTTTGTTTCTGTATTGATTCTATATAAAAATGCAGATACTATTTAAAGTATTTGCTCTTGCTCTTGTTTTAAATTATTTTGTTCCGTTATTATGCTGCTTGTTTTCATCTGTAGACGTTGTACAAGCAGAATGTGGTGGTCGGTCAGTGTTGTGTTTGTCCCGCCCCTCCTCCACTGTGATTGGATGGCTGGTGAAAAGTGACAGTGAGCACTCAGCGCTTGAGCGTGAAATACGCTTGAGCGTGAAATACGCTTGAGCGTGAAATACTCACTCAGCGCCTCGTTATGCGCATGCCGTTCTAAAAACACGGCGCTCCCATTGAAAACCATTGAATACGCCAGCGAGCTGCGTGAAAAAATGCTTTGGTGGAGACACGGCCTTAGTCTTATTGTTTGAATCTCATTTTCTTGATTTACCCTGAGTACCTTGTTTTACAACGATTCATCAGAGCATGTTATTCCAAAGAAAAAGATACATTTTCATACAAATGTAACTTGTTAGATGCTGGCTGGTGCGACAGTTCATTTGTAGGGAACCAGAACCTTTAAATGACATTAATGATGTCTTTATATACTTATATATACTTTGTATACTATATTGTTGTTTCTCTCAGTGGCTCGGGCACAATTAAACCTCCTGTAATCCGCTTCAAGAGGAACAAGCATCACAAAGGCTCCATATATTGTGTGGCCTGGAGCCCCTGCGGACAGTTGCTGGCCACCGGCTCTAACGACAAATACGTCAAAGTGCTCCCCTTCAACCCTGAAACCTGCAATGCTACAGGTGAGAGAGAGAGAGAGAGAGAGAGAGAGAGAGAGAGAGAGAGAGAGAGAGAGAGATTGCAAACCAACATTCATGAATAATTCATAGAATAATTTGAGGGAGTTTGGTTGAATGACTTGTACTTTATATATTTAAATTCAGGCCCTGATCTAGAGTTCAGTATGCATGATGGGACTATCAGAGATCTGGCGTTTATGGAGGGTCCTGAGAGTGGAGGGGCCATTTTAATAAGTGCAGGAGCTGGAGACTGTAACATCTACACAACCGACTGCCAAAGAGGACAGGGCCTTCATGCACTGAGCGGACACACAGGTACATAACCCCGTTACCAAAAAAAACCCTATGACTTTATATTATATAAACACACACAGATCATGTTAAATATTTTAGTTCCTTATGTGATTCGTGTGTGTTTTCTTTCCTCAGGTCATATCCTGTCTCTATACACATGGGGGGGCTGGATGATCGCGTCCGGCTCTCAGGATAAGACTGTGCGTTTCTGGGACCTGCGTGTTCCCAGTTGTGTGAGAGTGGTTGGGACGTCCTTCCATGGCTCAGGTGGGCTTTACCTCCTTCATTTTACTCTTTTAACACTTTGCCTTCTGAAAAATGCACATAATAGAGTCATTCTATCAACCATAGGTCCCTGGATGTTGATTTTAATATTTTATTTTCTGGTAAAGGCAAGAAAGCCAAAATATTAAATGTCATGGATGGATATTTACAGAGTAATCCGATATTTTGTAGAGGAGAGGGAAAATGACAAATTACAGGGGGGTAAAAATTACTATTTTACACAGTGATTGGTTGGTCTATAAGTTAAATCTGTTGACTGTTGCAATCATTGTTGCATTATATGCCAGCGGTGACAGTTCAAAAATTCATTTTTAAACACACATTCCCTCTTTTCTTCTTTTTGCCCCATTGACAAAATAAAATTCATATAAATCTTTACTCCCCATTTAGAGTCTGTGTAATCAGTTTTGGGCAGTGTTGTTGAATTGTATGGTGAGTTTGTGGTTGTTCATGTGGTGTATGTCCTGTGTGTGTCTCAGGCAGTCCTGTGGCGTCGGTGGCTGTGGACCCAAGCGGGCGTCTGCTGGCAGCAGGGCAGGAGGACAGCTCCTGTATGCTGTATGACATCAGAGGCGGGCGCATGGTTCAGACGTACCAACCGCACTCCAGTGATGTCCGATCGGTGCGCTTCTCCCCCGGGGCTCATTACCTGCTCACGGGATCCTACGACACCAAGGTCATCGTCACTGACCTGCAAGGTGAGATTGCAGAATCTCTAAATACATGAATCTCTAAATACATGAAACCAGTGTTATTTTAGTATCCTTGAGATACTGTTTTTTAGATAGAATTTTAGATACACTTTTGACCACTGCAGAGCGGGAACACCCCACAAAAGCTGGAGTTTTGGAGATGCTCTGACCCAGTTGTCTAGCCATCACAATTTGGCCCTTGTTAAACTTGCTTAAATCCTTACTCCTGACCATTTTTTCTGCTTCTAACACATCAACTTTGAGGACAAAATGCTCACTTGCTGCCTAATATATCCCACCCACTAACAGGTGCTGTGTTGAAGAGATAATCAGTGTTATTCACTTCACCTTCATGTTATGCCTGATCGGTGTTTTTTCCAGTAATGCTCTTGTGTATAATATAAATCAGCTTGAAATTGCTCTTTGTGGGTTTAATTTTTTAAAATCTGGAAGATATCCAATAATCTCAAATAACTGAAGAAGTTCATTGGTCAAAAAGTGTGGGAACCTGGTTGTGGAAGTGTCAGCTACACTTATAGTGTATAATCAATGCGGATGATGCATTTCTGAAACATTTAAAACAATGGAGCAAATTTTTAATCATTGTCCTGTATGTGTGCAACAGGGGACCTGACAAAGCAGCTGCCGTTGACTGTAGTGGGAGAGCATACGGATAAGGTGATCCAGTGCAGGTGGCACACACACCACCTCTCCTTCTTGTCCTCCTCGGCTGACCGCACGGTCACACTCTGGACGCAGGCCACGTAGAGCCAGCTCTGGCCACTAGAGGGAAACAACACATGTATTTATATATGTGAGGCGCTGTGCTTCTGTTTTGTGTCTGTCTGTTTGGTATGAGTGTGTATTTATTTTGTTTCTGGACCTTGAGTTCTGATTCAGTGTATGGCTGAGATAAATGCGAACCCTTTTTATGTACATTGTACATTTATTGTACATTTGCTGTAGTGTGCTTGGCTATATATGCGCTTTCATTCTATAACCTTTATCAAACACTGAACCTCACCACACACAATTGGATAAACACAGGCTCAGTGGTGTCATGTGATCTATTCTGTGGCCTTCCTGAGATTTTCTAGCATCTCTGAACCACACCATTTGGATAAACACAGACTCAGTAGTGTCATGTGATCTATTTTGTGGCCTTCCTGAGATTTTATAGCATCTCTGTGTGTCCGCTTTCCACAGTCACAGTGTGTCTGTACTTGCCTGTTTAAATCTAGCCTCTGGAAATAGATGCAGTATTCTTTATTTAAGCCATTACTGATGTATCAGTGCAAACCGCTGAGTGAAAACCGTATGAATGGAACATGTTTGCGTGAGATGTACATGCAGTCCAATGCTTGGCTGAAATATAGACATTTTTATGGTCTGCTGCAAATACTGTATCGAAATTCAGCTGCTTGTGCAAATATCAAAACCAAGTCAATGTAAACTGCCTTTGTAAATGCTGTCAAGTAAGTCCGTCATTTAAAGTGGTTAATGTTTGAATTTCACTGTTTTTGCTTGAAAGAGTTTGCAGCCCTTGTGAGTGCCTCTGAACTGATGGCATGGATCAAAGTATTGAGTTTTTAAATGTAGATTTATGAAGGGAATTTAAACTTCCTATAAACTTCAGTCTATATGTAGTGCTAAAGAAACATTAGATTAAATGTTTTGGGCATTGGCACATAGGCTTGTTAAAAAAAAAATAAAAATAAAAAAAAAAGGTGAAATAGTTTGATACTATGATCTTGCACTTTTTTTGTTTTATAATATCGTCTCCGGTTTGTTTGGGTTGTTTATGTTGTATATTTTCTAATGATGTAGATTTTATTATTTAATCTCATTGGAGTTTTGTTGATATTAATGTTATTCATTTTAAATCGAAGCCAAACTAACGTTATGACACGTTTATGCTAATAAGCAGCTCTCACTTGAAGTTGTGTAGTGAAATATTGTGTTTTTCCTGCAATCCTTTCTTAAATCATATTTGGACACCAGTGACTACAGTAAAGGCTCATGGGACAAGTCTGCTGTTGTGTCTGAATAAATAACCCTATTCTCTACTACGACTCCATTCATTTGCATTAAGCACAAGTGGCTCAAAGACTTTTTTAGTTTCTTGATACATTTTCACTGTTAGATCGTTTAATCACACCACTGAGGTCATTCATTTTAGAAACATTGTTCAATTGACCATTTGGGAGCAGACATCAGTTAGATCACTGCAGTTGTGTGTGCATTGTGGTGGCAGAAGAACAGTGGGCAAAAAAGAGATGGTCTTCTTTTTACAGAATACCATCATCCAAGACGCCCTTTGAAACAGATTTTTATGGATGCAAGCCATTAAATGGACATACTAGATTGACTACACAATTACCCTCTTATTTTAGTTTTATTGATTATTATTTCGAATCCCACTCGGAGCATGTGTGAGTAGGACCGGTAACATTTGGTGCCGTGACCCGGATGGGAGTGAGGTTTAGGGGGTGAGTGTAACAGAGGCCAGCTAGTAAGAATTACTAGCTCTCTCTCCTGGCCGCAAGAGGCACGCTAGAGACTGCGGTTTTTAGCATCCTTGTTAGCGCCCGACACACATGTTGGAGACGCCGGTTCAAATCCCGCTTGGAGCATATTGAACCAGCATCTCCACAGGAGACTGCAGTCTTTAGCATTCTTGTTAACGTGCCCACCTCCCATGTCGAAGACGCGGTTCAAGTCCTACTCGGAGCGAGTCGAGTAGGACCGGTTACATTTGGTATCGTGAACTGGATGGGAGTGAGGTTTAGGAGAGTACGTGTAACTGGCAAACCCATTCAGAACTGAATCCCAATCGGAGCGGGTCGAGTATGGCTGATTACACATAGACAACAATAATTAAACCAATAACAGTTTTCTCTAACAATTCGGACTTTTTTTCCTCGCAATTGTGTTTTTATATACCTTTTCGGACTTCATAACTTGCTATTGCGTGAGTTTATATCACAATTCCTCGAAATTGAGGGCTATAAACTAAAAGTCAGAATATTGAGTTTATATCTCACAATTCTGATTTTTCTTCTCAGAATTGTGAGATATAAACTCATAATTACCTAAATTATTATTTTATTCCATGGCTTCCATAGAATTCTGCATTTAAATGACTACAGCTCTTTTCTGAACTGTCAAACTTACAGTGTTACATCTAACCCCGTGTTACAACGCTCCCCGCTCTCCCCATATTTCTCACCAGTAGCCTACCTTAACTTACATTTTCATTAGGTTCCTACAGGCTAAAAGAAGTTATTTGGCTTTCTTTGCTAAATGCTAAAAATGGTACTTCCGCTCAAAATGTTACTTATTTAGATACTTGAGGTATTATAAATCGACATTTGATTAGTTTTTTTGGACTTTAAGTGTCAGCTATACACCATAGAGTATTATACACAAACGTTTAATGCATAGATGCGTGATAATTGTTGCCAAACATGAGAGCAGCTCTAAAGTAAATGGTTGATTCTTCTCGTTCAGCACACGGTTAAGCAACTAAACTATTCTGGATATGGTATTGTCACTGCCAACCTGAAACTCAAGTAATTCCTGTAAAGTACAATGCTACACAGAAAAGCTTGAAAGTCATTGAAATATCCAACCAGTGTGTTTTTAAAGCTGCTGTTTACAATGAATGCATTGTCTGGGTGTCAAAATGTTAGTGTAGTTAATGTGATGAACTATGTTATTACTTTGAAGCAAACATGATGCATCTAGCCTACTAAAAATTACATTGACAACAATTGTTCAAGAAAGAAACATGCGCCAGTCATTTAATGAAATAATGCATTTTTGGGGGAGATTTCCAGCACCAAATCATGATCTTTGCTTTCTGTCATTGCCTTTCTGTTATGTCTGAATGGCGTGAAAATAGGCAGTAGTGCCGTTGCGCCAGTAGACCATTTGGGTGTTTTCAAACAGTGATGACGTGTTTTGCCTACCTGGTGGTAGAAAATCATACAGTACCATCTTCTTATTGAGCTCACAGGAGAAACTGCATGTGACTGTGTGCAGATTTGTTGATTTTTGACCAAAAAAAGATTTTCAGGTAAGAAAGTAAAACATTTTCATCAAGATTATGCTTTGCCTAGCAATCATTGAATTGTATGTACAATTATTTAACTTAGATGACCCGAAGTAGCCATTTTTCTAGTATTTTGATGATTTGTATTTATGCTAACTTCAAACCCACATGCTTAAACAGCTAAGTTATGGCTGTTAGGGGTGGGGATAGTTGTAACAGTTTATTAAAAATGTTACAACCAACCCCTATGCTTGGGTCCAGTTATCAATCACATTCTCTGTTACGGCAAAGTCACGTGAGGTTTTTTTATTATTGCGTATCGAGGGATTTATTCAGTAAATGTGTTTCCATCATAGTTTGATGTGCATGTCTTCTTACCAGTATCTGCCTCAATTGAACTCACAAGTTTGTGAGTTGCACAAAATGTGCACATTAGAATTTATGCGCATCTTGGTGTATCCATCCGGCGTTTTTAATGCAATATTTCAAAATTCACATAAAAATAGGTGGGTCTTGGAAACATAGCTATAGTGACTTAACCTTTATGTAACAGGAACATAGTACACTTACAAAATATGCAGCAATTTTTGTAAGTTTAAATTGTTCACTTTTTTTTCCCGTTTATGCAAAAATTGGATAGCGTGGGTGTTATTTCAGTGTTACATCTATCCCCGGGGTAGTGTTATAACACCCCATTAGTGGGGTAGGGTGTAACAACGGAGCTCTTTTTATTTTGAGTTTACTGTTTACATTAACTGTGATTGTGTCAGTTATAAGTAGCAGACGAATGTGGCTACCATGTGTGACAATCTGAGACATCTAGAACAAACAACCAAATGATGCACAAACAAAAAGTCTTTCACAACCATCCAGTGTTGCCAGATTGGGCGTATTGAATTTGATCGTGTGGGTAAACGGTAGGGTTGCCAACCGTTACGTATAATACGGAATCGTCCGTATTTTACACATAAAAGTCTTGTTCCGTATTGAACTGATACGGAACGCACTTTATTCCGTATTTTTGATAATCAATTCAGTGCAAATCCATGACAGACATTTTCACAGTTTTTAACAGTTAAAATCACAGTCATTTTTGCAGTGTGCGGTACTAATTTCTCCCCTTGCTTGTCAGCGTGGCGTTTTAACATCTTGGTACATCATCAGAGAATGCCCTTTTAATTGGTCGTTTCAGTCATTGTGAGTCACGTATCGTAGCAACGATGACGACAAGTGACAACAGCGGGAAATGTAAAAATGACTACCTCCGAGCAGCCGGCGAAAAAGAAAAGAGCACAAAAATATAGAACTGAATGGGAAAAAGACTACCCGTGGCTGGAATGCGTGAGGGACAATGAATACAAGGCCAACTGTACCATATGCCGTCGCGTTTTTTATGTTTGTCACGGCGGAGTGTGTGATATTAAGAAGCACGCATCAGGCGATAATCACAAGAGGAGCGAGAGGCTGCGAGCACAGGAGGAGCGATGTCAAGGTTCCTTGTCCGTCAGACGACTCCAGAGGCTGATATGGTAGGCTATGTAATCATGTGGATTTTTAAAACTCAAATATAGTTGATAAGAAGGTGATTATATTAAAAGAGATAGTACAGGTTTAGCCTAACATTCCATATACATCTCCGCAGTGTTTTTATGTATTATTGTTTTGCCCTGGAAAGAAAGTATAATGGAAGTATAATTATATATTTTTTAAAAATTGCACTACACTTCCTTAAAATGTTGTCTAATTAAATTAAAAACATTCTAGAAGTCTAATTCTATTGAATAAGTTTGCAGAAGGCTACAGAAAACTGTTGTGTTTATTTTTCTTCAAATGCAGTCTAAGCTGATGAGTTTTGAATGTAATATATTGTATTTGTTTAAGTTCAAAATAAAATGTATTATAAACTAAACAAATTCATGGTTCATTGTTGGCAAAAGGATCATGATAGCCTTTATATTTCACATCTGTGTGGTTCAGTCTTGTATATTGATTAGGCCTACTTTGCTATTCTATAAATATATATAGGCCTAATAAGTTGTATTATATGCTATAATGTATGTAATATATTTATTTAAATGTATCAATTAGTTTCACAATATTCACCAGAAGTCATCATTTCAGGGTTATTTTTCAAAAATTTCTTCCATGGGGCATGTCACCTAAGCCCCGCCAACACCAAATCATGACACACATCACACAGGCCCAGCGTAGAATCAGCAGGCGTTGTTGTTGACGTCGTCTACGAGCACGTACGTTTTGCCAATCAGAGATCAGACAGGTTTTCAGCACAGAATTGTAGCTGGATATTCAAGTGATTGCTATGCCAAAGTGGCATATTAAACAGTAAGTTATTTACAGTAATGAGTGGGAGAGTGAACCAACTCTCAAAACATGGATTACACCTGTGACTCGAAGAATCTTTATAAATAACTAACTCTAAGAGCACAGTTGATCGACTCAAATATATGACTCCTGTCCATCATCGTGTGCACACTGGCCTGATCAGGACATCTTTTAAACCGTCTACTCGTCCTGAGAGCTGCTGAAAGTGGTTTGAATAAACATGTTCTTTCACGAAAGACATAACGTTACTGTAGTTCTGTCTGAAGTTAAAGCACAACACAAAGGTAAACTAATTCTTGTTGTTATTTTTCATTTGTTGGCAGTGGCTCAGTGGTTCATGTAGATTGTCTGCAAACCGGAAGGTTGGTGGTTCGATCCCGGTTCCACCTGACCAAGTGTCGAGGTGTCCATGAGCAAGACACCTAACCCCAGCTGCTCCCGGCAGGCTGGATGGCGCCTTGCATGGCTGACACACGCCGTCGGTGTATGAATGAGTGTGTGAATGGGTGAATGTGAGGCAATATGTAAAGCGCTTTGGATGACCATTGGTCTGTTAAAGCGCTATATAAATCTGATCCATTTACCATTTACCATTTGTACAGTGAATGACACATTTGGCTGGTGTGTGCATTAATGTGTGTGTGTAATGCCTGCTAATTAAATGTTGTTTATTCCGATCATTTATATTGGGCACTTAAATTAGTTGATTCTACTGCTGACATTTGAAAATGATGCATGTGTTCTTCCATGGGTTAAGTCATTTGTTAATTTCCTGATTTTGACAGTTTCCACTTGGACATTTTAGGCATGACTGTATTTGAATGTGTTTGCCCTGTTTTGATCCGTTTTCAAGGGAAATTGATTTATTTTAATTTTATTTTGTTTTAAGGAGATAAAACGGTGCTATAATCAACCTTGATTGACATGGCAATACAATTATATCACATTATTTTGGGAGTCAAAGTCGTCGAGCTTTTGGGCTAGACATCGTTTCACCCAATCTGGCAACACTGCCAGCCTTGAAATGAATGAAACTCCGCCTGTACGGAAATTATTAGAAAAACATTGTATGATTCTAGACCAAACGCAAATCATCCAGTCTCTTTGTTTTATTGAATATCATAGCTATGCTGTGTAGCCTACTAATAATATATACAAACAGAGTGATGCTATTTGGTACAGTGTGATGGACGTCGCCTAATGTCTTAAGTTATACGCCCATTCCATGTTATTTGAAAAGTGCTTTCGTTTTTCGCGTCCGGGAATTCCTGGTCTGGAACACTTCCTTCCCGTCTGAATTTTGCGAACGCGTGTTATAGGTTACAGTAAAAAGGTTTAAAAAAATTATAGCCAAAGTAGGTAGCCTATACCTGCCTGATCATCTTCATTTATTTCGCGGATCAAGTTTTCTTATTCAACACGATGAGCAGAAGTAAGTGAGAGAAACGGCGCGATCTGATAAGTTGCCTTACTCGAATAGTTTGCAACGTCTAAATCTCTATTTTGTATTAAACAATTTACCCGTCTGTTTGTTTTTTATAATCATGAATTAAGAAAACTTTGAAATATATCCTCGTTTCTATGCTATTGCCTAATTTGTTCTTTTATGCCCAGAGGGCCAGTTTGTGGATAAGAACGCTGCAGCGCTTATTCAAAGGGTTACTTCAGTGATGCCAATAGTAGATGAGCTAAAAAGTAAAGGCATGATACATCCTGAAAAATATGCAGAGATCAGAGCAAAAGATACCACCCAGGAGAAAATGAGAAAGCTGTTTGAAGCACTAGAAGCCGGAGGAGACCGAGTGAAAAATGATTTTTTTCATGCGCTGAAAAATCATGAACTATTCCTCTTCAGAGACCTGGGTAAGAGAATCTACTACAGTTGTTATTCATTTGACATCATAAACTCAAACCTGTTTAGGTATATGACCTGTCATGTTGTTGGTGACAGGTGGTGGGTCAGCTGAAAACCAATGTGAACTGGACAACTGTGTGCCGAATCTACCGGTCCCAGAGAGCATGGAGCTCCGGTGAAATTAACAGTGAGTGTCATTTTCATTGCATGTTTATTAATATGTCAGATACCTTTTTGTAAGGAATGTTCTCGCTGGAGAGCTAAGCAAACCTTTCATTTTACTTTTACAGATTGCTGATATTCTGTCCAAGACTTTACAGACCTAACTTGGAAAAAAAGAGAGAAGATGCAGTCAAATGAACATGAAAAGATGTTAAAAATGCAGTTAAAGGAACAGTTCGCACCCCAAAATTCAAATTGTCATCATTTAATTTACCAGAATTTGTAGGTTGTGCTTGAAATAAATGAAAGTGAAGTTTGTCCTTTTTGAAACATTTGACCTCTGCCTTACATGGAAGAAAATATCAGGTTTTTAGGTGAACTTTTTAAAACCCATAAATATGTGTATGCTGCTCTTGTTAAAAAAGCCAATATTTGAACACCGTCATCCATAGTTATTTGACTTTTATTTTTTGTATTTATAATAAGAATATTAAAATGAAAGTCTTAATATTAATAAAAAATATTTTAAAAAAGAAATAAGGAATGATTTTACAGTGCTTGCAAAGTAAATACATTTGAGATTAAACTTTGAAAATCATCCACTGACTTACATCAGTGGATGCCATATACTTGCCTTTATGTAATTTAGAGCTGCTATTATGCCTTTGATTGCCTTTATACTGTTCATTTCCTTTCACAACACATTGAAATTACTGTGCATCTGTATTTACATTCAGTGTTCTCTTTTTCTTGATAAATTGGTTTACGCTATATTTTTGAAATTTGCATTAAACATTCTTACCTGACAAATAAATTACTATTGAATATTCTGGACTCTGATTTATCTCAAGAAGTTTACAAGGTGTCTGATGTTACAGCAGATCGATGCCCAAGGTAAGAATATACTAAGCCCTGTGAGATCTGAACGAAGTAGCTTCATCTGGTACCTTTTCTGTGTTTCTCCTCATTTGCATAAATGTGCACAGATAAGTAGAACTACTCTTTAGACTTATGAGTGAGGTTAACCTCAAACTTGTGTGTGAATGGTTATAATCTTTTGCAGAAGTGAATAAAATAAAAAATACTGATGGCCTTAATGCAATACTGCATCCTCTACATGGGACATTTGTTTTAGCCCTATCAGAAAAATGTTAAACTTAAAAATAAGGGGTATTGTTCTAATTATATTAACTATAACTATATTTTAACAAAGATAAAAAACAAATGTCACCTCTTCTATTATCTCTGCATTATCCCAGGTGTCCCTAAATTCCTGTAAACCACCACATCACCACCAGAAGGTGGAAATATGGTGACACTCACAATTAACACCGATGCGTTTCTTTGAATTTAGATGTAGGATTTCTAGATGCAAAGTCAGGCTTCAGTCGAAGGTTTGCAGTCTACAGACTCAGAGTTTAAATGCCATCGAATTAGGATTAAATGATTTGTATTGGCTGTCTAAAAGCTAAGTTCAGCCTACAGTCTATTGCCATATAGCTTTGCTGTGAAACTAGAGGGCTTACTTAAAAGTGGTAGTACATTACATGGATTTATATATATATACAATTTTATTTTTTTATTTCTTTTTGCCATGGTGCACCTTAGTTGTGTGTGCAACTCTGCCTGGTCTCCACATAATACTACACATTTTAAAGGCAATAACAGTTGAATTACTTTGCGAATTGTCAACAAAATAGCAAAGTAATTTTGTTTTTAAAACACAAATCTTTTTTAGAAACAAATTAAATGAGGCAATCACCTTTAACAAGCTCTGGAGTCAGACGGAGGGCTCGCATTTCCCTTGAAAAACGACTGCATGACATTGCAGAAAACTGTCTAGAATTAGAACCAGCTCAAGCTCACAAAGTTCATGCACATTCAATCACCAATGACACACAAAGCAGCAATGACTTCCTTATTTAGGTTGAATTGGCACAGATGACAGTCAAGTGACAGAAAGACCAGATGTTTCAGAGCATGACTCATGTTGAAAATTTAGCCAATTGGTTTGTGCAGTTTGGTGTTCCTTTAGTAGCCCTCACAGCCCTCCATAGTTTGTTGAGTTCCACCCAGAACTGCCTAAGGATGCTCGAACCATCCTTAAAACAAAAATCCAACAAAAATGTGGTGGTTTGTATCATTATAGAGGTATCCTGACAGCTATCACCCTAAACCAACTAATTTAAATATTGAAGATGGCTTTACTTTTAGATTGCAAAAAATTTTGATGGCTTGCCATTATTTAAAGATGCACTATGTAACTTTTCCGTCCTCTAGAGGGCGCCTATTCAAAACATAGGGTGTAGTTTGATGACGCCAAGTTTGAGCGCAGAATCTTGGGACGTGTGGTCTTCACCTCACAGCTGGTGGAAAAGAATCGGAATAGGACTCGGGCAGAAATCAAGGATGCGTTTATTAACGTTACTGTAGTATGAAGCAGAGCAGGACCGAGTGTTGTGGGAACTGAGCAAGGCCGCTGGAGCGACTGAATGCAGCACACGCCTCACGAGCAGCAGGACTTTTATTTTGCCACAGTCGCGATTTCCCTTCTCCGATCATGATTATGTGGTAACACAGCTCTGTTTATCATATTAGATACATTTGAGTCTGTTTAAAATGATGTTATGGCATCTGTGCATTCGTCGCGGCTGCTATGACACTTGTTCACACTGCAGTAAGAGAAAAGTGTTTCTGCAAAATAAAACCAGAAACGAGGATAAAGCAGATATGACGCAATTGACAGGCGACTCCCTCACACGTCGGTTCATTGGTTAAAATAGCAATTTTCTCACAATTTATAAATAGTTGGAAACATTTGGGATGTTGCAAGTACTCAATTGAACAAAATATATAACACTGGCCAAGTGGTTTTTGGATATTTTACTGAAATTGTTTTACATAGTGCACCTTTAAGAGCTTAAATTTACAGTTATGGCCCATTTTAAGACCCAATAAAAGAACCTGGGGCACGTTCAAAAATGTCAGCCCAATCAGCAGCAAGGCAACATGTATATATAAACCACGCGCTATTAAAGAGACAGCTCGCACAGTGGGTCCAATTTTGTGGAAACACTTTCATAAACTTTTTTATACTCCTCTGATTATATAATGGTAAAAATTACAATAGCACAACAGTGATCAGCAATAATGATAAGCCTAATACTTACAACAAAAATAATAAGGTCATGATTATAACACAGATAACACATACCATCGAATGAAACTTGTCAGACTTCTACTAGGCCTGCTAGACCTGAGGCAGACTAAATCTTCTTCTTTCACTGGTATATTCCTGTATTTCCGTTTAATAATTTTGTAAGCAATGTTAATTGTTCTTAATATCTAGCTGTTTAGTAACATGAACATAACCGTATTCAGTCAAGTTACTTCTATGGAACTGATGCAGTCAATGTAATTTCACGTGCTCAGAGATTAACAGTTTTCAGCTGAACATATTTGAAGGATTTATTAGTATGGTACTGAATTATTATATGATGTATTATTCACTTTAAAAAATCGAATTATTGTCATTTTTATGTTTGACAGCAGCAACACCTGTCTCCTTTAATATATCTGGCATGCCTTCCAGTCCTCTACGCCACTGAACTGTTGGACATGTCCCAGATCTGATGATTCTTCCTGAAGATTTTTATTACACAGGTAACTTTTGGACAAAAACAATGAGTTCATCTTGCCTCTCCCTGGTCTCTGTGCCTCCAGTTACTACAGCTACCTTTGATAAATTGGTTTACGCTGTATTTTTGAAATTTGCATTAAACATTCTTACCTGACAAATAAATTACTATTGAATATTCTGGACTCTGATTTATCTCAAGAAGTTTACAAGGTGTCTGATGTTACAGCAGATCGATGCCCAAGGTAAGAATATACTAAGCCCTGTGAGATCTGAGCAAGTAGCTTCATCTGGTACCTTTCCTGTGTTTCTCCTCATTTGCATAAATGTGCACAGATAAGTAGAACTACTCTTTAGACTTATGAGGTTAACCTCAAACTTGTGTGTGAATGGTTATAATCTTTTGCAGAAGTGAATAAAATAAAAAATACTGATGGCCTTAATGCAATACTGCATCCTCTACATGGGACATTTGTTTTAGCCCTATCAGAAAAATGTTAAACTTAAAAATAAGGGGTATTGTTCTAATTATATTAACTATAACTATATTTTAACAAAGATAAAAAAACAAATGTCACCTCTTCTATTATCTCTGCATTATCCCAGGTGTCCCTAAATTCCTGTAATCCACCACATCACCACCAGAAGGTGGAAATATGGTGACACTCACAATTAACACCGATGCGTTTCTTTGAATTTAGATGTAGGATTTCTAGATGCAAAGTCAGGCTTCAGTCGAAGGTTTGCAGTCTACAGACTCAGAGTTTAAATGCCATCGAATTAGGATTAAATGATTTGTATTGGCTGTCTAAAAGCTAAGTTCAGCCTCCAGTCTATTGCCATATAGCTTTGCTGTGAAACTAGAGGGCTTACTTAAAAGTGGTAGTACATTACATGGATTTATATATATATATATATACAATTTTATTTTTATTTCTTTTGCCATGGTGCACCTTAGTTGTGTGTGCAACTCTGCCTAAGCTTATAGGGGATATAGTGTTTTTAGGTCACCACATAATACTACACATTTTAAAGGCAATAACAGTTGAATTACTTTGGATTGTCAACAAAATAGCAAAGTATTTTTGTTTTTAAAACACAAATCTTTTTTAGAAACAAATTAAATGAGGCAATCACCTTTAACAAGCTCTGGAGTCAGACGGAGGGCTCGCATTTCCTTGAAAAACTGCATGACATTGCAGAAAACTGTCTAGAATTAGAACCAACTCAAGCTCACAAAGTTCAAGCACATTCAATCACCAATGACACACAAAGCAGCATGACTTCCTTATTTAGGTTGAATTGGCACAGATGACAGTCAAGTGACAGAAAGACCAGATGTTTCAGAGCATGACTCATGTTGAAAATTTAGCCAATTGGTTTGTGCAGTTTGGTGTTCCTTTAGTAGCCCTCACAGCCCTCCATAGTTTGTTGAGTTCCACCCAGAACTGCCTAAGGATGCTCGAACCATCCTTAAAACAAAAATCCAACAAAAATGTGGTGGTTTGTATCATTATAGAGGTATCCTGACAGCTATCACCCTAAACCAACTAATTTAAATATTGCAGATGGCTTTACTTTTAGATTGCAAAAAATTTTGATGGCTTGCCATTATTTAAAGATGCACTATGTAACTTTTCCGTCCTCTAGAGGGCGCCTATTCAAAACAAAGGGTGTAGTTTGATGACGCCAAGTTTGAGCGCAGAATCTTGGGGTGTGGTCTTCACCTCACAGCTGGTGGAAAAGAATCGGAATAGGACTCGGGCAGAAATCAAGGATGCGTTTATTAACGTTACTGTAGTATGAAGCAGAGCAGGACCGAGTGTTGTGGGAACTGAGCAAGGCCGCTGGAGCGACTGAATGCAGCACACGCCTCACGAGCAGCAGGACTTTTATTTTGCCACAGTCGCGATTTCCCTTCTCCGATCATGATTATATGGTAACACAGCTCTGTTTATCATATTAGATACATTTGAGTCTGTTTAAAATGATGTTATGGCGTCTGTGCATTCGCTCGGCGGCTGCTATGACACTTGTTCACACTGCAGTAAGAGAAAAGTGTTTCTGCAAAATAAAACCAGAAACGAGGATAAAGCAGATATGACGCAATTGACAGGCGACTCCCTCACACGTCCCGGTTCATTGGTTAAAATAGCAATTTTCTCACAATTTACAAATAGTTGGAAACATTTGGGATGTTGCAAGTACTCAATTGAACAAAATATATAACACTGGCCAAGTGGTTTTTGGATATTTTACTGAAATTGTTTTACATAGTGCACCTTTAAGAGCTTAAATTTACAGTTATGGCCCATTTTAAGACCCAATAAAAGAACCTGGGGCACGTTCAAAAATGTCAGCCCAATCAGCAGCAAGGCAACATGTATATATAAACCACGCGCTATTAAAGAGACAGCTCGCACAGTGGGTCCAATTTTGTGGAAACACTTTCATAAACTTTTTTATACTCCTCTGATTATATAATGGTAAAAATTACAATAGCACAACAGTGATCAGCAATAATGATAACCCTAATACTTACAACAAAAATAATAAGGTCATGATTATAACACAGATAACACATACCATCGAATGAAACTTGTCAGACTTCTACTAGGCCTCTGCTAGACCTGAGGCAGACTAAATCTTCTTCTTTCACTGGTATATTCCTGTATTTCCGTTTAATAATTTTGTAAGCAATGTTAATTGTTCTTAATATCTAGCTGTTTAGTAACATGAACATAACCGTATTCAGTCAAGTTACTTCTATGGAACTGATGCAGTCAATGTAATTTCATGTGCTCAGAGATTAACAGGTTTCAGCTGAACATATTTGAAGGATTTATTAGTATGGTACTGAATTATTATATGATGTATTATTCACTTTAAAAAATCTAATTATTGTCATTTTTATGTTTGACAGCAGCAACACCTTTCTCCTTTAATATATCTGGCATGCCGTCCAGTCCTCTACGCCACTGAACTGTTGGACATGTACCAGATCTGATGATTCTTCCTGAAGATTTTTATTACACAGGTAACTTTTTGGACAAAAACAATGAGTTCATCTTGCCTCTCCCTGGTCTCTGTGCCTCCAGTTACTACAGCTACCTTTGATAAATTGGTTTACGCTGTATTTTTGAAATTTGCATTAAACATTCTTACCTGACAAATAAATTACTATTGAATATTCTGGACTCTGATTTATCTCAAGAAGTTTACAAGGTGTCTGATGTTACAGCAGATCGATGCCCAAGGTAAGAATATACTAAGCCCTGTGAGATCTGAACGAAGTAGCTTCATCTGGTACCTTTTCTGTGTTTCTCCTCATTTGCATAAATGTGCACAGATAAGTTGAACTACTCTTTAGACTTATGAGTGAGGTTAACCTCAAACTTGTGTGTGAATGGTTATAATCTTTTGCAGAAGTGAATAAAATAAAAAATACTGATGGCCTTAATGCAATACTGCATCCTCTACATGGGACATTTGTTTTAGCCCTATCAGAAAAATGTTAAACTTAAAAATAAGGGGTATTGTTCTAATTATATTAACTATAACTATATTTTAACAAAGATAAAAAAACAAATGTCACCTCTTCTATTATCTCTGCATTATCCCAGGTGTCCCTAAATTCCTGTAATCCACCACATCACCACCAGAAGGTGGAAATATGGTGACACTCACAATTAACACCGATGCGTTTCTTTGAATTTAGATGTAGGATTTCTAGATGCAAAGTCAGGCTTCAGTCGAAGGTTTGCAGTCTACAGACTCAGAGTTTAAATGCCATCGAATTAGGATTAAATGATTTGTATTGGCTGTCTAAAAGCTAAGTTCAGCCTCCAGTCTATTGCCATATAGCTTTGCTGTGAAACTAGAGGGCTTACTTAAAAGTGGTAGTACATTACATGGATTTATATATATATACAATTTTATTTTTTTATTTCTTTTTGCCATGGTGCACCTTAGTTGTGTGTGCAACTCTGCCTAAGCTTATAGGGGATATAGTGTTTTTTAGGTCTCCACATAATACTACACATTTTAAAGGCAATAACAGTTGAAATGCTTTGCGGATTGTCAACAAAATAGCAAAGTATTTTTGTTTTTAAAACACAAATCTTTTTTAGAAACAAATTAAATGAGGCAATCACCTTTAACAAGCTCTGGAGTCAGACGGAGGGCTCGCATTTCCCTTGAAAAACGACTGCATGACATTGCAGAAAACTGTCTAGAATTAGAACCAACTCAAGCTCACAAAGTTCATGCACATTCAATCACCAATGACACACAAAGCAGCAATGACTTCCTTATTTAGGTTGAATTGGCACAGATGACAGTCAAGTGACAGAAAGACCAGATGTTTCAGAGCATGACTCATGTTGAAAATTTAGCCAATTGGTTTGTGCAGTTTGGTGTTCCTTTAGTAGCCCTCACAGCCCTCCATAGTTTGTTGAGTTCCACCCAGAACTGCCTAAGGATGCTCGAACCATCCTTAAAACAAAAATCCAACAAAAATGTGGTGGTTTGTATCATTATAGAGGTATCCTGACAGCTATCACCCTAAACCAACTAATTTAAATATTGCAGATGGCTTTACTTTTAGATTGCAAAAAATGTTGATGGCTTGCCATTATTTAAAGATGCACTATGTAACTTTTCCGTCCTCTAGAGGGCGCCTATTCAAAACAAAGGGTGTAGTTTGATGACGCCAAGTTTGAGCGCAGAATCTTGGGACGTGTGGTCTTCACCTCACAGCTGGTGGAAAAGAATCGGAATAGGACTCGGGCAGAAATCAAGGATGCGTTTATTAACGTTACTGTAGTATGAAGCAGAGCAGGACCGAGTGTTGTGGGAACTGAGCAAGGCCGCTGGAGCGACTGAATGCAGCACACGCCTCACGAGCAGCAGGACTTTTATTTTGCCACAGTCGCGATTTCCCTTCTCCGATCATGATTATGTGGTAACACAGCTCTGTTTATCATATTAGATACATTTGAGTCTGTTTAAAATGATGTTATGGCGTCTGTGCATTCGCTCGGCGGCTGCTATGACACTTGTTCACACTGCAGTAAGAGAAAAGTGTTTCTGCAAAATAAAACCAGAAACGAGGATAAAGCAGATATGACGCAATTGACAGGCGACTCCCTCACACGTCCCGGTTCATTGGTTAAAATAGCAATTTTCTCACAATTTACAAATAGTTGGAAACATTTGGGATGTTGCAAGTACTCAACTGAACAAAATATATAACACTGGCCAAGTGGTTTTTGGATATTTTACTGAAATTGTTTTACATAGTGCACCTTTAAGAGCTTAAATTTACTGTTATGGCCCATTTTAAGACCCAATAAAAGAACCTGGGGCACGTTCAAAAATGTCAGCCCAATCAGCAGCAAGGCAACATGTATATATAAACCACGCTATTAAAGAGACAGCTCGCACAGTGGGTCCAATTTTGTGGAAACACTTTCATAAACTTTTTTATACTCCTCTGATTATATAATGGTAAAAATTACAATAGCACAACAGTGATCAGCAATAATGATAAGCCTAATACTTACAACAAAAATAATAAGGTCATGATTATAACACAGATAACACATACCATCGAATGAAACTTGTCAGACTTCTACTAGGCCTCTGCTAGACCTGAGGCAGACTAAATCTTCTTCTTTCACTGGTATATTCCTGTATTTCCGTTTAATAATTTTGTAAGCAATGTTAATTGTTCTTAATATCTAGCTGTTTAGTAACATGAACATAACCGTATTCAGTCAAGTTACTTCTATGGAACTGATGCAGTCAATGTAATTTCATGTGCTCAGAGATTAACAGGTTTCAGCTGAACATATTTGAAGGATTTATTAGTATGGTACTGAATTATTATATGATGTATTATTCACTTTAAAAAATCTAATTATTGTCATTTTTATGTTTGACAGCAGCAACACCTGTCTCCTTTAATATATCTGGCATGCCTTCCAGTCCTCTACGCCACTGAACTGTTGGACATGTCCCAGATCTGATGATTCTTCCTGAAGATTTTTATTACACAGGTAACTTTTTGGACAAAAACAATGAGTTCATCTTGCCTCTCCCTGGTCTCTGTGCCTCCAGTTACTACAGCTACCTTTGATAAATTGGTTTACGCTGTATTTTTGAAATTTGCATTAAACATTCTTACCTGACAAATAAATTACTATTGAATATTCTGGACTCTGATTTATCTCAAGAAGTTTACAAGGTGTCTGATGTTACAGCAGATCGATGCCCAAGGTAAGAATATACTAAGCCCTGTGAGATCTGAACGAAGTAGCTTCATCTGGTACCTTTTCTGTGTTTCTCCTCATTTGCATAAATGTGCACAGATAAGTAGAACTACTCTTTAGACTTATGAGTGAGGTTAACCTCAAACTTGTGTGTGAATGGTTATAATCTTTTGCAGAAGTGAATAAAATAAAAAATACTGATGGCCTTAATGCAATACTGCATCCTCTACATGGGACATTTGTTTTAGCCCTATCAGAAAAATGTTAAACTTAAAAATAAGGGGTATTGTTCTAATTATATTAACTATAACTATATTTTAACAAAGATAAAAAACAAATGTCACCTCTTCTATTATCTCTGCATTATCCCAGGTGTCCCTAAATTCCTGTAAACCACCACATCACCACCAGAAGGTGGAAATATGGTGACACTCACAATTAACACCGATGCGTTTCTTTGAATTTAGATGTAGGATTTCTAGATGCAAAGTCAGGCTTCAGTCGAAGGTTTGCAGTCTACAGACTCAGAGTTTAAATGCCATCGAATTAGGATTAAATGATTTGTATTGGCTGTCTAAAAGCTAAGTTCAGCCTCCAGTCTATTGCCATATAGCTTTGCTGTGAAACTAGAGGGCTTACTTAAAAGTGGTAGTACATTACATGGATTTATATATATATACAATTGTATTTTTTTATTTCTTTTGCCATGGTGCACCTTAGTTGTGTGTGCAACTCTGCCTAAGCTTATAGGGGATATAGTGTTTTTTAGGTCTCCACATAATACTACACATTTTAAAGGCAATAACAGTTGAATTACTTTGCGGATTGTCAACAAAATAGCAAAGTATTTTTTTTAAAACACAAATCTTTTTTAGAAACAAATTAAATGAGGCAATCACCTTTAACAAGCTCTGGAGTCAGACGGAGGGCTCGCATTTCCCTTGAAAAACGACTGCATGACATTGCAGAAAACTGTCTAGAATTAGAACAAACTCAAGCTCACAAAGTTCATGCACATTCAATCACCAATGACACACAAAGCAGCAATGACTTCCTTATTTAGGTTGAATTGGCACAGATGACAGTCAAGTGACAGAAAGACCAGATGTTTCAGAGCATGACTCATGTTGAAAATTTAGCCAATTGGTTTGTGCAGTTTGGTGTTCCTTTAGTAGCCCTCACAGCCCTCCATAGTTTGTTGAGTTCCACCCAGAACTGCCTAAGGATGCTCGAACCATCCTTAAAACAAAAATCCAACAAAAATGTGGTGGTTTGTATCATTATAGAGGTATCCTGACAGCTATCACCCTAAACCAACTAATTTAAATATTGCAGATGGCTTTACTTTTAGATTGCAAAAAAATGTGATGGCTTGCCATTATTTAAAGATGCACTATGTAACTTTTCCGTCCTCTAGAGGGCGCCTATTCAAAACAAAGGGTGTAGTTTGATGACGCCAAGTTTGAGCGCAGAATCTTGGGACGTGTGGTCTTCACCTCACAGCTGGTGGAAAAGAATCGGAATAGGACTCGGGCAGAAATCAAGGATGCGTTTATTAACGTTACTGTAGTATGAAGCAGAGCAGGACCGAGTGTTGTGGGAACTGAGCAAGGCCGCTGGAGCGACTGAATGCAGCACACGCCTCACGAGCAGCAGGACTTTTATTTTGCCACAGTCGCGATTTCCCTTCTCCGATCATGATTATGTGGTAACACAGCTCTGTTTATCATATTAGATACATTTGAGTCTGTTTAAAATGATGTTATGGCATCTGTGCATTCGCTCGGCGGCTGCTATGACACTTGTTCACACTGCAGTAAGAGAAAAGTGTTTCTGCAAAATAAAACCAGAAACGAGGATAAAGCAGATATGACGCAATTGACAGGCGACTCCCTCACACGTCCCGGTTCATTGGTTAAAATAGCAATTTTCTCACAATTTACAAATAGTTGGAAACATTTGGGATGTTGCAAGTACTCAATTGAACAAAATATATAACACTGGCCAAGTGGTTTTTGGATATTTTACTGAAATTGTTTTACATAGTGCACCTTTAAGAGCTTAAATTTACTGTTATGGCCCATTTTAAGACCCAATAAAAGAACCTGGGGCACGTTCAAAAATGTCAGCCCAATCAGCAGCAAGGCAACATGTATATATAAACCACGCGCTATTAAAGAGACAGCTCGCACAGTGGGTCCAATTTTGTGGAAACACTTTCATAAACTTTTTTATACTCCTCTGATTATATAATGATAAAAATTACAATAGCACAACAGTGATCAGCAATAATGATAAGCCTAATACTTACAACAAAAATAATAAGGTCATGATTATAACACAGATAACACATACCATCGAATGAAACTTGTCAGACTTCTACTAGGCCTCTGCTAGACCTGAGGCAGACTAAATCTTCTTCTTTCACTGGTATATTCCTGTATTTTCCGTTTAATAATTTTGTAAGCAATGTTAATTGTTCTTAATATCTAGCTGTTTAGTAACATGAACATAACCGTATTCAGTCAAGTTACTTCTATGGAACTGATGCAGTCAATGTAATTTCATGTGCTCAGAGATTAACAGGTTTCAGCTGAACATATTTGAAGGATTTATTAGTATGGTACTGAATTATTATATGATGTATTATTCACTTTAAAAAATCTAATTATTGTCATTTTTATGTTTGACAGCAGCAACACCTGTCTCCTTTAATATATCTGGCATGCCTTCCAGTCCTCTACGCCACTGAACTGTTGGACATGTCCCAGATCTGATGATTCTTCCTGAAGATTTTTATTACACAGGTAACTTTTTGGACAAAAACAATGAGTTCATCTTGCCTCTCCCTGGTCTCTGTGCCTCCAGTTACTACAGCTACCTTTGATAAATTGGTTTACGCTGTATTTTTGAAATTTGCATTAAACATTCTTACCTGACAAATAAATTACTATTGAATATTCTGGACTCTGATTTATCTCAAGAAGTTTACAAGGTGTCTGATGTTACAGCAGATCGATGCCCAAGGTAAGAATATACTAAGCCCTGTGAGATCTGAACGAAGTAGCTTCATCTGGTACCTTTCCTGTGTTTCTCCTCATTTGCATAAATGTGCACAGATAAGTAGAACTACTCTTTAGACTTATGAGTGAGGTTAACCTCAAACTTGTGTGTGTGAATGGTTATAATCTTTTGCAGAAGTGAATAAAATAAAAAATACTGATGGCCTTAATGCAATACTGCATCCTCTACATGGGACATTTGTTTTAGCCCTATCAGAAAAATGTTAAACTTAAAAATAAGGGTATTGTTCTAATTATATTAACTATAACTATATTTTAACAAAGATAAAAACAAATGTCACCTCTTCTATTATCTCTGCATTATCCCAGGTGTCCCTAAATTCCTGTAAACCACCACATCACCACCAGAAGGTGGAAATAGGGTGACACTCACAATTAACACCGATGTTTCTTTGAATTTAGATGTAGGATTTCTAGATGCAAAGTCAGGCTTCAGTCGAAGGTTTGCAGTCTACAGACTCAGAGTTTAAATGCCATCGAATTAGGATTAAATGATTTGTATTGGCTGTCTAAAAGCTAAGTTCAGCCTCCAGTCTATTGCCATATAGCTTTGCTGTGAAACTAGAGGGCTTCCTTAAAAGTGGTAGTACATTACATGGATTTATATATATATACAATTTTATTTTTTTATTTCTTTTTGCCATGGTGCACCTTAGTTGTGTGTGCAACTCTGCCTAAGCTTATAGGGAATATATTGTTTTTTAGGTCTCCACATAATACTACACATTTTAAAGGCAATAACAGTTGAATTACTTTGCGGATTGTCAACAAAATAGCAAAGTATTTTTGTTTTTAAAACACAAATCTTTTTTAGAAACAAATTAAATGAGGCAATCACCTTTAACAAGCTCTGGAGTCAGACGGAGGGCTCGCATTTCCCTGGAAAAACGACTGCATGACATTGCAGAAAACTGTCTAGAATTAGAACCAACTCAAGCTCACAAAGTTCATGCACATTCAATCACCAATGACACACAAAGCAGCATGACTTCCTTATTTAGGTTGAATTGGCACAGATGACAGTCAAGTGACAGAAAGACCAGATGTTTCAGAGCATGACTCATGTTGAAAATTTAGCCAATTGGTTTGTGCAGTTTGGTGTTCCTTTAGTAGCCCTCACAGCCCTCCATAGTTTGTTGAGTTCCACCCAGAACTGCCTAAGGATGCTCGAACCATCCTTAAAACAAAAATCCAACAAAAATGTGGTGGTTTGTATCATTATAGAGGATTCCTGACAGCTATCACCCTAAACCAACTAATTTAAATATTGCAGATGGCTTTACTTTTAGATTGCAAAAAATGTTGATGGCTTGCCATTATTTAAAGATGCACTATGTAACTTTTCCGTCCTCTAGAGGCGCCTATTCAAAACAAAGGGTGTAGTTTGATGGCGCCAAGTTTGAGCGCAGAATCTTGGGACGTGTGGTCTTCACCTCACAGCTGGTGGAAAAGAATCGGAATAGGACTCGGGCAGAAATCAAGGATGCGTTTATTAACGTTACTGTAGTATGAAGCAGAGCAGGACCGAGTGTTGTGGGAACTGAGCAAGGCCGCTGGAGCGACTGAATGCAGCACACGCCTCACGAGCAGCAGGACTTTTATTTTGCCACAGTCGCGATTTCCTTCTCCGATCATGATTATGTGGTAACACAGCTCTGTTTATCATATTAGATACATTTGAGTCTGTTTAAAATGATGTTATGGCATCTGTGCATTCGCTCGCGGCTGCTATGACACTTGTTCACACTGCAGTAAGAGAAAAGTGTTTCTGCAAAATAAAACCAGAAACGAGGATAAAGCAGATATGACGCAATTGACAGGCGACTCCCTCACACGTCCGGTTCATTGGTTAAAATAGCAATTTTCTCACAATTTACAAATAGTTGGAAACATTTGGGATGTTGCAAGTACTCAACTGAACAAAATATATAACACTGGCCAAGTGGTTTTTGGATATTTTACTGAAATTGTTTTACATAGTGCACCTTTAAGAGCTTAAATTTACTGTTATGGCCCATTTTAAGACCCAATAAAAGAACCTGGGGCACGTTCAAAAATGTCAGCCCAATCAGCAGCAAGGCAACATGTATATATAAACCACGCTATTAAAGAGACAGCTCGCACAGTGGGTCCAATTTTGTGGAAACACTTTCATAAACTTTTATACTCCTCTGATTATATAATGATAAAAATTACAATAGCACAACAGTGATCAGCAATAATGATAAGCCTAATACTTACAACAAAAATAATAAGGTCATGATTATAACACAGATAACACATACCATCGAATGAAACTTGTCAGACTTCTACTAGGCCTCTGCTAGACCTGAGGCAGACTTAATCTTCTTCTTTCACTGGTATATTCCTGTATTTCCGTTTAATAATTTTGTAAGCAATGTTAATTGTTCTTAATATCTAGCTGTTTAGTAACATGAACATAACCGTATTCAGTCAAGTTACTTCTATGGAACTGATGCAGTCAATGTAATTTCATGTGCTCAGAGATTAACAGGTTTCAGCTGAACATATTTGAAGGATTTATTAGTATGGTACTGAATTATTATATGATGTATTATTCACTTTAAAAAATCTAATTATTGTCATTTTTATGTTTGACAGCAGCAACACCAGTCTCCTTTAATATATCTGGCATGCCTTCCAGTCCTCTACGCCACTGAACTGTTGGACATGTCCCAGATCTGATGATTCTTCCTGAAGATTTTTATTACACAGGTAACTTTTTGGACAAAAACAATGAGTTCATCTTGCCTCTCCCTGGTCTCTGTGCCTCCAGTTACTACAGCTACCTTTCACATGCCATCAAGATCTATGGGCCACATCTCTGTCACGCCTCGGTCAAATGAGCATTCCTTTAGGCCCACATTTAGACTGGGAAAGACAGGCACTGCACCTATTCCTTGCTCTGGTAAAATCCTTTCAATTTCAAACAATCTGTGACTATATATAGTATACAATTTTTTTAATGATATACATTAAGAAAACTTTGTATTTTGGGTCTTTAAATGCTTCCTTAAAGGGATAGTTCACCCAAAAATGAAAAATCTGTCATCATTTACTCTCCCTCAAGTTGTCCCCCAAAAGAAGATATTTTGAAGAATGTTTGTAACCAAGCAGAGCAACCATTGTGTAATGAGGCAGGACTCATAGTAAGACCCATATGCAAGCTTTTAATACAAAAGGAAGCGTGGTCGTATAGGCAGGGTCTGAGCAGGGGCAAACAGGAACAGCAAGGGCTAGGCAGAATCGTAGTCAGGGTACAGGCAGTAGATTGAGACAGGCGGATATCATTCCCAGAACAGTATACAAGGCAAGGATCAGGACAGGAAGCAACGGGTCAAAAACAAGAACAGGCAAGATCAATCACAGGCAGACAGGATACTAGGGATGGCTGACGCGAAACTCACGTTTCGATGCTGTGTCGAGATCCCGAAGCGCAGATGTTTCGAAACACTGCTCCGAACCGTGATTCGACACACCCATGTCACGTGACTACCGCTAAATGAAGCGCCGGAGTGTTTCATCAGGTGCGCCTGTCGAAGCGGCGTTTGATTGAAAGGCGCTTGAACAAACCACACAGTCACACATCTTTGAACCTAATTCCCCACAGTTTAAAAGTGAAGTGCATCTTCGCCTTGTGGGTTTTGTGAGAGGAGAAACATTTTGTGATAGCAGTGGTTTTGTGATATAACAATGCGCACTATTAATATTTATAGTTGTTAGTTATATTTAAGCTAGATTTAATTTAGATATATTGACTGATGGGTATAGACTGTGACAGATAGTTAGGATAGATATAGGCAAGTGACACATTCATATAGGCTAAGTTAGATAGTGACAGATAGCACAGCATAAGATATATAATTATATAGATATAGATTATATAGATATATAGGCTATTCATGGGTGATATATAGATGGAGGCTCCACATAAGAGATGCCGTACATCTGTGGTGTGGGAGCATTTCCATTTGGAAATACCAAATAAAGTGAGATGTATGATTTGCAACAGTAGAAGTGAAAAGGTACCTCAAGGATGCGTTTTGGGTTTTTGCCCAGAACGCATGATCCATTCATTTATTGGAAAGAGAGGGCAATAAATTTCCCTCATTTGTATGTACTTGCTGAAAAATATTTGTGCATGCCAGCAACAAGTGTCCCTAGTGAGAGGATTTTTTTCAAAGGCTGGAGAAATTATATGTAAAAAAAAAAGATGTCGGCTAAGTCCTTCAACAGCTGAGCAATTAATATTTTTTAATAAACACATTGTGGTTGTATTTATTTTATTAATCTTCATTTTTCATGAAAAAAAAACAACAACAAGGAGGCTACAGGTTACAAAACCAAGTAGTTGTCAGACAGATGTTAAAAACTATATATATTTTTAACATTGATCACTGTCACGGTTATTTCAGATAAATACATGCAGGTGACCACTAGATGGCGTCATGGAGACGGGTTTCGGGTGCTGTTTTGAAGCTTCGGCACATTTGCTTCAACTGTTTCAGTGCTTCACGAAGCCTCGGTCTGCCCATCACTACAGGATACAAGGGACCGCTCAGAATTGTCACAAGGAATCAAGACTTCGCCCTGAGGTGGTTTGTGTGACAGTCCTTTATAGTCCAGGTAATGCGTATCAGCTGGGTGTGGTGATTAGTGTGGAGTGTGCATGGCTGTATGTGGTAACAGGTGATTGGTGGAGTGAGTGCATGTGATTGGTAGGGAGGATTGTGGGAAGTGTAGTCCAGACACTGACAGGAGCCGACCGTGATCATGACACATTGGTTGTTCTATCTGCTTTGTTACAAACATTTTGTGTTCAGCAGAACAAAGAAACTCATAAAGGTTTGGAACATTTGAGGGAGAGTAAATGATGACAGAATTTTTATTTTTGGGTGAACTATCTCTTTAACTCTTTTTGTAGCTGCTCAGCTGCATATTCTAACACTGTTCGAAAATGTGAAGAAACAGCAAATGCAGCTTTCTGCTGCTGTCAATAATCTCTCTGCACCACTGGGAACAGAAGCTCTTGTGGCTGAAATGGCTCACAATATTAGTGACATATTGGCCACTATGCCTAAAGTTGAGGAGTTGGAGTGGCTTAAAGTTTTAAGAAATGCACGAGCTAAACTAAATTTGGTATGTTTTTTTCATTCTCTAAAGTTACTTCATGGTTGCTGCAAATTTACTCTGTGCCTATATTCACTGCTCTCATCTATATTTTGAGATAATTAATCAAAACATAATTTGATATAATGTATTTTTGTCATTTCATATATCTTCTCTGGGTGCTGTTGGAGGTTTGTCTAGCTATCAGCAGACCAATACAATTTATTGATGAAGTCATCAGGAATAGCAAAGAAAGCAGCCTTGCATGCCTCCCAGAGTTCATCAGTATTCTTTGGTTTCGTCTTCCATGCTTCCTCTTTCATCCTACCCCGCATATGCTCAATGATGTTCATGTCTGGTGACTGGGCTGGCCAATCCTGGAGCATCTTGATCTTCTTCGCCTTGAGGAACTTTGATGTGGAGATGGAAGAATGCGATGGAGCACCATCCTGCTGCAGAATTTGGCCTCTTTTATGGTTTTATGGTTCCACCCTGCAGAGCTCTCGCACACCCCCATACTGGATGTAATTTTTCCACCACCAAACTTCACAGTTTTCTGGGTGAATCTCGGATCCATGCGGGCTCCAGTAGTTCTCCTGCAATATTTGCGGCGACTGTGGTGTAATTCAACAGAAGATTCATCTGAAAAATCCTTCTGCCACTTTTCCAGCGTCCATCCTTTTAGCAGACTGTGCGGCAACACACGGTTTTTCAATTGTCTTTTGTTTAGTGCTAGCTTCTGGGCACTGATTTGACCATGGAGGCCATTTCGAGACAGAATCCGACAAACTGTCCTGGTTGACACAGGGACTTCAGGTGACCAGGTCTCGTGGAGCTCTGCTTCAGTGGAAAATGGGCTGGCCTTGGATTTTCGAGCCAACAAACGGTCCTCTCGAGCAGTTGTCTTGCAGGGTCTGCCTGACCTGGGTTTGTCATAAACGTCTCCAGTCTCTTCAAATCTTTTTTGTCTCCTCTGTACTTGACGCTGAGACACTTTGAGGGTGTCTACCACATCAGCAGTGGATCTGGTCTTCAGCCTCTTGATAATCAAAACTTTAGTCTCAGGGTGAATCTTAGGCATGTTTGCAGAGGTCTAGTTGCAGTTGATGTGAAGGTCTAGTGCACTGGGGTTCTTTTTATACACACCTGAGATCTAATTGATCCATTATTAGTCACAGGTGAAGCTCATATGACAAGGCGACAACACTTATGTCTTTGCAAAAATTGACTCAATGGGCTTTACCAAGCTGTGAATATTAGAATATTTTTTAACAGTTTCATTTTGCACTGAAACATTATTACAAAAGCTGTTGGGATTAAAATGAGCCATTTCTTGAAAAAAAATCTTGATAAGAAATATATTTCAGCGGCACTTCAGTTCAATTTGTACACAAGCTACAAGACTTTTGTCAGGGACTGTATATATACACACATGCATGTATATATTTAAGAAAAATATGTTATATTTATATATAAAATAATTATATTTATATTTCAGATAAATTATATAAATATATATACAGTATGTATACATGCAATTATGTCTTAAATATATACATGTGTGTGTATTTATATATACATAATAATTATACACAGAACACACACATATATTATTATTATTATTTAACTTTTATTTTGGATGAGATTAATCTAGATTAATCTATGCCCACCACTAATATATATTATTATTATTTTTTTAGGTGAACATTTTTAGCCATAACCATTTTTATGCTGGTCTTTTAATGCCAAAAAGCCAAATTTTTATACATCATATTTCATTTATTTTGTATTTAGTAGGCAACACAACTGAATGAAATGACAAATCAAATCAGTAGCCTAACCATGACGACAAACTTACGCTGCGTTCACGAACAGTTTCTGTTAGGCTTAATAACTCCTCTATGGATCGAGGCCAGACCGAATGGGCTCCTTGCACATATCCGCATGATGTCATATCTGCAACGGGTAAATACGGCCCACCATTTTCCGGTTTGGCGAAATATGGCGGCGTAAACAACGGAAAATCATAGCGGAAAATGAGCCTTAAAAAAGATAGTTTTTTTCCAGAGGCAACAGAAAAAATATCATGAATAATGTTGTGTTCCCACATTGCCCGAGCAAAAAAAAATTGTGGGCGGGGCTAAATTCGGCTGGCATCCAGGCTAACTTGTACCACTTGGCCGCTGTAGATTCATTGTGCTAGTGTGTTGCGTAAGTTCTGCACAGCTCCGAATATGGGTATGCACGTACGCCCCACTGAGTGGCAAAAGGACTGAGAGGCAGCATTGGTTTACAGTGTGAATGCAGCAAAAACCAAAAACACACAAAACCAGGCCCGGCCCCAGAGTGGGGGGTCGGTGGAGGCTAGTAATAATTCGTAATAATAATTCGTAATAATCCAGTAATAAAAACCTCCAGTGTGTATCTGTATTTGCACTCGTCAAATGGTTCAATTTCCAACGTGTTTTCACTTTGGTGAGTTTTGTAGCCAATCACAGACATGTTTGTTGATTTTTACAACACAATTGGCCAGTCACAGGTGTTAAAGTTAGAATCCACTCACCGCTTGAGTTTCAGTGCTGAGTCCTGCTAGCCTGGTGTGGCCAAACTCAATTCTAGTCAGAATATGAGTCTGGTACCGCTCCATTGAGCTTTGATTATGGGGCGTGTTTCAACCCAGCGGCAACGTCCCGCGGTCTCTCTTGAAGCCAATACGGAAGTGGATTAAACTGCAGTTCATCGACTGGCCACTAGGGACAGGCTCCAGAAGGGAGCAGAATCTCATTGAGCCCCATGTTAAAATGCCCAACTTTACAGCAGAATAAAACATGTTTACAACCTGGTACAAATTCTAGTTTTGGTCTAAACGGCTAGTTTTGCCCTTCATGACAACCATGAGGGGGGTGAATTTTTTTTAGCGCATTTGTTTACATTATATTAAGCCTTAAAGTTCTGCATAATTAAGGGCGTGGCCACTTTGAGTGGCAGGTGGGTAGCCATTTATCTGTTGTTTGTTAGTCATCACGTCACCTCAGCTACACCCACATCCCGCTTCTTTTCCCATTTTCTGTTCTCCGGGTGTGACGGTTGATGACACGCTGCTAAGATGGCAAAGGCCAGCTCGACCCTACTTTACGCTTCAAAACTGCTCTGCAGAATCTTATGGGTGACGTCACGGACACTACGTCCATATTTTTATACAGTCTATGGTTTCAACCGAACCAGAAAAAACCTCAATTGGATAGACCCACAACCAATCAGAGCAACGGAGCGACGAGTTAGTTGTCAAATGTCAACAGAACTCAACTGCAAGTCCGTGTTTTTCTCCATGTCCGCGGGTTGAAGCGACCCCAATTATGTGATTATATAAACCCAGGAATGCGAATTTTAGCAGGCAACCTTGCCAAAATAACATATTTTGCCAACCAAACACAATTTTTTTTCCGGAGAACCCCTCGGAAAGTTATTGTTTTCGTCCACTAAGATTTCGTATACCACTACAAATGGCTGTCCTTTCAAATAATGCCCTATTTGAGAGTATAGGGGGTGATTTCGGATTCAGCCCCAGTGTTTATCTTGTTCCTGGTGCCAGTGGTTGTAACGTGTGCATTTGTTTTAGCTTTATGTTCTTGTTCCTGGATATATTTGGTTTTGCACAACCAGAATGTATGGGCGCACACCGTAAATCAACATGCTAATTTCCGCTGTATTACTATATATATATGTATGTATATATATGTATATATATATATGTATATATATATATGTATATATATATTTACACACTGCACCTTTATTGTATTTTTATATTGAACAGTGGGTGTTTCTAAATTAGTGGGTGTTTTCAAACTGATGGGTGTTTATACATCAATCAATGAAAATGATCCCCTTTACCCGACCCCACCCCTAAACCCTACCCACACTGTGACGTGGGCAAATCGGGTAACACAGTTGAAACCATCCCTCTGTTTATGGCCACACCCACTGATGAGGTAACTCCTATTACTAACCTGCAGAGACATATACTTGTGTATTACTAATAAATACTCAAAGGATAATAAAACCTCCTCGAGCCAATAGTGTTTTGAGTATGATATGTGATGGAGCATGTGATTTGTTGAATTCATTGAACGATGCTCTCAACATGATAAACCGCTGGAATATTTTTGTTATAATGACCAGCAGTATGTCTGTTATCTGTGTATGATGGACGAGCACACGAACCATGTGGCTGTATCAGCAGCAGCACAGAGGAGGGAGAAACTGGTATGAACTAAATGTGGATATGACCTGAACACCTGAATACAACGTTTCACATTACTTTTGATCACTTTTATTATATTAAAACTATTATCTTATACAATATTTCTAGAAGGTAAAAAAAAGAAAGAAAAGTCTATGGCTGAATTTTTTTTTTGGCCGATTTTTGTCATACCTAATTGAAACCTACTTTGTTTAACACAGAGACAATTCCATCTGACAATCCAGGAGATAAAGACAGGGGTCTTACGTCTTAAAGGAGCTGACATGGTGAGTTTTGAAATGAGCTGAAGTTGCAGACACTCAGTCAGTCAGTCAGTCAGTGAGGAATCCAGTGCTGGGCAACTTTAGTTCCTTTGAGCCCCAAGCTGTCTGACATACTGATCTGATTAAAAGGACTAATTATAATTGTTAATTTATGTTTAATATGATATTCCAAAATGATTTTGTGTTGTAGTTATGTATTAATATCTGAAGCAGAATGTATTCTTTCTTCATGTAGAGTTTCCAGTCTTCCATTTTCCATTTTGATGCAGACTCACCAAGCACCATTTTCAGTTTTCCCCTTGTATCACAACAAAATTCCTCTCAGCTGAAAGGGAAACTAAATAGATGGCAAAAAGAAAGGATTTATGGAAAGGGTAAAGTTCTTATTGTTTATTTACATTTAGAAGGGAGTGCATTGTACAATACCAAAACAAAACACAATAAGGCTGAACGGTTCACAAGTAACTACACAAATAACAAGTGTCAGTTACTGTGTTTAATTTTTGTTTCATCAGATTTTTCTATTCACAAAGTATGTCTACCCTTACAAAAAATACGTTAATTCAAGTGTGCTATTAGTGTACTTCTTTAAATAATAATAATAAAAAAGTTACTTTTTATGTACTTCTCAGAAATATAATTAAAATTGCACTTAAAGGGATAGTTGAAAAAATGAATTACCTCGTGATACTCACCCTCAAGCCATCCTGGGTGTAAATTGCATTCTTCTTTCAGACGAATAAAATCAGAGTTATATTTAAAAATGTCTTGCATGGCTCTTCCACTCTTTATAATGGCAGTGACCGACAAGGTCTAAAAATGCATCTATCCATCATAAAAGTATTCCACACAGCTCTGGCGTGTTAATAAAGGCCTTCTGAAGTTAAGTGATGCGTTTGTGTAAAAAAAATATCCATATTTAAAACTTTATAAACTAAAATAATTAGCTTCCGGCACACTGCCTACGCAAGTCAACTTACGGCAAAAGAGTAACCCCAGCTCCTCTTCTCTTCGAAATCCTCCAGCAGTTCTCTTTAAAAATTCTCATTTTAGACTCTAATTCATGACTGGTGTTTTGTTTTACACTATCGTCTGTGCTTCCTCGTTCATCAGTACGCATGTGTCAGGTCAGGTCAAATCGATGCGTATGGCTGTCTGTCGGAAGCTAGTTATTGTAGTTTATAAAGTTTTAAATCTCACAAAAACGCATTGCTTCGCTTCAGAAGACCTTTATTAACCCCCCAGAGCAATGTAGATTACTTTTATGATGGATAGATGCACTTTTATGGACTTTAAAACACAAATGGCCATTCACTGCCATTATAAAACTTGGAAGAGAATATAATTCCGATTGTAATTGTCTGAAAGAAGAATGTCATATACATCTAGGATGAGTTGAGGGTGAGTAAATCATGGGCTAATTTTCATTTTTGGGTGAACCATCCCTTTAAACATATACTGTACTTTTATATACTAAAAAGTGGACCAGTTTAGACCCTAGCATGCATTGAAATAGTACACTTACAAGTTTACTACATAAATTATATTTGAACTATTAAGTATACTTCATAAAATGAACTTAAAGTACTTATTTTTCATAAGGGTAGCATTGCATGGAAAGGGAGTTTGCAACATATGCACTCAACAACTTCCTCATTCCACTTATTACGCCTCAGGGGTTTCCAGTAACAGTGTTCAGCACACCTATTTTCCCTGTTGTATTTTTTTCATGTAGATTGGAGCAGCATGAATCTTCAGTACAGAACAACAGTCATTGACAGATGCAAGTTTGTGACAGAGTATAACCCTCCATCTAATGAATGTGTGGAACTGGCCACCCGTTACACTGAACCAGTGATCATTCAGAGGAGCAAAGAGCAGAATGAGAAATACTATCGTGAACATGTGAAGTCTGCTCACACTTCTGGAACAAAAACATCATCTCAACTATTATCAAATGACAAGAATCACAGTGTAACATTAGACCAGCTGTTCAGTCCCGACAGTGACGGAAACACACCAAAAACTGTGATTCTCAGTGGAGATTCTGGAAGAGGTAAATCCTTCACGTTGCAGAAGATCATGCTGGATTGGGCATCTGGAGAACTTTACTCTGAAAACTTTGATGCAGTTTTTCTGTTGAAGTGTGAAGAGCTGAAGTGTATTTCTGATTTGAAGAGCTTGATTGAGCTCTTGAGCTGGAGTTGCTGTTTAACATCAGATCAGATTTCACAGATGCTAGAGTTAAAACCAGAAAAAGTCCTCTTCCTCATTGATGGAATGGATGAGTATGTATCTTGTTCAGTTATTCATTTCATACCACATACAAATCCATCAACGAGAGTGCCCCCTATGGCTATTCTTAGGAACCTGTTAAGGGGAATCTTGTTGCCTGAATCATTTGTGCTTGTAGCTATGAGATCTAAAGCTGATGATGCAGTGATGAATCTCCTCAAAGGTCCTCAGCGTTTCACTGAGATTGTGGGCTTCTCTGAGAGAGGGGTGCAGGAGTACTTCCACAAGTTCTTTCAGGATGAGCAACTCTTCAGGAAAACATATGAGAGTGTGAAAGCAAATGAGGGCCTCATGACTGCCTGCTCTGTGCCTTTGCTGTGTTGGATGGTCTGTTTTTGTCTAAAGAAATACTCAACTGATAGTCAGGTTATGATGAAAAAGCTAAAGACAACCACCTCTATATATGTGCACTTTGTGTCCTGTCTACTGGAGCACCATGGCCAGAGTAAGTATGTCCTCGCCATGCTAAGGAGTCTGGGTCAGCTGGCAGAGAGAGGAATACTAAATCAGCAAGTCTTTTTTGATGAAAAGGATGTGGCAGAGACTGGATTAGATGCCGCCAAGTGTCTGTTCTTGTATAAAGAGGATCTTAACGGAAAAGAAAAACAGGAACCAGTGTTCAGGTTCATGCACTTCAGCTTTCAGTGGTTCTTCGCTGCACTTTGGGTCTTGCTTGTTGAAGAAGAGTCCTGGTTGAAAGTCAGTGAGCTGTTGAGCTTGATGGGCTCAGCTATAGTTGAATGTCTGTCTCTAGAAAGAAGATCAAATCCCATTCCATCAGTTCTGCTTTTCTTTTATGGTCTTTTAAATGAGGAGGTGATCAGCTCACTCTTTAAAAAAATTAAATTAACTGTCTCTCACACAAAAAGAAAACTGAAGAAAACACTGAAGCAAAGAATTCTTACAATGACAACATGGCATGGATGTGAACTATATGTTCTCCACTGCCTCTATGAGCTCCAGCATGTGGGGTTTGAAAGGAAAATTCTGAACTTTCACAGCTACATGGATCTGTCTAACATTTCCCTGAGAAGCACAGACTGCTGGGTGCTGCTGTACTGTCTTCAGTGCTGTCCACACATCAGAGAACTGAACCTCATGTACTGTGATTTAACATCTGATCAACTCAAGATTCTTCAGCCGGCATTCTGTATGTGTGAGTCTCTGAGGTCAGTGTGATGCATGGAGAAACACTTGAAACGTAATTCATGATTGATTGAAAAATATAGAAGAACATTTTTTACTTAAATTCCTAGTACTTGTGTTTCTGTGGTATTGGTCAGTGACATGACACAACAACAACAACAACAACAACAACAACAACAACAATAATAAATACAACTGAAATGATCACAGTTTTGACTTTTGAAATTGGTTGAAATCTTCCAAATCATATGAAATCAACATATATTTTTAAGCGATTTCTCCTTTATCTTGGACATGCTTATTTGACATTGACCCAAATATAATATTTATGCCATGGCTTAAATTTTTTACTCAGTAAAACATTTTATTTCTAAATGACTATTGTTTTTGTATCAAGGTTCTCAGTGAAACACCTTCCAGAAGTTGGAGATTTGATCCAGATTCTTGGTGAATCACAAATCTTGAAAAAACTAAAGTAATTTTAACAAACATCCTACTTCCAATACAGCCATTTGAAATGTTTAAACATGTAATTAATAACTATTTAAATAAGTTATTTAAAACATTATCTGTTCTTCTGTCTTGGTAGAGTTCAAGAGGATGAATACAGCGCTGAGAGTCCCAGGTGGACACTTGACCTGTCAGTCACTTCTAGAGAAATCTTGTAAGAAACTATTGCACATAAAATGTAATCTTTCTTATCAATAATAATTCATAGCATAGTTATATATTCTTAATAATGTATGTTTTAGAACACAGCAGATATTATTCTTAGTGAGTGTACTATGTTGTTATCAAATGTCCCTCTGTGTCTCTGTCTGTTTCAGGTTGTCTTTGAGCTCCTCAGAGAAGAATCCATCATTTCCAGCAGTCTTAAGCATCAGTCTGACATGTTCACACTCAGAGATATCCAGCATTGACTGGACACTCTTCTTACAGACACTCAGCAAGGCAGGAAAACTAGCAGAGTAAGAATGTTCATTTTGACATATATCTCATCAGTAGCTTTATTCAAACATATTGTGGTCATATTTTTGTGGAAAATATTTTGTGGAACATATTTGTGCAGCTCTTCATCTCTTGAGGATCATGTCAGATTGCTGATGTCTTCATTTCCCTCTGTGGGTTTGAAGACGTTGGATCTGAAGGTGTTCAGTCTGAATGAGAGCTGGGCTTCTGGGATCATTTCCCTCGTCCAGACCTGCACCAGTCTACAGAAGCTCAGGTAAGAACATTTGCTGTTATTTATGAAACTGATTTCTTTCATGATACCATACATTGGCCCTATAATGTTATTAGATGCTTAAGTCACACTTTGGACAGCTGTGTTTGCTTTTGATAACAAACTGTAAGGCTGGAAGCTAATGCTATTTTGAACCAATAACTGGAACAAAGAGCAGTTATACATCTAATTATTATGACTCCATTAAAGTTGTTGTTATTCTTAAATAATCACTTTAGCTTTAACTTTATTAGTGGTAAAGGGAAAGATTCTCCAAGTCTTTAAAGCAGGCACAGTTATTTATTAAGTTAGATGTTTAAATACAGACATATAAAACACCATACCAGTAGCCTTTCTGCTAGTATGAAGTTACTCACTAGTGTGCAGGAGTGGCAGATTGGCAGCCTTGATAAACATGATTGAAATACAAACAAACTAAATGACAGGAAATCAAAATATAAGGCAAAAGGGTGGTGATCAGGAGATAAGAACATTAACATTCTCTTCATGTTTAGGCAAGTTCCTATATTGTACATTAGGATGCTTTAAAATCTCTGTTAGGTTCACCAAATTCTATTCAGTTTATAAGCTGTCAGATGAGCCCAAACATGACATAGTTACATGTTAGAACACACAAGATGATAAATCCTATGTAGGTGAAAGTGTAACGATGGCACACCCACTTGTAAAATTAATTGTGTTTTTATTTATTTGTTCGGGCGCCAGACAATAAAAACTGTCAAATTTCAACTGTCCCCAGATAGCTCTAAAAGCCACCAGATAAATATGAGCAGAGCTAAACCAAATTTTTTACAAATGAACAAAATATCTCCTCAAAATATTAAATAAATATTATTGAACTAAAATATAGAACATTTATTTAATTGAAAAATAGTTACAGTGTATGGTCACATTTGACCATCAGTGAGTGTGACCAGTTAGTAAGGAACACCTGAGGGCTAAATACAAGAATAACATTAATGTTAACAATGTTGCATCTCCATCACTCTCCATAATAAAACGATCCTGTAAATATGGTTGACTTAATAATCAATGCATACTAGGCTGTACTGTTTACCAAAACGTGCAGCAAACATCCGTATAGTGAAACTGTTTTGTATTAAAATGCATTGACACAGCGCTAGAAGTATTAAGCGCTCCATGGACCATGTGACCGCGCTGGCCGCCGGGAGATGAGAGCATGTCGCAACTCCGTTCTTCAACGCCTCTGGCTTTAACATTATGCCACATTAGCGCCAAAATGCTATTTATTGTTTGAACTTCGCATTAAAACTTAAAACAAATGTAAAAGATTACCTTTGTTTAATATCAAAAGCAGGTTTGGCAATGTTTGGCAATGTTCGACTGACCCATGTGGGCTCCATATAGATCTGATAAGATATGTGGATGTGAATGTGAATAATTCAGAATCCTAGCTATATACGTGTAATAAGTTAAATCAAAACATAGAACAAAAGGTGCATGATTCTGCACCAGAAGTGACAGACACAGCAGATAAAGAGCAATACTCCTCCAAATATCCAGTAATCAGCTGGATCCTTAATTTTTTTTTTTTAAATACAGTGATTCACTGAAAAGAAAGTTGTGTGACAGTAGACCACTGGTGTTTGACGTACTTTGTGGGCGGAACCTACCTGGAGGAAGATTATTACAGTTTTAACTATAGTTGTAAGGATTAATCTGTACTTAATTTATTCAGGGAAGACCATCCAGTATTATTTTACGTTTGATTCCTTATTACATTCCTTTAGTATTTCTTACCTCAACACTAATGTTAGACCTACCTCTGCACATTCTGATCTGATGACATATACAGGTTAACCAATACCTTAAGATGGCTGTATGCCATTTGTGTGTTTGTGAAAGTTTATGGGTGTTTTGGCGGGAATATGAGCTTGCATGTGTGCTTTTCTCTCTAGCAATTAGTTTGCTATATATAGTTATATTTGTATCCAAAATGTAAAAATCCATCTCAATATAAAACTTATAAGATTTACTTTAAAATGACAAAGAAGAATGTTAAATTGTTAGTATGGCCATAAACCATTACTAAAAAAGTAATGAGCTACATAGTTAATTACAGATTATTTCTGTAATTGTGCTTACATTTGAATGTAATTTAAGAAAACAGAAAAAATGTTGTATTAATAATATAGTAATTTTCCTGTATCTAAAAAAATATTGTCATTAATGATATAATACTTAAAATAACAATCAAGTTGCAAGATTTTGTTTGTAATATAACAGTTTTTTACAGAGCAGGCAAACTGAACAATCACTAATTGTAATGAAAGAATTCAGTGTTTTGCTATGAGAGCAGTGCAAAACACATTTTAATATCATGTTCTTATGACGATTCTTTGCTTATTGATATTTGTGTAACATTAAAGATATAGATATATAAAATTCTGTCATCATTTACTCGCCCTCAAGTTTTTCTGAACCCTTTGCCGAACACAAAGGAAGTGTTTGTAACCAAGCAGATCTCGGCGTCATTGAATAGTATTTTCCCCGCTATGGTAGTCAATGAAAGCCCTTAAAGAGTGAGATCATTGTAGTTTAGTATAAATGTATATGTTTCTCTTTTACACATTCATCATCTTTTTATCATTATCCTTTCTGTTCTCTAGACTGAACATCTCTCCGCCTGAACCTTCTGAAATGAATCTTCACTGTCAGTCTTGTGTTCACATTGCTGATTGTGATCAGTGGATTCAGGTGGAGCCGTCCGTATGTACAGATGAAGGAGGGTCAAAGTTCAGGATCAGCACTCAGGCGGGTCGATTCGAGTGCAGCCGGACCAGAATGCGATGGGTCTGTGCTGGTGACGTCACTCTCCAGTACCGTGAAGTGGATGGGCGTTCCCTCAGTGCAGAGCTGAAGAGGCTTCAGTGTGAGAGAATCGGTCCAGTGATTGATGTGACCGTGATCTCAGGGAAACTGGAGGAGGCCCATCTGCCTCATTACGCCTGTTTAACAGAGTCTGACCCCGCTCTCAAAGATGCTGTGAAGCTCCTCATCAAAAGAGATGAAGGAATATCTTTACAATCTGTAGAGTTGACCCGTTATCATGCCAAAATTCTCCAACCATCCTTCTCTCTCACAACTCTAATTATAAGCTGGTTCATGCAGTGGGAAGAACACTGTGACCTTCTTCTCTACATGTGCTGTAAAGATCCTCTCATTCTTCACCTCTACTTTTTTCCAGTGAATGACACTTGTTCAAAAGAGAAAGTTAAGGAGAATGAAAAAGCAAATCATCTGATCAGCCATCCCAGACCTAACAGGCCATTTCGGATGAAAACGCCGCACCTTCTTGAGGTTCTTGGTGCTTTTATTCATCCGGTAGAGGGAATTTCATTTAGAACAGATGTTGAGCCAAACTTCTTCGAGATCATGCAACATCTGCATGGTGATGTACAAATGAATCTTATCAGAGAGGAGGACAAGAAGTCTGTGTGGACGGCCACAATATGGAAAGACAAACTTGCCCAGTTAACTCTAAGGCAAGTCCAAGATGAGCCACTGAATTCTGAGATTGACAAAGCTCAATTTTTTGATAATCACAGATTTGCTCTCATTCAAAGGGTTAAAAACGTGAAGAGCATTGCAGATAAACTGCTTGAGCAGAGAATAATTCATGAGGAACTATACTCTGAAATCACACATTCTAATTTAACCAGTCAGGATAGTATGAGAAAGATCTGTTACACAGTGCATTCAAGTGGTATGATTGCAAAAGCCCAATTCATATTGATTCTTCAGGAAGAAGAGCCCTACCTCTTTGAAGAACTGGTGAATTCTGATTCTTAATGATTCACTTAGTGAATTGCTTTAGACCAACACCTGCATATGGACAGCAAACAAACTAGGGTCAATTATAAAATAATTTAACTGTTTATTGCTATAATACAAGATAAACTGATTTGTGAACTGAAAAGAAACATTAAAGTGGTGAAAATCTCATTTTAATGTTGTTTATATGTCTATGTGGTGTATTTAAGCAGGTGCAAATTTATAAGTGAAGTTAATAAACGTAATTTCGGGAGGAAGTACGCCCATCTAATCTTCCAATTAATACCAAGGTATAAAACCAGCAGCCTACCTCTTCCCATTGTTAGTTCTTGCAGCATCCCTCCTCCTCCCCGGCTCCTCCTTTTTTTGAACAATTTGCCTGTTATAGGGGGGCAATCGGAGCTCGGGTAGAATATCCTCTCCGAGCCCCTCTATAGCAGACAGCAAGCCAAATCTGTTTACCACTTTTACTAAGATTATATGGGCACACAAACTCGTGAAGTCAACATCGTTGCTGTGTATTTTCTTTGAGTGTCTTGTCCACACTAATGCGTTTTCATTTGAAAACTTTGAGATATTTTGCTACATTAAATGCCACAATACCATAATGTCTTCATTTGCCTTGTACTTTTTGCAATTTGTCTGTAAATAATAATAATGTGAACTTTTTGTAAATAATACTAATGTGAAATGTGTAAAAAAAAAGAAGTATTTTCTGAACAATCAAGAATGAAAACTTCAAAAATCTACACTAAACAGACGAGCATGTGTATTTGGTGTATTACTTCTACTTAATAAAATTAACTTGGCTGTCAACACAATTATTTTTATTTAACTGATTTTGTACAAGCATTAATATAAAGAATTTTTTTAAATTCTAGGATAATTTATTGACCTTACAGGTTGCGCCACAACCTGATGAAAAAACTAAAACAAGTCAAGTGACAAACAGATTCATCAGCAAATGTTAGCTATTAATTGATGCTAAATTGTGAGTGTAAGTAGATTAGCTTGGACATCTTTACAACATTGTTTAACGTTAGCAACTAGAGCAATTTCACACAAATGAAACGTTAAACAACTGCTAGTTTATATCAATCTACTTTTATTCATGTGCAGGTTTTTCCACTCGATTCGAGCAAATCAGATAAAGAAAAACATCTACCCACGTTTGAAAACGCCCCCAAATTGAACTTTCATCGCCTGGACCAATCATATTATCTTTTACCTTAAACAAATCACTTTCGTTTTATTCGACTAAACCCCTCTTCATTTCCGTGGAACAGCGAATATTTGAAACGGCTTAGTCTCGACAGTTTTATAAGTTTACATATTTTAATAGCCTATACTTTTTGCGGTTATCTACAAAAATGAGCGAGAATAACCTTGAAGGAGAGCAGCAGGAGCAATGCAAGGGTAAAGCTATTAAGATAAACTAAATGTTTATGTAAATTGACAAATGGTTTCTTTTTGTTGTTGTTGCACGAACGAACAAAAACTATTGGCTAATGGAAGTGCTTATCAATAATGCTTTAGGAATGCTGAAGAACATATTTTGGTATTTTTCATTGATAGAGGGAAGAAAATTTGGAGACAAATTTTGGCTGATGTAGACAAAAGTCTCAGACGCTGCATGCTCCTCCAATATACTAGAATAATTATGTGTCACTAAACATAAGATACTTCACTATGATGTTCAGTCCTGTGGCTCTGAACTGGTTCTTTTGGTTTGTTTAACTAGTCTGTTTGCAAAAGAGTATTTGCATAAAAGAGATTTAAATAGAAGAGCTTGTGTGTGAATTGGAAGTGTCATGCCCGGGGTATTTTTGTGATCTCAGTAATATTTTATAGGTTATCCACTGCATACAGTAACACAGTGTTTTACATTATAATTATGATATATAATTACTTGTAACATTAACTTTTACTATATATATAAACAACAAAGAACTGCATGTCAGTAAAAATTGCATTGTAATACATTTTATTATTTTGTCCCCAGAGGCCAAGTTTGTGGATGATAACTCTGCAGTTCTTATTCAAAGGGTTACTTCAGTAATGGCAATAGCAGATGACCTACACAAAAACAAAATAATACATGATGAAAAATATTCAGAGATCAGAGCAGAAAAAACCGACCAGGAGAAAATGAGGAATCTGTTTGAATCATTAAAATCTGGAGGCGACAAAGTCAAAATTGTCTTTTATAATCTGCTGGAAAAGCATGAACCACACCTCTTCAAAGACCTGGGTAAGAGAAAAATTTATGGAAGAGATTTATGAGCTCCATATACATACAGGCGTAACTTACTGTGATTGTTTTTAACAGGTGGTGTCAGCAGGAAACGCAAGCTTGCTGAACCTGAATCCAGTAACCCAGTACCTTGTAAAAGTGAGTTACTGGTAGACATTTTCTTCCTCCACTTTTATTTTTGAATAAATTGTTAAACTGTTTCAGTTGCAATTACAGTAGTATTGCTCTATTTGCTAGCATGATATGAATATGAGATAATATAAACAGTCCCATGTTGACTGTACTGATCGTGGGACAAAGTATATCTGCCACAACTGTGAAAATTATTAAGCGTATATTAAAGAAAATAAAAATGATATTTTATAGATATTTGAAACCAATCAGAGTATAAAATGTGTCTGGATGTAGGCTTAATATCTTATTTAGCTCATTAAAATGAGTCTTACAACCGTCTCGGGCTAGTGTTACATGGCACATGGGGACAACATTTTTTAGTAGATAAGCACATCTCATGAGAAAAAAATCCCATGTAGGATTTGTATAGTACAGCAAAAAGTGAAAAAGTGTTACAGCTGTTCTCGGTTTCAACTTTTACTGTTTACACACAGAAATCAACCACCTTTGTGAAGAATATTAAAATATTTGAATTTTTTGAAAGGCTAGAGAACAAGGAGGCAAATGTTTTTACACTCATTTTTGGTTCTACCTCAAGCTATATATTCTTGACAATTTGTTTTTGTACTTGTCAGTTAACACATTGTACAAGTCCAACAGTATTCATTTTTATATTCATAATACCTTAATAAGTAACAACATTATGAACTGTAAGCTTATTTAATAAGCAGTATGCCATAATCAATAACTGTTCATGTGTCTTTGTCACAGGACTCAACACTGAGAGTAATGGACAGAATAACCCTTATTTTAACAGTGCTAGTCCTTCAGCACCAATACCAGCACAAATAAACATTGTGACCAATGGTAAGATGGGATTTTGGATATTTTGCATGTACTGTATTTGGTTTAGTACTTTAATTTTGTTGTTTTAACTTATCTTGATGAATGAGAAAAAACATTAATGAACTAATGTCATTTATATGCAATGTTAAATGCACAATGTGTATGCAATTGTGATGCAATGCATTTGTGGACACCACTTAAATATAATTTTTGTGCTTTATGTTGCTGATGCTAGAAAAAGACCTTCTGTAAACATAAAAATGTTTCCATCTTGAACAAAATGGAACAGAAGCCCCCGTCTCCCAAGAAAGAGAAGAAACTTCCTGCACCCAAGAAAGAGAAGAAGACCCCAGCACCCAAGAAAGTGAAGAAGACCCCAGCACCCAAGAAAGTGAAGAAGACCCCAGCACCCAAGAAAGTGAAGAAACCTCCAGCACCCAAGAAAGTGAAGAAACCTCCTGCACCCAAGAAAGTGAAGAAGACCCCAGCACCCAAGAAAGTGAAGAAACCTCCTGCACCCAAGAAAGTGAAGAAGACCCCAGCACCCAAGAAAGTGAAGAAGACCCCAGCACCCAAGAAAGTGAAGAAGGCAGCTGCTCGAAAATGAGGGAATACAACAAATGATGAAAAAAATGTAGTTAAGCTGTAGTTAAAATGAAGTTAATTTTTTCAGTTTTTTGTTTTTCAGGTTTGTAATGCTGTTTATGTCTGTGTGGTGTTTTTAATATGCTTTAAGACAAACCATGTACATATTCATCAGTCAACACCATTGCTGTGGATTTTCTTAGTGCCTTGTCCACACTAATACATTTACAAAACTTTACTGAGATATTTTGCTAAATAAAATGATCCTGCCAGAAGAATTGCATGATAACTTTATATTGTCTTGTTTCTGTCTGTATCATCAATGAGCTTTTATGAGGGTTTACACATGCACAGTAAGGTGAATGCTAGTATGGACGGAGGCCATTTTAAAACGAAGAACTATGCCTTGTTCCACACTAGGGCCCTATCATACACTCATTTCAGCCTGACGCAGTTATCATTTTCACGTCTAGCGCCACGTTTAAATAGCAAATGCACTCACGGCCATCTGTTCACCCATGGGCGTGCTTGTCTGAAAACGGGGTCTGTTCAGGAGCATTGTTAGCGCGTTGCTATTTTGAGGCAACTGAAAATGACTGCGCCGTTGACTAACAAAATGCCTGGTCTAATCAATAGCGCAGTATTTTTTATATGCACCTATAGACGGGTCCACAACACTGATTGATTTATTGCACGTTACACCCAAAACACACCCATGACTCATCAAGAGAATAGGTAATAGGTCGTTAATCTAGCAAAATTTGGGACACGCCCTAGGTGCACCTGCGCCATGTGCTTCAGACCATGCGCTCAGATCATTAAAATATTTTTAAGGATACTGATCTTTAGAAGGCAGCAGTCTAACTCTGCGATGGTGAATGGGAACATGTGGAAAAGGGAAATTTTTGTAACATAAGCAACACATTATTAGCTGTTTGATAACATGAATAGCCAAAGGCTTTTTTTTTTCGCAAACCAGTTTAGCGGAAATCCCACCCTGTAACCAATTTCATTGGCTGAGGTTACAGTGATGGGTAGGTTTAGGGATCAGGGTTGGGTGTAGGCAGTCATTAATGTGATTGACAAGGGCCAATGAAATGTTTAGAATCGCCTCCAGGGTGGAATTTCCGCTCAACTGGTTTGTGGATAAATCACGCTAGCAATACAAAAAACAGATTACCATTCTGATACATCAACTTGTAGACTGTAGACAAGCCAGTATAATTCACTCTTCCACTTCTTCTTCTGAATCAGTGTCTGATTCAAACATAAATAGCAGAATGTGAAGCCACAACACACGCACAACCTTGAGGCGGATGGGCTACAACAGCAGAAGACCCCACCAGGTACCACTCATCTCCACTACAAAAAAAGAGGCTACAATTTGCACAAGCTCACCAAAATTGGACCGTTGAAGACTGAAAAAATTTTGTCTGGTCTGATGAGTCTCGATTTCTGATTTCAGTCTGTACTTTATATATTACATGGATTTAATGTTAATGTGGTTTGTGTACAGAACAATGGCGTGGCAGGGTGTGGCAGGGTGTGCCATCTACCTAAACATTTTTAATATTTTTTTATAGTCTTAATAAAACTATTAAGGTCTAGCTTAGCATAAATCATTGATTCTGAATAGACCGTTAACATCTCACTTAAAAATGACCAAAGAGTTTTTCCTATTTTAAACTTGACTATTCTTGTTTACTTACAATATTTGTTCATTTACAATGTAATTTAAGCTTTTAATGATTTTCATAAAAAAAATATCTGCTAACCAATCCACAAACAGCCGCTGACTGACCCCAGCATCCTGGGAGACGTTTGCAGCGCATTCTAAACAACTGAGAATCTTTGACTAAACCTTGCTGTGGCGAGCCTGAGTATAGTTTTACACATCAGCCCAGTCTATTCTGTAACATTAGTGATACGCAGAGTCAGGGTTTTTTGCACATTAATCTGACAATAAATGTGGCACACCCAGTTTTTCTGATGCACACCCAGAGTCTCTTTTCTTTCTACGCTAGTGGTACAGAATTGGAGTAATTACAAACTTTTTAAGATGCTGTGTGTATATGGCCTTTTTGAATTCCATTTATATAATAATAATAATAAATAAATAAATAAAAAACTGGTGCACAACTTAAAACATTGTGGTTTTAAATTTTTCCACACAGAAAAAATACACAGACATGTGCTCTGAGACAATCTTAGCATGATGTTGAGAAACTATGTTGAGAGCCATGTTTCTGGCAAGGTGAGTTTTAAACCCTTCTACTGAAAGAGTTTCTGCTAAACTCCAGTCAGTCAGTCAGTCAGTCAGTGAAAGGACTTATTCTAATCGTTAATAGATTATTAATATAAGCCACTAGAGGAATATGTTTCTATTAGACTTCAAATGAGAGCTTTTCAATGTTATCAGATGATGCTGAGTATTAGATAATTGTAATCTCACTGTGTACAGACATATAGTAAATGTGCTCTTTATTAACCATCCAAAGCTCTTTGTTTTTAATCTCTGAAAAACCTTTATTTAAAAAAGAAAATTGTGCTGATGTATTTTTCTTCATGTTTCCAGTCTCTCGCTACAGAATCGGTCCATGCATGCCCGAGCAGCATTGGCAATTTAATGATTGAAATAAAAAAAATCGAGTTGGACATAAACTGTCAATTAGGTAATACATTTTATTTACTGTTACATTTTGGTATTGTTACTAACTGTTACAAAAGGAGTACTGCATTGTGTAATACTGTATGAAAACAGAAATTAGATAAGGGATGCACAGTTCATCATTGCCTTTATAAACGAAGTACAATGGTCCCGTATATTAGGAAGGGTCGCCGCTCGCTTAGCTTAGCATAATGAATGGAATCCTATGTTGCCAGCTAGCATGAGTAAAAGTGATCCAAAAAAAAAAAAACTATACCTAACCCTAACCTTAACCCTAATTACTTCTTGTGGCCTGCGTATTCACAACGAGTACGTATGTTGTGCATGTGTTGCGTGATATCTCTGCGCTCAAGTAGCAGTGCTTCGCCTGTGGATCACTTTTACTCAGGACATGCTAGCTGGCAACATATAGGATTCCTTTCATTATGCTAAGCTAAGCTAGCGGCGACCCTGCCAAACTAAAACAATGCATGCACTGAGACAAAAATGCATTTGCCCACATATCTAATTGTAGGAAAGAAGTTGAAAAAGCCCTATTTCTAAAAACAGTGGAGTGTTCCTTTAACTACTATGTGCTTGCATCAAAATATAAGTACTTATTGTGCTCATATTTGTACTAATTGAGCATTTTGCTTATTAATAGGTGTGTTAAAAAGGGATATGCATACAAATATACAGGGGTGATGCACAACAAAAAAAAACCAAAGTCATGGATTTTATATGCATGTCCTCTATGACCTATAAATAACCAAAACTATGCATATTCGTATTAAAGGAATAAAGGTATTTCAGTTTGTGTTATTTTAACTCCTAATGCATTTCATAATTATAGTAGGTTCATGTTTGTAAGTTTAGCTTTGAAAAACAAGAAACAAATTAGTTTTTATTCATTTAAACTTGTTTTTGTATCATTGATAGATTTTGTGTTGATCTCAGCATAGAGTAAAAAATGGACATTTTTTACTCTATGCAGTGCATCTAGGAAACAGTGCATCTATGAACCGTGACAGTACCCCTCCTCCTAGGAACGCCTCCTGGCGTTCCCCGACTCGCTTACCTGTCGATTATAATCCTCGATAAGGGTGTGATCCAGAATGTCTCTGGCAGGAACCCAACTTCTCTCCTCCGGACCGTAACCTTCCCAGTCCACCAAGTACTGGAATCCGCGTCCCCTCCGCCTTGAGTACAGAATACGGTTGACGAATAAGATGGTTCCCCGCTCACGAGTCGCGCGGTGGGGAACCGGGACTGGCGGATTAATCTTGGAATGAAAACGGGCTTAATTTTGGACACATGGAAGGCGGGATGAATTCTCCTGTACGCTGGAGGAAGTTTGAGGCGGACTGCCACCGGACTAAGGATCTTGGTGACAGTAAACGGACCAATAAATTTGCGAGCTTATTAGAGACGGATCGGAGAGGAATGTTCTTGGTAGAAAGCCACACTTTTTGACCAACGACGATAATGGAGGCCTTGACCGGTGGCGATCGGCCTTGGCCTTGGTGCGCTCCCTCACTTGGAGAAGAGTCTCGGGCTCTTGTCCAAGTGCGGTGACACCTCTGGACAAAGGCGTGAGCAGAGGGGACCGCGACTCGGATTCCAGGCTAGGAAAAATAGGTGGCTGGTAACCTACACTACACTCAAGCGGTGATAGGCCCGTGGACGACACTGGTAATGTATTGTGCGCGTACTCCACCATCGAAAGTTGCTGACTCCAGGAGGAAGGATTCTTAGAGACTAAACATCGCAACGTCGCTCAAGATCCTGGTTTGCTCTCTCAGTCTGGCCATTGCTCTGGGGTGGAACCCTGAGGATAAACTAACCGTCGCCCCAGCAATCTACAAAACTCTTGCCAAAATCTGGACACAAATTGGGGACCTCTGTCAGAAACCACGTCTATCGGGAGGCCATGAAGTCGAAAGACGTGGTCAATGACCGTAACCGCTGTCTCCTTGGCTGAAGGTAATTTGGGCAAGGGGATGAAATGAGCCGCCTTCGAGAACCGGTCCACTACAGTCAAAACGACCGTGTACCCTTGGGAGGGTGGGAGGCGGTAATAAAATCTAGCGAAATGTGGGACCAGGGTCTTGAAGGGACTGACAGTGGTTGAAGTAACCCATCCGGGGAACGATTGGAAGTTTTACCAACGGCACAGACTGAACAAGCCAACACAAAATCGCGGACGTCCCGAGCCATGCGAGGCCACCAGAATCGTTGCTTGACTAAAAACTTAGTTCGACTGACTCCTGGATGGCAGGCTACGTTGGAACTATGACCCCACTGGATGACCATGGTTCGGTGGACACTCGGGCGGAGGCGTTACCCCTTCTAGAGCCGACTTGACTCTCGATTCGACCTCCCATGTGAGTGTGGAGACCACTAATCTCTCGGTAAAATGCACTCGGGAGTAGACGGGCGTTCGGAGCGATCAAAAATACGTGACAAAGAATCGGGTTTGATGTTCTTAGAACCCGGGCGGTACGAGAGAGTAAAATCAAAACGTCCGAAAAAGTGCCCACCGAGCCTGCCTGGAGTTCAACCTTTCGCAGTCCTAATATATTCTAGATTCTTATGGTCGGTCCATACAATAAAAGGCACCCTGAACCCTCCAACCAGTGGCGCCATTCCTCCAAGGCCATCTTGACTGCCAGCAACTCCCGATTACCAATGTCGTAATTACATTCGGCAGGGGACAATCGATGGGACAAAAACGCGCACGGGTGCATCTTATCGTCTGTGGTAGAACGCTGGGATAACACTGCGCCTACCCCACCTCTGATGCATCGACCTCCACCACAAACTGCCGTGATGGATCAGGGGCAACGAGAATAGGGGCTGAACGGGCGAGCCTTCAGTTTGGCAAACGCAGCCTCGGCTGCGTCTGACCACCTGAACGTAGTTTTGGGGGAGGTCAAGGCAATCAGAGGCGAGGCTAGTTGGCTGAAATTGCGAATGAACCGCCGGTAAAAATTGGCGAACCCCAGAAACCTCTGTAGGGCCTTACGGGAATCTGGGTTTGGCCAATCCACCACAGCCTTAACCTTCTCAGGATCCATGCGCACTCCTTCAGTCGATACGATGTACCCTAGGAAAGGAACAGACTGTGCATGAAAAACGCATTTCTCCGCCTTGACAAAAAGCCCATTCGCTAGCAGCCTCTGAAGTACTCGTCGAACGTGCTGTACATGTTCCTGGAGAGACGAGGAAAAAATCAATATGTCATCCAGGTAGACATATATGAACTGGTCGACCATGTCTCTCAGCACGTCATTGACGAGCGCCTGGAAGACCGCTGGGGAGTTGGAAAGCCCGAATGGCATGACCAAATATTCAAAGTGCCCCCTAGGGGTGTTAAAAGCGGTCTTCCATTCATCCCCCTTCCTGATACGGACCAAATGATAAGCATTTCTTAAATCCAATTTTGTGAAGATCGATGCCCCCTGCAACCTCTCGAAAGCTGAAGACATTAACGGCAAAGGATAGGTATTCTTTACCGTTATGTTGTTCAACCCTCGGTAGTCAATACAAGGTCGCAGGGAACCATCTTTCTTACCCACAAAAAAGAACCCCGCCCCCGCTGGAGAAGAGGAAGGCGAATGAACCCGGCTGCTAGGGAATCAGAAATATATTTCTCCATAGCCTCCCTTTCTGGAATCGAAAGTGAATACAACTTGCCTTTAGGCGGAGACTGCCCTGGCAATAGGTCTATGGCACAGTCATAGGGACGGAGGAAGAGAAGCAGCCCTAGACTTACTGAACACCTCCTTCAGGTCGTGGTACTCGACGGCCACGTTAGACAGATCCACTGCTTCCTCCTGTAACACAGAAACAGAGACTGACGAACAGGCAGAGACAAGACAAGTCTTATGACACCTCTCACTCCAGGCCACAATGGAATTTTGGATCCAGTCTACCCGGGGGTTGTGTTGGGTGAGCCAGGGGTGACCATGGGTGTGTGAGGTGAGTCAAAAATGAGAAAGGATGTCTGTTCAATGTGGTTTCCGGCGGTGATGAGGGTGACGTCTTCAGTGCTGTACGATATGGAAGGGAGGCTTTGTCCATTGAGAGCATGTACTGCGATCTTATTGGGGAGTGGTTTGAAGGGAATGTGAAGTTCGATGGCTAGCGATCTGTCCAGAAAATTACCTTCGGCCCCGGAATCCAGAAGTGCACTACAGTTGTGATGGTGATTAGACCACCTCAGTCTTACCGGGAGGAGGGTGGATGTGGTTGAGGACTTCCCAGCGGAGATCCCACCCGACAGTAGCCTCAAACTTACTGCCGGGCTTGCCCTTTACCGGACAGTTGTGAGCGAAATGACCGGCTCCTCCACAGTACATACATAGTCCTTGGGATCTCCGCCTCTCGCTCCTCCCGGGAAAGTCGAGCTCGACACACCTGCATGGGCTCATGATCTTGGCTGGAGCTGACCGTGTCTCCTCTGCTGGACCGTTCCGCCTCCCCGCTCCTCAGGGTTGGACTCCGATGCTCCACCCTGGTTAGTCGAGCATCCACCCTAAGAGCGAGGTCGATGAGTCCGTTGAGGGTCTTCGGGAGGTCCAGCGCGTAGATTTCCTTCTGAACACGGTCAGCCAGCCCATGCAGGAACATGTCCCACTGCGCCTCCTCGTTCCAGTGACACTCTGCCGCTAACGTGCGAAATTCGATGGAATAATCAGACACTGACCTATTTCCCTGGCATAGTTCCGCCAGCTGTCGGGCAGCCTCTCCCCGCGACCGACCGGTCGAACACTCTTCTCATTTCTTGGCGAGTGACTGGAACGAGGCGCAGCATGGGTCTTGGTTCTCCCACACCGCCGTCCCCCAGAGAGAAGCCCTCCCCGTTAGGAGAGTAAGCACGAATGCCACCTTACTCTGTTCTGCTCTGAAGGTGCGAGGCTGTAGAGCGAAATGCATAGAACATCGAGTCAGAAACGCTCTGCAAAAATTAGGTTCACCTGAATAGGCCTCGGGCACCGGAAGACGAGGTTCGGGGCTGGTGACACTCTCAGTTGTGGGTGGAAAGACGGCCGGTGTGGGTGGCGCAGCGGGACCACGAAGAAGCTGGATCTGCTGGGTGAGCTCGGACACCTGCGCCACTAAAACCTGCACGGCCCTTCCCGTTTCGCTCAAGTTTCTCTCCTGGGTCTCCATACGATGAATGCTGGTGTTGATGAACCCTTCTAAGGCAGTCTGCTGAGAACTCGCTGCTTCCGTTCCACGGTCAGATCGTTCTGTCATGATTGATCACAGGAAGCAATAGCAAGTTAACACTCTTTAATATATATCAAGCAGAGAATAAGGAACAGTCCAAGGATAGCAGGTCTTAGCTGGCGCAGGGACTGAGGTGATCGGTGCTGGTGAGAGGTGGTGAAGAGAAGTGAAGTGGTGTGAGGATAATCCAGGTCTTGAACACGAACGAGAACACGAAGACACCCAAACTGGAACGGCAGACGAACACACTGGAACTTCGGACGGGAACAGAGGACACAACCACAACACAGGACAGCAAACAACGATCTGACAAGGGAGATGAGAATGGCGTGAGTATATATGCGGTGAGTAAATGAGCAGCAGGTGGTGAGATGATGATTGGCAGCTGGATCCGCTGATGAGCCATGTGACCTGGACACACATACCACAGTCACAACACAGAGCACGCGACAAGAAGGAAACAGTGCATCTATGAACCGTGACACATAGGTGTTTGTTGTTCTCTGTGAGGCTGCAGTCCAACGTTTTCAGTATGGAAGCACCCCACCTATAGCAACAGGTTCTGCTGGGATTGGATGGAGAAAAGGTCCCTGGTTTTTCTGTTAAACGTATGAAGAAGTCTTGCAGGGCCTCTAGGTCAAATGGATAGCTGACCAGATGGCAACCATATTAGCCTTGTTTATGTATAGATCTCACATTCCTTTACCATGAGCTAGATTATGTATTCTCTCTGTGATTGGTTAAAACTTTTCTACCCCCCTTTACATCCTATATATATATTCTGCATCACTGGCCTTAAAAAAAGGAGACTCTTTGAGATTCTATGAGATTCTTTGAGATACTCTCCCTCAGCGCTGAGACTTGTTTATTCAACTGCCAATTCAGGATTGGGATGAGGCATTATACAAAGGACTTAGAACCTATCAATCATGTTTTCTGTAGTGAGTAGACACGTGTTTCTTGGGTACAAGCCTTAAGTCATTGACAGACATACGTTTGTGACAGAATATGATGTTCCAGCTAATGAACGTGTGAAACTGGCCGCCCGCTACACTGAACCAGTGATCATTCAGAGGAGCAAAGAGCAGACTGAGAAATACTGTCAAGAATATGTGAGGTCTGCTCACGCTTCTGAAACAGAAACGTCATCTCAACTATTATCAAATGACAAGAATCACAGTGTCACATTAGACCAGCTGTTCAGTCCCGACAGTGACGGAAACATGCCAAATACTGTGGTTCTTGTTGGTGATTCTGGAAGTGGTAAATCCTTCATATTAGAGAAGATCAAGTTGGACTGGGCATCTGAACTTTACTCTGAAAACTTTGATGACATTTTTCTTCTGAAGTTTGATGAGCTGAAAGGCATTTCTGAAGAGACAAGCTTGACTGAGCTCTCGAGCTGGATTACATCAGATCAGATCTCAAAATCGCTACAGTTAACACCAGAAAAAGTCCTCTTCCTCATTGATGGAATGGATGAGTTCTCATTTAATCCATACGTTCAAATATCATCGCCTACCGATCCATACCAGAAAGCCCTAACTATGGACAATCTTAATTGCCTACTGAGGGATCTCTTGCTGTTGGGGTCATCTGCGATTGTCACCACTAGATATACAGCTGCTGCTGAATTAAGCAACCTGTTTAAAAGACCTCAGCGTTTCATTGAGATTGTGGGCTTCTCTGAGAGAGGGGTGCAGGAGTACTTCCACAAGTTCTTTCAGGATGAGCAACTCTTCAAGAAAACATATGAGAGTGTGAAAGCAAATGAGGGCCTAATGACTGCCTGCTCTGTGCCTTTGCTGTGTTGGATGGTCTGTTTTTGTCTGAAGAAGCACTTTAATGATGATGATCATGTGATGGCAGAACTAAAGACAACCACCTCCATATATGTGCACTTTGTGTCCACTCTACTGGAGCATCATGACCAGAGTCAGTCTGCCCTCACCATGCTGAGGAGTCTGGGTCAGCTGGCAGAGAGAGGAATACAAAATCAGCAAGTCTTTTTTGATGAAACGAGTGTGGCCGAGGCGGGCTTAGATCCTGCTAATGCTCTGTTCTTATGTAAAGATGATCTTGAAGGAAAAGAAAAAGATGAATCATTTTTCAAGTTTATCCATTTCAGCTTTCAGGAGTTCTTCGCTGCTCTTAATTATATCTTGCTGGTCGAAGAAGAGTCCTGGTGGAATGTCAGTGAGCTTTTGAACTTGATGGAATCAGAAGCTATAATTTACAGATCATCTCCAATTTTCAGAGGTAGACTATCAAACCCAACCCCTTCAGTCATGATGTTTCTCTGTGGTCTCTTTAATGAGAAGGTGAGCAGCTCAATTGGACTGTTCCTCAGAACATTAAACTGAAGAAAAAGCTGATGAAAAGGATTCCTGCAATGATACGCCAGTATGGATTGAAGTTGTTTGCTCTCCACTGTCTGTATGAGCTCCATGATGAGGGGTTTGTCAGGAAAGCGCTGAAACCTCACAGCTTCAAGGATCTATCTAACATTTCCCTGAGGAGCACAGACTGTTGGGTGCTGCTGTACTGTATAATTAATTAATTCAGACAATGATGAAACATGAATCATTTTAGAACATGAATAGAATTATGACATTTCTATGCACATGCATTTCCTTTCCTTTTTTATTGGTCATGTATTTGCCATATTTTATTTGACCCATATATAATGATTATGTCATGGCCTGCCTTAATAAAACATTTAGTAAAACATTTAACATTATAAATAATTTTTGTTTTTGACTTAAGGTTTTCAGTGGAGCACCTGTCAGAAGTTGGAGATTTGATCCAGATTCTTGGTGAATCAAAAATCTTGAGAGAGCTGAAGTAAATTACTTCCATTACAGCCACATGAAACATAAAATGAGTCATTGCCATTTTTAATATAATTACTAGTTGTTTAAGCAAGTCATCTGTTCTTCTTACTTGGTAGAGTTCAAGAGGATGAATACAGCGCTGAGAGTCCCAGATGGACGCTTGATCTGTCAGTCACTTGTGGAGATGTCTTGTAAGAAACTATTGCACATAAACTGTAATCTTTCTTATTAAGATGGTATATATTTAAGAATAATATTCATAGTGAGTGTACATTGTTGTCATCAAATGTCCCTCTGTGTCTCTGTCTGTTTCAGGTTGTCTTTGAGCTCCTCAGAGAAGAATCCATCATTTCCAGCAGTCTTAAGCATCAGTCTGACATGTTCACACTCAGAGATATCCAGCACTGACTGGACACTCTTCTTACAGACACTCAGCAAGGCAGGAAAACTAGCAGAAGAGTAAGAAAAATATACATTTTGCCATGACTATATTTATCTCATCAGTAGCTTTAATATTAAGCATACATGCTGTGGTCAATACATTTGTGCAGCTCTTCAGCTCTTGAGGATCATGTCAGTTTGCTGATGTCTTCATTTTCCTCTGTGGGTTTGAAGACGTTGGATCTGAAGGTGTTCAGTCTGAATGAGAGCTGGGCTTCTGGGATAATTTCCCTCGTCCAGACCTGCACCAGTCTACAGAAGCTCAGGTTAGAGCATTTGCATGACTGACAGGAGAGAATATTAAATCGGACAAAGCATACATCTGTGTGGCCGTTATAAATTTGTTCATCATAAATAATACTTTAAACTCTCATAAAATAATATTTCAAAAACAAAATTATAGTATGTATTGCATGTATTATGAAGACTTTTTTGCTTATTACTGTTTGTGTAACTGTAATATTGTAGTGTCAGTGTCACTGGATTGCTGTTGGAGGAGGGCCTCATATTACTGAAAAAATCACTGACAGATCCACACTGCACTCTGACCATTGAAGGGTTTGTGCATTTGACTTAATCCAATCATAAATAGCTTAAAGAAGCTCAATTTATTTATTTTAATCACAAAATAAGTTAATTGCTTATACAGAGTTGATCGATTACTCAGAGTAGATCCATTTAGTAGGTATGTGCCTAATTAAATCGATATTTTTAAATTGGTTTGAAAAATAAACCAGAATTTCACTCATATTAAAGATTTTTCTCCAATTGCCAATTTTGAAATATACAGTCACCATATTGGTAGAAAGCTAACAAAAACATGATGGTTTCCTTGCTTCCTAAAAGAGTGAAAAGCATATTTGTCATTGATTAAGCATCTTTTTATCTATTCTGGTTTCCTCCATGCTCAAGGAGGAAGTGCAGTAAACCCACTGACCAGTGCACAGAACAGGACTGGATTCACAGCTGTAACAAGAAAGTGAAGATTCACTTCAAACCAAAGGTTTTGAAAGAGCTGAAAGAGTGAGATTTTTAGAGATTTTATTGTATGTAAAAATGTGTATACGTTCTTGTATTTGTATCTTTCATGCATTAATCATTCCATTTGTCATTATCCTTTCTGTTCTCTAGACTGAACTCAGCGCCTGAATCTTCTGAAATGAATCTTCACTGTCAGTCTTGTGTTCACATTGTTGATTGTGATCAGTGGATTCAGGTGAAGCCGTCCGTCTGTACAGATGAAGGAGGGTCAAAGTTCAGGTTCAGCACTCAGGCGGGTCGATTCGAGTTCAGCCGGACCAGAATGCGATGGGTCTGTGCTGGTGACGTCACTCTCCAGTACCGTGAAGTGGATGGGCGTTCCCTTAGCGCTGAGCTGAAGAGGCTTCAGTGTGAGAGAATCGGTCCAGTGATTGATGTGACCGTGATCTCAGGGAAACTGGAGGAGACCCATCTGCCTCATTACGCCTGTTTAGCAGAGTCTGACCCCGCTCGCAAAGATGCTGTGAAGCTCCTCATCAAAAGAGATGAAGGAATATCTTTACAATCTGTAGAGTTGACCCGTTATCATGCCAAAATTCTCCAACCATCCTTCTCTCTCACAACTCTAATTATAAGCTGGTTCATGCAGTGGGAAGAACACTGTGACCTTCTTCTCTACATGTGCTGTAAAGATCCTCTCATTCTTCACCTCTACTTTTTTCCAGTGAATGACATTTGTTCAAAAGAGAAAGTTGAGTAGAATGAAAAAACAAGTCATCTGATCAGCCATCCCAGACCTAACAGGCCATTTCGGATGAAAACGCCGCACCTTCTTGAGGTTCCTTGTGCTTCTGTTCATCCGGTAGAGGGGATTTCATTTAGAACAGATGTTGAGCCAAACTTCTTCGAGATCATGCAACATCTGCATGGTGATGTACAAATGAATCTTATCAGAGAGGAGGACAAGAAGTCTGTGTGGACTGCGACAATATGGAAAGATGAACTGGCCCAGTTAAATGAAAGACATGTCCAAGATGATCCGCAACTGGATTCTTACATTGATAAAGCTCAGTTTTTTGATGAACACAAATCAGATCTCATTCAAAGGGTTAAAAACGTGAAGAGCATTGCAGATAAACTGCTTGAGCAGAGAATAATTCATGAGGAACTATACTCTGAAATCACACATTCATTTAACCAGTCAGGATAGTATGAGACAAATCTGTTACACAGTGCATTCAAGTGGTATGATCGCAAAAGCTCAATTCATATTGATTCTTCAGGAAGAAGAGCCCTACCTCTTTGAAGAACTGGTGAATTCTGATTCTTAATGATTCACTTAGAACAACACCTGTATTTATGGACAAAAAGGAAATACTAAATTATAAAATCATGTAACTGTTTAATGTTAATGTAAGATAAACTGATTTGTGAACTAAAAAGAAATATGAATCGAACAACATGACCAAATTAGATATTACTTATTTAGAATTTTTGCTAAACAAACTCATCATTGAAGTTAAAGAATTTTTTTTAAAAACCCTTGTTTGAAAAAAACCGTGTAGCCTAGTGATTATTTGTGTAAAATGTTTGTAATGAGATTGTTGAATAAGGTGACTGTAAAGTTTGGTTTAAGGTTTAAGTAATCACTTCTTTTGCAAAGCTAATTTTGACAAACCCTGTAAAAAAAAAAAAAAATGTTGAGAAAACGTAACTTTAAGTCAACCAGCTGCAGAACATTTTTGAGTTTTCGCAACTTAGGGTCAATTAGTTGTGCAGACTTTTTCATGTTAAATAGTTGAATAAACTTTAAAAGCTGTCTTTGTCATACAAAACATAAGTTGGATTTTTTACAGTGTAATAGGCTAATAAAATACACTGTATGCAAAACATTTGTACTGCTATCTGGTTGAAGGATATGCTGCCATACCCTTTAATTTAGCAACCTGGATACCTTTTTTTTTTTTTTTTAAGAAAGAGGGAAATGTTATTAACACACACAAAGGGATTTTGTATTGTTCTTAAATATTTCACCTTACATCCTTGATGCTGTGAGTGTTGTCACCATTATGTAGACACTTTTTTTAGTTATCAATCAACATGGTTTAAAGTCTCCTGGTTAAAGAGAAGAATATTAGATATTTAATAGCGGTTGGCTTATTTACTTGCAGCATATTAGCGACACCTCAGATAATCAATGGCTAATCATTTTAAACATGACTCACAATGCAATCCATGTCATTTGCCAACTGCATTTTCTAAAGCTGCTTTGAAACTATATGCCTTGTGAAAAGCACTTAACTAATAATTGTGAATTAAACTTCCTGTCGTGTGCACGTGCTCTCAAGTGACCAAGACCGTAATTTTGTGTATTTGGACAGGGCATCTCTCTCTGTTTTTAAACCCTGCAATTCTTTATTTACGTCAAACTAGTTCGGTTAAACAGAGTGAATTTTGCAACTGTGTGTTCAACACATAGATGTATGCAGAGGCTAAATTTCCACTACAGACAGGGGGATATGTCTTTCTTAATACTGATTTTACCCTACATTGAAAACCTTTCAAAGATAACATAAAACAAAAATATTACAAAAGCAATACAATTTTAAAGCTTTTCAAAATTGAACTTCCCTTATATTACACAGCTAGCACTTTTTAATCCCAGTATTTTGTTTTAGATGTTGTTATTCTATTTCACATACTCTGAAATGTACCACAATATATTTGCCTTGTATTTTTTGCATCGTCTGTGATCTCTTTTTAAATAATGATAATGTGAAATGTGTGAAAAAGAATGTATTTTTTGAACAATCAAGAATGAAACCTATTATAGTACACTCCAAAAACAAAACCAAGACTGCATAAAAGGGCACAATTAAAAACAGAGCAGAGCGCACCATATAGGACAGCGCTGTACATTTGAAATTAAAGGTGCTTTATGTAAGAATGACAGCTACTGGTTGAAATCGTTACTGCAGTCCAAAGTCAAAATATTGTTTGCCCCGCCCCATTCTCCTCAGACTCGATGCTCACGCGGGTTGCCAGTTTGAGGACACGCAAGAGGAACGAGTGGTGTGATGCAACATGACAAAAGACAATATAACCGATTATAATCAGTGATGTTGTCTACACTGGATGCACACTGCGTGACACAACACAACAAATCCCTAACGGTAAACTGATGCCTCGTTCTATTTATGACGTACTGACAAGAAGGACAAATGCTTCACAATGGTCACTTTGTCATGCCCAGCTTCTAGCATTAGATTTTTCTGCATTTTGTTCATAGAGATTTTTAAATGGATGCCATGGCTTTTTAGATTGGGTAGAATCTGCGATCTTTGGCTGCAATACGGTGTGTTTTCCACCAACTGGCAACCTGTGGTGGCAAAATACTATTGGTTAAACTGGCAAAATGCGTTATGGCACAGACCAAAACAAAAACAGACATTCCGACACTGAACACACATTTCAAAGTAAAAATAACTGGCTGTAGCATTGCTTTTCACAGAAATGTTCCAAGATATAACACATTATGCTATTATATTTGTAGTTCAGTCAAAAACTTACATACAGCAAATTAAACTTTAAGTGTATTGTTTTTACAAGCTATTAACAACACAATGTACAGAATCACAAGACTGCCTCAGCTTTTAACAGAGGAATGTTACTTGTACAGCAAGAGCTTTGTATTACTGACAGGCTATTTAACTGACTTTATACAAGCAATATATATAAAGAAAATAAACCTGAAATGAAATGAAACTTTAATCTTTAGGATCATTTTATTGACCATACAGACTGTGTAGCGCCACAACCTGATGAAAAAATTAAAACAATCAAATGACTAACATATTCATCAATTAGATTAGTGAATGTTGGCATGGTGCATGGAAGTAGATTGCTTGGAGCTCTTTACAACCAGGTAGCTAGCAAATTCACACCAATGAAACATTAACTGTTTACAACAACCTGCTTACATTCATATTCAGGGGATCTTTCTCAGTGTTTTTCCAGGAATCTCCCACTCGATTTGAGAAAATCAGAAAAGCACCCCCAAATTATTCTTTCTTTAGTCTGAGAAACACCCGTTCTTTAGGCGCCCCTTATATTTCCTGGTCGCAATAGTATTACTTTCATAGGATACCTCAGATACATCAGATACCAGTCATGCGGAGGCATTCCCCATAGTGTCTCAGGAAGCAGTGCGAGTTCCCTTTCGAAAGGGAACCAGGTAAACAGGCTAAGAAATGCAGGCAGCCCGTGAAAACAACAACAACAACAACAACAAAACTAAAACAGATAAACCAAACATAACCCTGACAGACAGATGGATAGGCTATAGCCTACTGTATGTACATTTAATATTATTATTTTTTTAAGCAGATCTCAGCCCCATTGACCAGTAGGAAAATAATATGAGATCTGATTGGTTACAAACATTCTTCCAAATATCTTCCTTTGTGTATAGAAGAACTGACATTTTATACAGGTTTGTTTGGAACAACCAGAGGGTGAGTAAATGAGCAAAATTTTCATTTTTGGTTTAAACGTATAATTTGTATCAATTAAAATTCTAAAGTTTTGTTGTGCACCACTGAGTTAGTCTTACCAATAAAAAATAAAAAAAAGCTTTGGAATTGGAACATGTCTGTTTTTAAATGTAAAAAAATTATATAAATACAAATTATACATTTCTACCACATGGTGGAATTGTCAAATGTTCCCTTAGACATGGGCCATTGTAGCGGGTCAAAGAGTATATATACAGCTATAATGCATGTAGGTGATGGTTATGTCGATATAGGCCTACAATGGTTACATACTGTTCAAATTAATTGTGGTATTGATATATTTAAGGAAAACTTGTCCGAGAGCCCCCTAGTGGTCGGGAGCATTTCCGTTGTGCTGTGGCTTTTTCGTAATGTTGTGGTTTGATTCAAGGGAGTAAAAATCCAGCACCCAGAATGCATACCTTCCGCTGCCATTTCTAACCAAGCCATCACCTGCTGTTAGCTTTCTATTGACTCTCATTAGTTTTGGCTTCGTTTTGGAGATATTCTACAAAATAACTCTTTTTCAGAGACTATAAAAATGGATGAGAAATATGTCATTCTAATCACTCCATACCAGTTCTTTGTTATTTTACAGCCATTTAGTGTATTATTCTTTTCTGAAAATAGACACAATACTAATAGCAATAGGGCACCTAAAAGTCATGGAAAAAGCTGAAATGTTCAATAATTGAAAATGAGCTTTTACTGTAATTTATGTGCCTTATTTACAGTCTATGTTTGGTCATATATCAGTATTTGCATTTCATTTGTTTATTCTGAAAACAGACACAATATTATCATGATCCCTTAAAAAAACCGTGAAAAGGAGTAAAACCGCACGGTCCCTAAATTAAGTATGAATAAGAAGCTGAAGCTGAAGATGCGGAAGCGTCGCGTCTTTTAAGGTGGACTGGATAGCGCCAATAATAAACTGCGAATAAGAAGCTGGATTCAGCCTCGTTTAATAAAATGTGGTTCAATGCTAGAACTATTGGTTGTTTGGAACTATTGGTCACTCCGTGACACGCTTTACTTCCTGTATTCCTTGCATTCCTGCTTCCTTGCATTCCTCAGTTCCTATGGAAGTCTATGGGAGTGTCGTAACTCTGTTTTTCGACGGCTGTTTTTAGACCTACTTCTAGCTACGTTCTTCCTTAAAATCAAATGGTGCAACCGAAAAAAAAGTTAGTTACAAACTAGCTAGTAGTTATTAAGCCTTTAGTGCCGACTTTACGTTCAAATTTACGAACTTAAGGGTTGTTGAGCCGTTGTAAGTCTATTTGTAAAATTTGAAATGGCAGAAGGAGTTATTCGTTGAGATCCAGTCTGGTCCTAAATAGGCCCTAATATTACTGGAAACATCCAGCATGGAGTGTCTTTCTCTGACCATTTAAGAATAAAGCGGTGTAAGCTGGAATGGTTGAGTGTTGCGCTGTATCGGCTGTTGTTGTTGTGCTGTGTGCATCTGTGTTCACAGAAAAATGGCAGAAGCCAGTATTTCATGGATTGAGGATCAGGTTATCTGTCCAATCTGTCTGGATCTACTGGAGGATCCAGTGACCATTCCCTGTGGACACAGTTACTGTATGAGCTGTATTGCAGGCTACTGGGATAAAGAAGATCAGAAGGGAGTCTACAGCTGTCCTCGGTGCAAACAGACCTTCACTCCAAGACCTGATTTATATAAAAACAAAACGCTGACTGACATGGAGGAGAAACTCAAGAAGACAAACCTACAAGCTGCTCGTCCTGTTTGGCGTTTAGGTGGAGGAGACGTCTGTACTGGACACAAAAACAAAGCCATCAAATCCTGTGTGGTGTGTCTGAAATCTTACTGTCAAAATCACCTCAAAGAACATGACAGTTACTTTCAAGATGAGAGACACAAAATAATAGATGCCTCGAGACGACTGCAGGAGATGATCTGCCCCCAACATGATAAACCGCTGGAATATTTTTGTTGGACTGACCAGCAGTGTATATGTTATCTGTGTATGATGGACGAGCACAAACACCACAAGACTGTAACAGCAGCAGAGAGGACCGAGAAACAGGTAAGCAGATGTGGTTATGCTAATGAGAACACACAAACACATTGATTGTTGGTTTCTCATAATATTTGATAACTTTTTCTCAATACAACAACATGACAAATGTTTTGTATGTGCATAATAGACACTAATGCATAATGATACTTTAATTCTTTAGTTGACACAAATTAAAAAGCATAGAGAAGCACGTTATGGGAATCTTATATTAAATTATATTAGTCTTGCTTCTTCCTTTTTGCATAAAAATTCCCAAGATAATTTTTTATTTTCCTTTCCTTTGATTATATGATTTAACAATTAGTTTTTCGTTTCAGTCTGTACTGTATAGTTTATAGATTTAATGTTAATGTGGTTTGTGTACAGAACAATGGCATAGCCATGGCTGTCATCTAATAATAGCTAGATGCAGAATTATTTTTTATAGTCTTAGTAAAAAATGTTTTTCTAAACTTGGGCTATTGTTGTTTACTTACAATATTTGTTCATTTAAAATGTAATATTTTTTTTATTATTTCATAAAAAATAAATATATGCCAACCAATTGAGTGGGCTCCCTGCGAAACAAAAGTGGGTGTTTCTAAATTTGTGGGTGTTGTCAAACTGATGGGTGTTATTATTAAATATTTTTTTGCATTGTTGTGTGACTCACCTATTTTTGTTCATAAGAAATCATATAAAAATCAATAATATGTTATATACAATTCACATTTTAGTCGTTTCCCCAGGTATTCACTCAGTCCAGTTACCCTCACACATTGCCCCCTCTAAAAACTTGGAACATGCCACAAGACAAGCTTTTCAAAAGGAAATTGCAACCATTGGATCTTATGCAGGCCATGGGAAGACCAAAAGTAAGTCCTCTCATTTTTATTTCTGTATAGTTGATGAAATTGTAGCTTTTGACTAAGAAAGTCATTTCTCAACGCACTGTCCTGTTACCTAAATTATTTCTTAGAGGTTATTTGTTTATTTTAAAAATATTAATAGGTAAGTCACTACAATGTGCTCAGTGTCCTCATTCTATTAGCTACTTTGCCAAGTGGCAATTTGGCATGTATTTGCTTATTTTTTGCTTAACTCAATTCTGTTACTTTCAGTCCTGTTACTCATGTGAAAAATAACAGGACTGAGTAAAAGTAACAGGAGTGTGTGTTAAATGTGTGAATATTAGCTGAAAAAATATTCACCTGATTTATGAGTTTTACAGTTGAAAATATGGAAAATCACAATGACACACCGCAACCCTCTCTTTTCACCCTTTTTGTCTTTCCTTTCCTCTCTCCTTCTTTCTCTTTCCACCTCCTTCGCTGTGAAGTACTACTAGCACATAGTACATTCCTTAGAAATCTCACTCACACACATGTACACATGGCTATGTACACTCTCTCTCACACACACACACACACACACACACACACACACACACACACACATATGGACACTCATTCCTGTTATCCGATGTTCATTCCTGTTACTAAATTTTAATCTAAACTAAAATCTGTTAAATTAAACCACTGTTTTTATCAGTTTTGTTTGGTCCACCATTTATGACAAATATTAATTATTTGAACATATAACCAACAATTTCTTTAAAATATGCACTTTCTTGAAGGGAAAACAAAGGAATTAATTGACATGGTTTTAAACATGCTTTTTAAATGGCACGTGAGTTTTGGTAATAGGACTGAGAAAACATGCATCCATGCATCTTCTGCTTAGAAAAATTTAATAAAGTTACCTGAGATTAAAGAGTTAAATATGTGTTTTATTGGATTCAGTGTTAAAAAAAAAAGTTTAATTTTGAAGAATTTGAAGCTAATGTCACCCATACAGTGGAATGGCTTGAATATGACCCCTAAGACTTTTCCGTGTTGTTAGGGATGTTGTCAGATGATGCTGAGTATTAGATAATGGTAATCTCACTATATACAGACATATAGTAAATGTGCTCTTTATGAACCATCCAAAACTCTTTGTTATTAATCTCTGAAAAAATTGTATTTAAAAAAGAAAGAAAATTGTGCTGAAGTATTTTTCTTCATGTTTCCAGTCTCTTGCTGCAGAATCGAGCAATATTGACAATTTAATGATTGAATTAAAAGAAATCGGAGACAAGTTGGACACTCAATTAGGTAATACTTATTACTTTTTGGTACTTAATGTTACTTACTGTTACGAAAGCAGTCTTGCATTATATAATACTGTATGAAAACAGAAACGAGAGCAGGGATGCACAGTTCATCAGAGCCTTTATTAATGAGTGCAGTTATACTGTGATTAACTAATGATGGAAGTGTTATTTACAGCATTTCATTTAGTTGTGCCAAAAGTTTTGTTTTGTTTCATTTCTCCCTAGGGGCCAATTTTTTGGATGATGACTCTGCAAAGCATATGCAATTGGCTACTTTAATGAAGGAAACTGGAGATGCGTTAGAAAGTAAACGCTTTTTACTTTTTAAATCCATAAACTCTGGAGGCAACAAAGTCAAAATTGCCTTTTATAATTTGCTGGAAAAACTTACACTACATTTCTTCAAAGACCTGGGTAAGAGAATAATTGTAATTTATGAAAGATTTATGAGCTCAATATACCGCTACAGGTGTAATCTATGACCTGTACTGTGGTTGATTTTAACAGGTGGTGTTCGCAGGAAATCTGATCCTGAATCCCCAGTACCATGTAAAAGTGAGTTTACCTTGTTATTGGTAGGCATTTTCTTCCTCCACATTCAAAGGGGCGGGAGGGGGTGGGGTGTGACTTGCTTTACCTCAACCAGCAGCAGCTCCTGGGCATAAATTTAGGTAGGGCAGATTATGGTTCATGTAGATTGAACCATAATCAAGCCACTTAATCAAGCCACTGAGCCACTGATAATCAAGCCACTGAGCCACTGAGCCACTGCCGCGGTTCATGTAGATTGTCTGCAAACTGGAAGGTTGGTGGTTCGATCCCCGGTTCCACCTGACCAAGTGTCGAGGTGTCCATGAGCAAGACACCTAACCCCAGCTGCTCCCGACGAGCTGGATGGCGCCTTACATGGCTGACACCGCCGTCAGTGTGTGAATGAGAGAGTGAATGGGTGAATGTGAGGCAATATGTAAAGCACTTTGGATGGCCATGGGTCTGTTAAAAGCGCTATATAAATGCAGTCCATTTACCATTTACCATTATGGATCTATATAATGACTGGATTGCTCATGGCGTTATAAACTGCCATCAGGCAGTGAAGCCACCGGAAGTGTTAGAGCGGCCATCTTACTTTTGCCGACACAGGATATCATTGACTAAAATCACCTGATTTGCAGCGTTTCATTCTCAGGATTAATTTTTATGTATGTAAAAAAAGTTACTTCAGATGTTATCTGTAATGTTTATGGTCTTTTTGGAGAGGATGAGTCATGTATTGAAATCGTTACGTGGGTGTGTCTACTGTACACTGCCAACACAGGTAACTGCACTAAATAAAACAAAATATATTTCTTTATGTAATTATGGAAAAAATATTAAACATTAACACATGTGTTTAGCTGCAAGGCATAAATCTTTATTCCGATTTCAAAATGCGTGCTTTGACATTTTTTATAGGCTAGCTACATACACTGACGTGTTTCGTTGCCCGCCAAGCTGATGTTCACTTCAGCTGATGTGATGTTGTTTTAGAATATTACAAGTTAGGAATTCCAGTGAGAAAAAAAGTAATGTATATTCTCACAACAATCAAAATAAACACAACAGAACTAATGTACACTTGCCTAAAGGATTATTAGGAACACCATACTAATACTGTGTTTGACCCCCTTTCGCATTCAGAATTGCCTTAATTCTATGTGGTATTGATTCAACAAGGTGCTGAAAGCATTCTTTTGAAATGTTGGCCCATATTGATAGGATAGCATCTTGCAGTTGATGGAGATTTGTGGGATGCACATCCAGGGCACGAAGCTCCCGTTCTACCACATCCCAAATATGCTCTATTGGGTTGAGATCTGGTGACTGTGGGGGCCATTTTAGTACAGTGAACTCATTGTCATGTTCAAGAAACCAATTTGAAATGATTCGAGCTTTGTGACATGGAGCGCATTATCCTGCTGCAAGTAGCCATCAGAGGATGGGGACATGGTGGTCATAAAGGGATGGACATGGTCAGAAACAATGCTCAGGTAGGCCATGGCATTTAAACGATGTCCAACTGGCACTAAGGGGCCTAAAGTGTGCCAAGAAAACATCCCCCACACCATTACACCACCACCACCAGCCTGCACAGTGGTAACAAGGCATGATGGATCCATGTTCTCATTCTTTGCTGTATACCTCGGTTGTAACGAGTGGTTATTTCAGTCAAAGTTGCTCTTCTATCAGCTTGAATCAGTCGGCCCATTCTCCTCTGACCTCTAGCATCAACAAGGCATTTTCGCCCACAGGACTGCTGCATACTGGATGTTTTTCCCTTTTCACACCATTCTTTGTAAACCCTAGAAATGGTTGTGCGTGAAAATCCCAGTAACTGTGCAGATTGTGAAATACTCAGAGCGGCCCGTCTGGCACCAATAACCATGCCACACTCAAAATTGCTTAAATCACCTTTCTTTCCCATTCTGACGTTCAGTTTGGAGTTCAGGAGATTGTCTTGACCAGGACCACACCCCTAAATGCATTGAAGCAACTGCCATGTGATTTTTGATTAGATAATTGCATTAATGAGAAATTTAACAGGTGTTCCTAATAATCCTTTAGGTGAGTGTATATAAAGGCTATTCACATGAGCATGTTTAACTAAAGGGTTTACACTTTCATTAATTTGATACACTACTCAACATAAAAAGAACAGACATGCCAACTACTGCCCTGATGCATACAGACATATATGCTGACAGATATCATTTGAGTCTGGGTTTACGTAAGGTCATGTGAAAATAAGTGTTTCCAGGAATCCAGTCAGATATCTTCCCCAATGGCTCTCTATGAGATTGTGCTACAGTTCCATTTTTTACCACAGATTTACATTGGAAATTTGTGGGGTGCTGTACAGCTGGGGAGGGCTCCAAGCAGGATTCTAGTTTTGGATGGGCCAGACCAATTGTGGGAGGGCCATAAATTAAAAATGTTATCAAATCACTGTTTAACCTAATAATAGCCTGACTTATACTGTTATATTATCTGTGTTTACATAATAGAGAAACCTTGATGGTCTTTAAATATTTTGTAACATTGTAAAAAGTTTCGGTGCGTAAGACGAACCTGTCCGCGATCGCTCTCCGTGGTTCTGACCAAAGAAAAGCGCTTCGGAATCTCCAGCTGTGCTTTAGCGCATCGCTCTATAACACAGACTGAGCTTGGATTATTATAGAGAGAAGATGCATTAAAATGTAGGCTATGGGCTACAACGAGATAACTAATACAATAGGCTACCGCCAATTCTGGTTGAGTTGCGGGCTCATCCACGGATTCACAGGGCTAATATCCACTCGCGAGTGGAGGCGCTGGCGCCCTCCTAGCACTCGCGGTAGGCGTGTTAGCATCCTGGGGTGGTGGAGAGACAAAGATGTGCTAAGAATGGGAGCACTGCATTTTTAGAAGGGCATGAGCATAAAGAAGCGCTGAGCGAGTATTTCACGCTCAAGCGCTGAGCGTTCAGCGTTTTTTACTGGTCGCCAAGAGTTGAAGAATGCTCAACTTAGTAAAACGCAGCGCTCATCACTGTCACTTTTCATCCAGCCGTCCAATCACAGTGGAGGAGGGGCCGGACAAATACAAAACCGACCAATTCTGTGTGTACAACGTCAACAGATGACAACCAACAATAATAACGGAACAAAATGATTTAAAACGAGACCGAGCAAATATTTTACATTGTATCTGCATTTTTATATAGACTCAAACTACCTGTGAGAAGAGATACTAGTAACACTTCCGCGGATAGTCTGTATCATAACAAGCAAAGAGCCTTAACTGAAAAAACGCTCCACTGCCAAAACGCTCAAGCGCTCACAGCAGAGCGCCTATGTTCTCAGCTGGATAAAAACGCGTTGGTGGACACACAAGTGTTGTGGATTTCATCGACTCCGAGACCATTCGTGTACGTTTAAGGTACTTAAACAACGACTGCTGCAACATTGTCCTTTACTGGAATTTATTTTCACACTTTCACAAGCTACATCCAATCTCGAACCTCACTGCTTGCTAAACTTGTGCACAAGGCGCAGCAACATCAAAATAAACATAGACAACTTTTTAAATCAGGTAATAGTTCAATTGTTTTGAAAACTAAAAATGTTGACTATTTTAGCCCAAATTATGAGCTTATTTGCCGATTTTTAATCATTATTGGAAAAATGTAAATATATTAAAAGTTTTTAAAAAAAGATTTGAAGAAAAGTTTTGGGTGGGCCTGTTGTAAAGTGGGTGGGCCTAGGCTCCAATAACGCCGTGCCTGGCTCCAAGACCGGCTGCCCTGCGTAAAGTCTCGGGTATAGAGGGTATGCACGTGACGTTACCGTCAGCCTGAGTGACTGCAGTTACGCCCACTGAGTGGCAAAAAGACTGAGAGGCAGTATTGGTTTTCAGCGTGAATGCCGTGAAAAACACACAAAACCAAGCCCGGCACCAGAGTGAGACAAACTTGATAATAGCTTGTAATTTTCTCACTCAAACCACTGCCTGATACTGCTTCTGCTACTAATTGCTTTTAGAAGGTAAAGCTGCCCATAATTGCTGGTCTCTGTTTTCTTCGTAATAATCACATATTATTAGTGAAAAATTGTTGGCAAAAGATCCAGTGCGCATCTGTATTTGCACTCGTCAAATGATTCATTTTCCAACGTGTTTTCGCTTCGGTGTGTATTGTAGCCAAACACAGACTTATTTGTTGATTTATAAAACCCAATGGCCAATCACAGGGGCTGACGTTAGAATCCACTCACCGCTCGAGTTTTTGTCCAGAGCTGAGTTCTGCACATGCGCTAATTCTCTCTTTCTCTCTTTCAGAGATTCATTGTGTAGTCAGCTTAACTGATTAATATAACGGGACTTTATGAGATTGTGTTCATTGAATGAATGATCGCTTTTAGTGATTATAAACTAGGCGATTAGGCCTATTATATTTTCAGAATTAGAATAAAACTTTTGTTTTCCGTTCTTTTTTTCTGATACATTTTTTATTGATTTTTGCATAGATAGGGTCACATACATTTGTTCATAATTTTCTTCAGAATAAAACATAAAAGGAGACCCTCTGAACCCCCCCACCTCCCACCCCACTCCAGCGGTCCCCAAGTTCCAAGGCCAAATTGCAATCAAAACAAAATAACATTCACATAAAAAAATTATAATAATAACATAACATTAAACAAATAAAATAAATAAATACAGAAAAAGTCTGCAATATGAGAAACGTGTAAGGGAAAGTAGTCATCAAAGATCAACAAAGGTTTAAGAGTCAAACCCACGTTTTCCGTTCTTGACAAGTGGACACATATACGCTTCCCTACATATACCCTTATCCACATATAAATGTGGGATTCACTCTTGAAATCGTTATAACTGACAGGGATAAATATTTATTTATTGAAATCAGGCTCATGTAAATGTCAGGAAAACACGTTTCCTGGCTGTGTGTCAGTATTGTAAGGAACACTATATCGAGTCCAACCTTTAGTTTAAACTGATAACCGTTTGTTTTACTCACATGTTCCCCTATCAATTGTGTCAGCGTGATGGAGAGACGGTGGAGGCATTCATAAGGGGATTGTATGAGCTCTCAGAACATTGCGATTTTGGTGAACTAAAAGACGAATATCCGAGACAGGATTGTGATCAGATTAAGAGACACATTTCTGTCAGAAAAGCTGCAGCTTCAAGGAACACTGACAACTTGATGAGCAAAGTGAAAGCAAATTGGAGGAGATTAAATTCTCACAACAAAATCGTGGCAGAGGAGGAAAAATTGTTCTGACTCGGCCCAGACTCCACTGTAATATCTGAGAAAAGCTATGCAATTAAAGAACAAAATACAAACATCATACTGAACAGTCCTGTTGGCAAGCTGGAGTGTATGTGCTCTTCTTTGATTATTAATAAAAAGAATAGTGTGGCGAGGTGGGCCAGTGAGAGTCGTGGGAGGAGTGAGCGAGACCGGTGCGTGATTGAGAATGTCCTCTCATGAAGGAGCCTGGAGGCATATAAGGATAAGCGACACCAGTGAAGGACGAGCGAGTACCAGGCCTGGATTTACGTTGTGTTTTATTTAAGTTTTGTTATATGTGTGTGCACGCGGCAGTCGTCCGTGTGGGGCTGCCATTTTTATTTATTTTATTAAAGTGTGTTGAACGTTCGCCGGTTCCCGCCTCCTTTTTCCAAAAAAAAATTAGTTTTTGTTTTACTGTCTCTAGATTTACTTTCCTTTCTGTTTGTATTATGCATCTTGCAGAAATGTTGCCACGTTCATTTTTCCAATGAGCCTGTGTTGAGAAATACATTCTCAAAGGTTTTGTGAATCTCTTTCAAAGTGTAATACACAATAATACAGCTTTACACAATTACATACATGTAAAATTAGCTATAAAATGGGTAATCCATGGGTGAAATTGACTAATTTATTGCCTTCATACTTTTATAACCCTGAAAAACAGTATTTATTTGAAACAGATAAAGATTTATTTTGGTTTGTTACTGTTCTTTGGGTGTTTTTTAAAAACTTAAAATATTTTTTTTTTTGTAGATTGGAGTGACATGATTCTTCAGTACAGGACAACAGTCATTGACAGATGTAAGTTTGTGACAGAGTATAACCCTCCATCTGATGAACTTGTGGAACTGGCTGCCCGTTACACTGAACCAGTGATCATTCAGAGGAGCAAAGAGCAGAATGAGAAATACTGTCAAAAATATGTGAATATGGGGTCTGTGTTTGCTTCATCTCAATTGTTATCAAATGACAAGAATCACAGTGTCACATTAGACCAGCTGTTCAGTCCCGACAGTGACGGAAACCCACCGACAACCGTGATTCTCAGTGGAGATTCTGGAAGAGGTAAATCCTTCACGTTACAGAAGATCATGTTGGATTGGGCATCTGGAGAACTTTACTCTGAATACTTTGATGCAGTTTTTCTGTTGAAGTGTGAAGAGCTGAAGTGTATTTCTGAGGAGATGAGCTTGATTGAGCTCTTGAGCTGGAGTTGTAGTATAACATCAGATCAGATTTCACAGATGCTAGAGTTAAAACCAGAGAAAGTCCTCTTCCTCATTGATGGAATGGACGAGTATGTATCTCATTCACCCATTAATTTCATGTTACGTCACACTAATCCATCTGATAGAGTCCAACCTATGGTCACTCTTTGGAACTTGTTGAGGGGATTCTTGCAGCCTAAATCATTCATGGTTGTCACCACAAGATCTATAGCTGCTGACGCAGTGATGAATCTCCTCAAAGGTCCTCAGCGTTTCACTGAGATTGTAGGCTTCTCTGAGAGGCGGTGCAGGAGTACTTCCACAAGTTCTTTCAGGATGAGCAACTCTTCATGAAAACATATGAGAGTGTGAAAGCAAATGAGGGCCTCATGACTGCCTGCTCTGTGCCTTTGCTGTGTTGGATGGTCTGTTTTTGTCTGAAGAAGCACTTTACTGATGATGATCATGTGATGGCAGAACTAAAGACAACCACCTCCATATATGTGCACTTTGTGTCCACTCTACTGGAGCATCATGACCAGAGTCAGTCTGCCCTCGCCATGCTGAGGAGTCTTGGTCAGCTGGCAGAGGAATGGGTGAAGAAGCGACAAGGTCTTTTTGTTGAATGGAGTGTGATTGCGACTGGCTTAGATCAGGCTACTTGTCTGTTCTTGTGTAAAGATAGTTTGAAAAGAAAAAACAGACTGGAGCCAGTGTTCAGGTTTATGCATCCGAGCTTTCAGGAGATTTTCACGGGTCTTTATTATGTTTTACTGGATGAAAAAATGTCCTGGGAAAAAGTCAGTACACTGTTGAATACACTGAGATATGAGGGTATAATTGACAGACCATCTCCAGAAAGAAGATCAAATCCCATCCCTTCAGTCATGATGTTTCTATGTTGTCTCGTAAATGAGGAGGCGAACAGCTTATTATTTAAAAAGATCAATTGGACTGTTCCTCACACCATGAAACTGATGAAAGGCCTGCAGGATTGTATCTTTACAATGAAAAAAAAGCATGGATGTAAACTGTTTGCTCTACACTGTATGTATGAGCTCCATGATGAGGTGTTCATTAGGAGAGCTTTGGCAGATTGGGTATCCGTGGATCTGTCTAACATTTCCCTGAGAAGCACAGACTGCTGGGTGCTGCTGTACTGTCTTCAGTGCTGTCCACACATCAGAGAACTGAACCTCATGTACTGTGATTTAACATCTGATCAACTCAAGATTCTTCAGCCGGCATTCTGTATGTGTGAGTCTCTGAGGTCAGTGTGATGCATGGAGAAATGCCTTGTGGATTGAAACATAATGATTGGCTGAAATTTATTGCAATTACAAAAGCTGAATATTTGTACTTAAATTACTTTTATGTGAGTGACATAATAAAAATAAAATATGAAATGTCAATAATAGAAAATATAACAGAGAGAATTCGTAAAGAGCCTTAATACTGCGGATTTCTTAAAATATGAGAGATATTTTGCCTCTCATTACATGGAAAGGAAAGTTTAGATTGTGATTGTTTGAAAAATGTATGAATTGGAAAATTGTAATATTTGCTAAAAAAAAGCATTGCACATGATATGTTACTTGACATTTTTAGAATCATTAAATCAGAAGTATTCAACATTTTTTGACCATGTGAAAACAACATGAATAGAAAGGTGCTAGATTTTAAAGAGATTTCTCCTTTGCCTTATCTTGGATATGCTTCTCTTTTTTTTTACATTGACCCAAATATCATATTTGATGTAATTTTAAAATGTTTTTGGCTCAAGGTTCTCTGTGAAGCACCTTCCAGAAGTTGGAGATTTGATCCAGATTCTTGGTGAATCACAAATCTTGAAAAAGCTGAAGTAATTTGAACAGTTCTAATACATTGCCACATGAAATGTTTAAACAACGAATACATTGTTGAATTCAAATGAATTGTTTAATAAATCATCTGGTCCTGTGACTTGCTAGAGTTCAAGAGGATGAATACAGCGCTGAGAGTCCCAGATGGACGCTTGATCTGTCAGTCACTCCTGGGGAAATCTTGTAAGAAACTATTGCACATAAACTGTAATCTTTCTTATCAATAATAATTCATAGCATAATTAAATAATCGTAATAATTGATGTTTTAGAACAACAGATATTATTCATAGTGAGTGTACGTTGCTGTTATCAAATGTCCCTCTGTGTCTCTGTCTGTTTCAGGTTGGCTTTGAGCTCCTCAGAGAAGAATCCATCATTTCCAGCAGTCTTAAGCATCAGTCTGACATGTTCACACTCCGAGATATCCAGCATTGACTGGACACTCTTCTTACAGACACTCAGCAAGGCAGGAAAACTAGCAGAAGAGTAAGAAAAATATTCCTTGGCCATTACTCTATATATCTCATCAGTAGCTTTACTGTTACTCAAACATGTTATTGTCAATACATTTGTGCAGCTCTTCAGCTCTTGAGGATCATGTCAGATTGCTGATGTCTTCATTTCCCTCTGTGGGTTTGAAGACGTTGGATCTGAAGGTGTTCAGTCTGAATGAGAGCTGGGCTTCTGGGATCATTTCCCTCGTCCAGACCTGCACCAGTCTACAGAAGCTCAGGTTAGAGCATTTGCATGACTGACAGGACAGAATATTAAATCGGACAAAGTATAAATCTGTGTGGCCGTTATACATTTGTTCATCATAAATAATACTTTAAACTCTCATAAAATAATATTTCAAAAACTAAATTATAGTATGTATTGCATGTATTATGAAGACTTGCTTATTACTGTTTGTGTAACTGTAATATTGTAGTGTCAGTGTCACTGGATTGCTGTTGGAGGAGGGCCTCATATTACTGAAAAAATCACTGACAGATCCACACTGCACTGTGACCATTGAAGGGTTTGTGCATTTGACTTTATCCAATCATAAATAGCTTAAAGGAACACAGCGATTTTTGGGACTTTAGCTTATTTATCGTGTCCTCCAGAGTTAGATAAGTCCATACACACCATTCTCATCTCTATACGTGCCGTAACTCTGTCTGATGCACACACCGCTAGCCTAGCTTAGCACAAATTATCTAACTCTGGGGTGAGTAAATTATCTAATTCTGAATAAAACTACTACTTTAAGGAACACTTTATTCTATTTCAAAATCTATAGATTGATTAATAGATAATGTAGTATAAAAAATGGTTACCTTGTTTCCTAAAAAGAGTGAAAAGCATATTTGTCATTGATTTAGCATCTTTTTATCTATTCTGGTTTCCTCCATGTTCAAGGAGGAAGTGCAATAAACCCACTGACCAGTGCACAGAACAGGACTGGATTCACAGCTGTAACGAGAAAGTGAAGACTCACTTCAAACCAAAGGATTTGGAAGAGCTGAAAGAGTGAGATTTTTATTGATTTTATTGTATGTAAAAATGTTTATATGTTCTTTTTTATGTATCTTTCATGCATTAGTCATTTCATTTATCATTATCCTTTCTGTTCTCTAGACTGAACATCTCAGCGCCTGAACCTTCTGAAATGAATCTTCACTGTCAGTCTTGTGTTCACATTGTTGATTATGATCAGTGGGTTCAGGTGGAGCCATCAGTCTGTTCAGATGAAGGAGGGTCAAAGTTCAGGATCAGCACTCAGGCGGGTCGATTCGAGTGCAGCCGGACCAGAATGCGATGGGTCTGTGCTGGTGACGTCACTCTCCAGTACCGTGAAGTGGATGGGCGTTCCCTCAGTGCAGAGCTGAAGAGGCTTCAGTGTGAGAGAATCGGTCCAGTGATTGATGTGACCGTGATCTCAGGGAAACTGGAGGAGGCCCATCTGCCTCATTACGCCTGTTTAACAGAGTCTGACCCCGCTCTCAAAGATGCTGTGAAGCTCCTCAGTGTTGAAAATGAGGGAATAACCTTGGAATCAGTGGAGTTGACTCGTTTTCATGCCAGAATACTACAACCATGTTTTTCTCCTAAAACAATACTTATGAAACTAGGGATACCAGTGAAAATGCACTGTGATCTACTCATATTCATGATCATGAAGAACCCCATCATTCTCCATGTGTATTTTTTCCCATCAGATCCAGTTGTTGCAAATAAAATTAAAACGGAGGAAAAGCTAAGTCATCAAATAAAGTGTTTAAGACCGGAAACCTCACTGCAGATGATGAAACAACACAGTCTTGAGGTTCCTGGTGCTTTTGTCCAACCCAAAGCGATCAAGATAAGAGGTGACATTGAGCCAAACTTCTTTCAGGTCAAACAAACTGAGGTTGATGACATCATTATGACTCTCAGCCGAGTGGATGACCAGAAATCAGTATGGACTGCAACAATTTTAAAAGAATTAACCAACATCAATCCAAACAATGCGGAGTCTAGTTGGTTTCAAAATATACCACAACATAGTACACCACCAGTTGCTGTCAACTTTGATAAAGCTCAGTTTTTTGATAGAAATTGGTGTAGTCTCATTAAAAGCGTTACGAATGTGAACGCCATTGCAGACAAACTGCTTCAGAATCAAGTCATTCATGAGGATATATATTCTATAATCACACATCCTAATTCAACCAGTGAGGAAAGCATGAGAAACATCTGCAGCATCGTGCGTAAAGGCAGTGTTGCTGTGAAGGAAATTTTGATCTCTGTTCTTCTGGAAGAAAATCCCAACCTTTTAAAGCATCTGCCTTTATCTGACACTTAATTTTTTTTAGATGATTGTATATGTAGTATTTTACAAGATTTGTGAATGACATGAAAACTACAAGCGATGCACTGGAGAAAGCACTCTTACTCTTAGAGAAAAGTATTTTAGTCAAATCATGTTCATTGATGGAATTTATGAAAATGCAAATGGTCTGCTTGTCTGTAAAATATATTTTTAATAACCTACACTGCTGCAATATATTTTCTTGTCTGTTAATACCATTGAATAAGGTGAATGAATGCAATAAATGTTTCTGTACAGGTTTTATTTCTATACAGCTGTTGTAAATTAATCTTACTGAATCATACTTTGACATTTTAGGTACATTTATAGTTTCACAACTTTTTTAATAAACTAAAAGTGACTACAAAAATAATAGTGATGTGTGTCATAATTACAAATCTCATACTAACTGGAAGGTAACTAGTTGTAATAACAACGTTAATTCAATAAATACAAACAAACCTGCAGTCTTGTATCAAAAGATACATTTGTGTGATTCACTATGGTGATCATAATCAAAGCAATGCATCCTAAACTAAAACAACTTTAAAATCCTTACAAATGCAAAAGTACAAAGAGCTTAAGTCCAATAAAAAAATTAAAATGTGTTATTTACAACAAAATTATTATTTTGCTCTGTACTGCTGTACATGAAATGCCATCCAAAATTCAGTTCAAAGTTCAGACTGATGGCATGTTACCTGTGAGGTTTGTAGCACTCGTGCATGAAAATGAGCACATTTCGGCATATGAAGTTTAGAAGTGGAAGTGCATTTTTGATCAGCGGCAGGAGGGCAGCGTGACTCTCTGCTCGTCCATTCTCTTGGCCTGTGAGCGCATGATGAGGCTGAAGAAGTCTTCATCCGGGACAGTGGGGCCACGGGTGGAGGGCAGAGGAGGGGCACACCGTTGATCATCCAGACGAGACCCCTGAGAGAGACGGAAAGAGATAATGAGATGAATGGCTTAAATGAACCAATAGACATCCTTTCTTACAGCTACAATTTGTCCCATGCAATTTTCTATGAGATGCCCGTCTCTGGTTAATACAAACACATCGTCTCACCTGACACTTGACGAGCATGTCAAAGAACTGGTCATCGGGTTCAGTGGCGTCTGTGCTGGCCATGACCTGACTGAGGATCATCTGTCTGCTGTTAGTGCTGCTGTGTTCGGATTGGGTGCGCAGGCCGGGCAAACTGTTTCCTGTTCCTGCCCTCTGCTCATCCAGCCTCCTGCCCTGAGCACTCGCCAACAGTCTGAGAAACGGCTCCTGACCTGGAGTTGCAGCCGACTCCGAGAATGCTGGAGAGGCAGAGAAAATGTCATTTTAATTGGCACTTTATCATCAAATTAAAGAAAATAATGTGAAAGAAGAGTGCCTAACATTTCCTGATGGTTGTGGGAGGGGTGGTGGGTGGGGAGGACGAGCTATTATTGACAGACAGATGGCTCCTCCCATTCTGTATGGCACACCGCTGGTCATCCATCCTATTGCTCTGGAAACGACTCAGCAAGTCAAAGAAACCCTCGTCTCCAAGGTCTGTACTTCCATGCTGAGGGCAGAAAAGTCAAAGGTTAAAAAAAAAAACCTTTCATGCCTTTATGAAGAACTGAGAAATTTTGTAATTAGGACTTTCAATTTATGAACTGTTCTCAAGAACAAACTGATCCCTCATTTTAACAATTTAACACAAAGAAATATTATTTGATAGCCTGGATGCCAGCAGAATTTAGCCCCGCCCACAACATTTTTTGCTCGGGCAATTCGGTCTGGACTCGCTCCATAGAGGAGTAATTAATTATGCCTGAACAGAAACTGTTCGGACCAATGAAATTGTCAGGGCGGGCTTTAGACGATGATGGACAGATGATAAACAGTAACGTAATCATCCACGTCATCAAAGGCACTTGGGTTGAATTTGCTATTATCCTAAACGGAGAACTTGTTCGTATATGCATTCACCTTCACTATTTCTCTCAGAAATGATGATCGTGTTGATTAGTACTCTGTGTATCCTTAAATTCTTTTTTTACAATACTGGCAAAGATCGTTTACACTCATCTTTTTCTTCTAACATTACTTAATCCAGCGTGCGTGCAGACAGGGTTGCCATGTTTTTTTGCAATGTTGCGCAATTGCTACTCAAAACTATAGCCCAAAACAATAGCTTTCCAAGGGGGTTCTCTGGAAAAAAATTGCGTTTGGTTGGCAAAATACGTTATTTTGGTACGGTTGCCTGCTAAAATTCGCATTCCTGGGTCTATGTATCTATGTACTTCAACCCGCGGGAAAAACACGGACTTGGCAACAGTGCAGTTGAGTTCTGTTGACATTTGACAACTAACGTTATGCGTCGCTCCGTTGCTCTGATTGGTTGTGGGTCTATCCAATTGAGGTCTTTCCTGGTTAGGCTGAAACCCACCCCATAATCAAAGCACAATGGAGCGGTTTCAGACTCATATTCTGACTAGAATTGAGTATGACCACGTCAGGCTAATTATTTGAGTAAGTTTCACATAAACTAGAAAAACCTTTCCCGAGGAAAAAAAAAAAAAAAAAATCTTAATATGATTGATTTCTTTGTTATATACATATATGTAATTTTTTCTTTAATTATTACAACCTATTCAATGAAATAAATTTGAAATAAAATAAGTTTAAGTTGAACTACTAAAAATGCAATCAAAACGCTTCAAATGATTCAGAACGAAGCGGCACATCTTGTCTTCAACGAGCCTAAAAGGGCCCATGTCACATCTCTCTTCATCTCTCTGCACTGGCTACCGCCTGCTGCTCGCATCAAGTTCAAGGCTTTGACGCTTGCTTACAAATCCATCACAAACTCAGAACCCGCATACTTCGACTCGCCCCTACGAGTCTACAGCTAAGGAGCGACGGCTCATGGTACCATCACAGAGAGGCATGAAATCCCTCTCCAGAACATTTTCATTCACCGTTCCCGGCTGGTGGAACGATTTTCCCACCTCCATCCGGATTGCAGAATCACTGACAACATTCAAAAGACAGCTGAAAACTCATCTCTTCCGTGAGCACTTAATCTTATCTTAAAAAAAAATTAATACTATTTCATTTTCCTCTATTTTCTATTCCCTCCCTATTCTAACCAAGGCTACTCTGAGTAATGTCCATAACTTATATGGCGCTTTTCCATTACCATAACCAGTACCAGCTCAACTCGACTCAACTAGTCTCGCTTTTCGCTCCGTTTTCCATTGTACCTCCACAATAGTACCTGGTCGTCATAGCGACGCTGCAGGAAACTGCCATTACGTAATCTTCTACGCAACTCACACGCGCTAACCAAACAAAGGAAAGTCTGCACATCCTCGTTTGACCACGGCGTATTCTTCCGAGTTGCCATAATAGTAATGGGTATTTAAAAATGGCGGGATATTCAGGATTTGAGGGGGTTGGGGGGGTATTCAGGATACTCCGTCTGGCGCGTGCAACGATGATGCAGTGACGATTCTCTCTGACCAATCAGCAGTCTGCTGTGTTTTCACGTCACATTTTAGTATCGCCTCAGCTCGCTCAGAACCTCGCCGGAGGTGATACGAAAAAAAGTACAACTTTTACACAGTGGAAAACCAAACAAAGGTCAAGTCGAGGCGAGTATTTCAGGCACTTTTTGGATCTACTACTAAATGCATAAATGTAAATGACTAAAAGTGAAATAAAAAATAAAAAAAGAGAATAAAAAAAAAAACAAGAACTAATAAAAATGTCAACAAAATATGAATACAATAATAGTAAATAATAAAATAACACTGTTACCCACAAAGGCTATGGCTCTGACAATATGACGCAAAACATTTTGTAAAAGGGGGCAGAAAGCTTGAATGTGAGTTTGCGGTTTACTGTAGTCTTTGTGATATTGATTTCTTTGGAGTAATGTGCATGATTCATGCTCAATGAGATCAGGAATGTCAATTAAGAAAGTAAATTAAGTAAGTTTTGGTAACACTTTACAATAAGGTCTCATTTGTTAACATTAGTTAATGCATTAAATGGAGAGTTTATGTGATCAAATTCCCGCCAAATATGGACAAATTAACCATAGCACAGCACCCATGAGTCGCATTGGAGTGATGTCAACTTCCCTCTTCGATTGATTGGTAAGAGGATGAGCTGTCAATCTAGAACTAGTGGACCAATGGTGATGCTAAGTCCGGCCCCTGATTTACATGAAACTCTAGCGGCAACTTTTGGAAACGCAGGCGCAGAATGTGGAAACAAGTGCAAAGGTGAAAAGAGCACAGGCATACAAAAAAAGAAAATAACAGCAGAAAACATGATTTTGTGTGTGATTCAGATAATTTTGAATTCATGTTTCAGTTTTGAGCAATATAATTTTAAACTTGTTTAAATGTTTGATTCACGCTTATTATTTTTATTTCCGTGACCACGTTGTTTGTGATTTTGGTTAACTTTGCATTGATTTTTCAGTTTTTTGCGTTATATTTTCACGTGTTTTTAATTTTTTGTTTCACGCTCATTATTTTTTTGTGAGTGACCACAACATATTTGGCGGGAATTTGATCCCATAAGAGTTCACCCAAATATGAAAATTCTGTCATCATTTATGCACTCGGAAGTTGTTTCAAACCTGTATGAGTTTCTTCTCAAAAGAAGATATTTTGAAGAATGTGGGCAACGAGACCGTTAACGGTAGCCATTCACTTCCATAGTATCCTCCCCACTAATGTAGAAGTCAATGGCTAACCAACATTCTTCAAAATATCTTTTGTGGTCTTTATACAGGTTTGGAACAACTAAACTACTGTAAATTATGACAAAGTTTTCATTTTTGGGTGAACTATCCCTTTAACTAACATGAACTAACAAAGGTTAACAAACGACATAAAAACAGTTGTCATTGTTAATGTTAATTAATAAAAATGTTCACAGTGCATTAACAGATACAACTTTTGATCTTAAAATGTATCAGTAAATGCAGAGATTAACATTTACTATGATTAATAAAGGCTGTACAGGTTTTGTACATGTAATTGTAGTTTTTGAGTATTCTATTTGTTTTAGTAAAGGTGCTAAAAGTACTTTGTTCTGCGGAGCTTCCCGTGTGTTGCTGGTATCCTGCAGGATTTTACTGGAGCTGCTCTGCAGTTTGTGCTTTTTTCCTCGGAAACGATTGACAAAAGAGAGCTTTGATGACGACTTGGCCATTGTGGATTTGGACTGCTTGAAGAGGATGTCACTGGTCCACTTCTGACCCTGCAGGACAGAGATTCAATTACTCAATCAATCCTGATGTTGAGATCTTAAAAACATGGATTTACGCTTGATGATGACTATACATTGACTAAACATGCTTATGAATCCGATAAATGCACTCTACTGATTGAAGGATTTCAGCATTTAGCTGGCCTCACATTCATGTTGATCTTGTCAGGCGTGAGTTTAAGCAGTTCTAGGTTCTCCATACTGTGCCGTCGGCTCATCCTGGGTCTGGCTCCTGGAAAAAAAAAACCAATACTGATTTTAATACTGATTAATCAATCAAGGCAATGGCCAAACTCTTGTTTATTCTTTATCACAATTTTATTGTTGAGAATAACTATACAGAAGATCCTGAGATGCTACTTCTGAAGGAAGTGCTGTACCGTGCAGGTTGTAGTCGATCTCTTTGTTCTCCGACAGGACTGAATTGTTTGTGCTGTAACTGAGGCCGAGCACCATCTGAAGATCAGAGACGTTCATGCGAGCAGTGAGCTCACCGCTACGATCTCCAGTCTGTATAAAAGAAAATCACCTTTCTATAAAAACACATGACTTTGGCTATCTTTGTGTTTGCCTGTAGTTAATTGACAAAAATCCTCATGTCTCGCTACCAGTGGGTCTGTAGCTGTACATACCTCTTTTGAGATTTCTAAGTGCTTCTCTGCAAAGTGCATGGCCTGGTCATGATTCCCTAGTGCTGTATGTGCGTTTCCCAAACTCCAGCAGGCCCTGCCTTCACCAATCCTGCAGAAAACACATTAATTAGTATGTGCAATTATTAATTCTTAATTCTTCTACTACTAATAATGCGTGAAAGCACCTGTCGTTGAGGTCCTGAGCGATGATGAGATGTTTGAGATGGTAGTCGATAGCTCTCTCATAGTCCTGCAGCAGTGTGTATGTATTACCCAAACTGTAGCAGGCCTGAGCCTCCACCGCCAGATCCTTCAGCTGCCGAGCCAGCTGCAGAGCCTTCCTGCACTCAGAACACGGTCAGAGCTCAGCCACAGCACAGGGTTTTTTAAATCAAATGTAAGACTTTAAGACCTACACAAATAAAAGTAATATTGTATGTTTATACAAAAACCCATACAATCAAATTAAATCATGTATCTCAAACTATTCATTTAACACGCTGGGGCACAAATTCAACTAAGTTTAAAATACTCAAGACCGGTTTTATTCAATACAGTTTATGCATACGTTTTGAAATTGGTTTATGTATTGGTATATCAAAGTCGCTGTTAGGATTGAGTCTATGATTGGATCATGCATATTGCAGTGATGATTATGTTTCTAGCATGTTATATGTTTAGCAACAGTTCTTCTATCTCTAATTGATGGAGTGTGTAGCTTTTCATTTCTTAAAACAACCATGTAGGAAGACACATCATGGCCATATTCCAGGATGACAATGTCAAGATCATTTATCATTTTATGTAGTTCTTATCACACTGACTTAAATTCAAGTGTGTTCATTTTTCCAATTGGCTTTACTTCGTTATTAAAAATGCGGTGTAACATCATGACTGGCAGCTTTGCTTGTGATTGAGTCTGCGGAAGGAAGTATGTGCAGGACCTTGATACAGCGGCTCGACCTCAGGATCACTGCTGTACAGACTTAGGCTCCAAATGACGCAACTACCGTTTCTAGGATATTTTGGCTTAATTTTTCTACAGTGGAAGGAAGTGTAGTCTACGCATTTTACCTGAACCCGATACTCATAAATTGTTTTTTAAAAGAAAAACCTAAGACAGACCCTACAAAATTAGAAAAGAAGGGGAATAATAATTTTAAATGATTTAATATGCTTTATTTGTTTTAAATAATAAAATATTGTTAAACGCACAAAAAGATTAATGGAAAGTTGGCTTATTTTTAAAGGATTTGTGTCTTCTACCATTTAAGTTAAACTGTGTCTACACCGCAACAGTTTGAGGCTGTCTACACTGGAAAATCTCTCTTTATACATACATAAATTTGATCGCACTGAATTTAAGACTTTTTAGGACCCATAGAATAAATCATATCAAACCTCTATATCAAACATAACCGATGTCGAATTGTGTCACGCCGTAACAGCTTGAGGTTGTCTGCACCGGACGTGAAAAAGCGACGTAGCAAAAATCCATTTGTCCTTCATGTCAGAAGTAGTGCAGACACTTGGAGTATGTCAGAAATAGAATGGGGCATCAGTAGGGGAATTTATCTTGTCGCACCACATCAAGTTTGGGTTTAAATTGGGTTCTATTGTCCTTTTGTTGTGTTGTGCTGCTCCTGTCCAGTGTAGAAACTGTGTAACCCGATCCCAACAGGCCTGTAATGCGCACTCTCTCTCTCTCTCTCTCTCTCAAAAAAAAAAAAAGTTAAAAAATTTGCCCTCACCTGTAATGTTCTGCAGCCCTCTCAAACTCCCCAAGGAATATGCATGCGTTTCCAAGGTTGCAGTAGGCTCTCCTCTCTGCAGACCGGTCACCAAACTCTTTAGCGATAAGAAGACGCTGGAAAACAAATGGTTCACACAGTGCAGTGTGAGTGATTTGCACTGCCTTGCACTCTTTAATTTATGACACAGAACACTCACCTGTTCATGAGAGGCCACCGCATCCCTGAAGTTTCCTAGCAGGTAGTATGTGTTCCCCAGGTTTCCATAAGTTCTCCCCTGTGCTGCTCTGTCTCCAAGTTCCTTCACAATACACAGGTCCGCCCTGAGCAATTAGAGAACAGAAAGAGGATGTAAAAACTCTGTACCACACATACAAACAATGTCCACATATGTGAGCGTTGGTGGGATATTCACTCGTAATATTCAGCAGCTTTTCGAAGTGCTGTCATGACCTCCTCAGGGAAGTCTCCAGGTTCTGCTCCACTCCAGCAGATGCTCTTTCCCTTGGCGTGGTACACATTTCCAAAATTATAAAGTGCTCTGGCCTGCCCCACCTTTAGGAAAAAAAGCGTATTAAATAAGAGAAACAAACAAAAACCCTACATACTACTAAGCATGTGAACCCTCGATGCTAATCTCCAAGTACACTTCAAAGAACTTATGCTCACAAAAATCTATTTCTCATTAACAATTTACTACTTTGATTTTAGGGTAAACAACAACCTGGTCATTTATTCATGAGATTCGCACAACTGTATGATTGAAATATTCAGCAATGATTAATTTACATTTACAACAAGCATTAACCAGATCCTCTCTGCATTATTCTTTTACTGACTGTTAACACCTGATTTGTTTGTCAGTTTGCAAGCTCATTTTTCTAGACAATTTCAGAGCTTTCTATTTCAGCACTAATATTGTTGCCTCATCGGGAGCAATTGCTAGTCATAGTGTTTTTCATTTACAAGTCTCACCGGATGAAATCATTGAATAATGTGATACATAAACAAATGTAAAATGTAATATATTCCATTATGGTAAGGTATGGTCTATTGTCTCAATTGAAAAGATCAGTCACCTTGTCGCCCAATTCCCTGGCAATATCTAAATGTCTCTGGCAGCAGACCACTGCCTCATCAAAGCGTCCCAAAACCTTTAATGTGTTCCCCAGGTTACCGCTGGCTTTGGCCTCACCAAGCCGATCCCCGGTGGTCCTGAGAGAACAAATCAGAACTTAGTGCTCTCATCAACATAACATTTAATACAAATATTATACAATTATCATTAAAAACATGAATTATTTGGGGTTGATAAGAATTTTGATTGTTTTGTTTTTTAAAGACGACTTATGCTCATCAAGGCTGCATTTACTCGATCAAAAATACAGTAATAAATTAATCAAAATGTAAGATAACACTGGTGTTTAAATTAAATGCATATACATCCTTATTAAAGTTACAAAGGCTATTTAGTCAAGAGCAGGGAGTGATTTTTTTCTTTTGTTTGTTTGATTAACATTAAAACAGACAGCCAGGATCCAATACAATAATACACGCATGCGTTTAATTTGATTTTAATGGTTTACGTTCACTTAAGCCATAACTAACTGTGTTTACAAGGATACTGGCCAAGATGGGCATTTTTAAATAATTGTGTGAATTAGTCGATTCAAGTGCAAGAAGCAGTGAAAGAGAACTCAATTCAGTATTCACACTGTCTGGGCACACGAAGACAAAACTTCACACACAAAGAGTACCAAATTGAGTTCTCTTTTTCATCTTCTTGTGCTTGAATATTTAAATTGGCAAAACTTAAAAACATAAACAAGGATACACTTTAGTGATGATGCAGCACTGGCCTGATTGGGACAGTGACAGTTCCGTCAATTGTACTGAACCGTCGTTCACTGAGCCCTGCTATATTTTGTGCAGGTTTCACATTGTTTTGGCAAGTATTTTACCCAGAGAAAAACTTTGGATAATGCAACAGACGTTATATAACTCAGTGCCTTCAGGCAGTTAATTAAATCAGAACTATCGATGGTATCGGTAATCTTACTGACCCCAAACTGCTGAACAGTAGTGCAGCATAGGACTCTGGATAATACAATTGCTAAAAAGTTGTGCAAGTTTACCTAGTTAGAGTAAGATCATGGTGGTGGAACTCCAGAGCTTTACTGTAGTCTTGCAAGTGGAAGTAGGCATTGCCCAGCTGACTGTAGATGGCACTTAGAACCTGCAGGTCTTCTGTGCCAACCTGCATGGCGGCCTCGAAGAAAGAAACGCCGGCGCCATAATCCCCGACCTTGCACAGACGCTCCCCCTCCAGAGCCAGGTCCAAACAGGATGCCTCCATCCTACAGAGGGCAGCACAAACTATTTTTGGAATGGTTGACAAGCTTTTAATATCTCTGCATGAACATCAGTAGAAATAAAACAAAGTAGGATGCTGTCATTATGGAAGCATACAAAATACCCAGACAGTGTACCATCTATGACATATTCATAATCAAAACAATGGGAAAATTCAACTAAATGACATGAAATGGCTGCCATGACAGGCTATTGATTCATGTGTGCAGGAAAAGTCTCATTGTGCCACATCTAGATATATTTTAAAAAGTTGAAACTTTAAATGAGAGACTAAGGTTTCATTTGATCTCCATTTTTATGTAAAACAAGAAATATAAAATGTCTGAAAATAGAATGTGGTTGTATAATGGGATACAATTTATAAAATTAAAAAACAACAACGGTGTGTTTTTTGTACATAACTTCAGGTTGATTTCAGGCTTTTCATATTTCATTAGTGCCATTACTGATATGTTATGGTACCTACATCAAAATCACACATCCATGGATTATCATCATGTTAGTATTATTATTCTAATACTGGTCAGCATAGGGTCCTAGAAACTCCTTGCAAATTAATTCAATCTAACAATTTGAATGGTAAAAAGACCCAACAGAAACATCCTTCAACAATCTACCAGATACTGCATAATATATGTGGCCTTACAAATATTTAACCACTATTTCATGGTAGATTAATCCCTACACATAACAACAGCTAGTCCGTTAGAGTTTGTAGAGGCCCTACCTGGCGCCTTCTCGCCTCACACAATCAAAGAAAACTGGACATGTGAAAGGCATCTAAACTGCTTCGATGTCTCCTTAAAAAGTCCTCTGATGGGGCTGCTGTAAACCTCAAAACCAACCGTCCCAAACACATATACATCACGATGAGGCTTGCCAATCAACCAAATTCTTCAGCAGGAATTACACTACTACAGGCTCAAATGATTTTTAAAAGAATATTCTACACAACAGCTGTCCACATTGGATGTCTTTGAGGGCAGAGTTTGAAGATGGCTTTGGCAAAAACTGTCATGCTCAGCACTTGAACAGCTAATCTGATTGTGTTTCTGCTTTCCACGGTCGTATGTGATTAGCGTGTGCAGAGAGAAGAACACTAGTGAGATTAGACCCACCGCATTGCATGAAACTCTTCAATGCAATGCTAATTCATCACATGATGTTTGCCGAGGACAAAAACCAACCCAACTCAAGGGCTGCAGAACAGAATATAGACAATCATCATAAATGATTCAGTCGTTATTAAATATTGAGCAAATTAAGGCACATATGCTCTCTCTCTCACACACACACACACACACACACACACACACACACACACACACACACACACACACACACACACACACACACACACACACACACACACACACACACACACACACACACACACACACACACAAACAAAATTTCACATTTATACCACCTTGGAAAACCTTTTGTTTTTGATCCAACATTTTGGTTATTTTGCCTCTAGATCTCTTTCACAATATTGAGTTTGACATTCAATTTCAGTCATACACCGTCAAAATCTGAATTATTTTTCAAACATGAAGGGAGATAAGGTTTTGGCAAGCAATTAGCAATGATTTATTGAATTAATCAACAGTTTGAATCAGTAGAGGCAAAGGGCATGTTTGTAGCCTGTTCATCTAATACAGTGCTAAATAAAAACTATGATTAAGTGGTATGTAAATACAATTTTGTTCCACTTCAGATCTTAAGCATGAAAAAGTGTCTTTACGAATTAGTTAATACTGGAATAGCTCCAAAGAAGGTGCATTACAACTACAAGAAAATATAATTCAAGTGTCGCATGCCTACCTGTAGTGGACAAAAGTTCGGTTCTCATTCTGCATGCTAACCACAGCACTGCTCACAGCCATTGAAGAGCATTATGAAGTACTGATCCCAGCCAAATCCAGAAAGTAATCCATCAGAGAATAGTGAATTGAATCCCAGAAAGAAAAAGAAAAAGTTTTTGCAAACACTTCCGTAGTCTGTGTGATGTTTTCCAGTGGCGGAGTCCAGGGTGCTACAGTTGAGCTTATCCAGACTTATATTCACCACATCAATGGGTCTGGGAAGTGTGTGTTTGTGTGTGTTGTGTGTTTTGTCCAGGATGCTCTTCCGGAGCTCTGTGTGAAGAGAACACAAGATGTCGAGTGTGAACCCTCATTCTGTGCGTAATGCCATGGCAACACCCACTAAGCGGCAGATACATGCAAGGGAGGCAGATATTAAGTGTGTGTGTGTCAGCAGCGTTGTGTATGTGAAAGCTAAACCAAGGGGGGCCAACAACAAGAGAGAACGCAAGAGCGATCAGCCCATAAACACAGCTGAATATCTGCCATGCATGCAGGCCAGTGCCAAAGCATGAAAAACGCTTTCAAGTTTGTGACAAGAAAAGAGTTTTGTTCACCCTTCTCTTACAAATCAACATAGCAGCAAGAAAAAACCCCAAATGCATTTAATTTAACTCTAATAATGGTGACTGTCAGCCACTTTCAAACATATTACACATCTGTGACATTTGGAAAGCTGGTTTGTCATTGCCGAACTAATCCAGATACAAGGTAATCAGCTTGAGGAACCATAGAGCCATGTTCACTAAATATTCAGTCTATATTTATTTGTTTGTTTTTTTAGAAAATTTGAGTAAAAGTTTATTAAAGTCACAACAAAATGGAAGTTGAGACAGATCTTTCTTCAATAATGTGGCATACATGTAACATAACAAATTATTGTAAATAAAAAAATGAGGGCAGGAACATGGTTCATTGGCTGTTGATTGGGTATTGAGATGTGAATGTTGCAGTCTAAGTTTATGGTGGAGACAGAGGCAAGGTATAAGCTGATGAAAAGATTGGAGTCCAACATACGTCACCAGAGAGAAGTCTGTTATTAAGTTATGACATTTTGATAAAAAATTACAAGGTCAAATGAAAAACAAATTCTAAGATCTATAACATGAATTTACAAAATAGGGTGAACTGACAATTCAATACAATTTTAATACAACCAGCATGAACAAAATGCGACATTCAGTTATAACTATAACTTATAACTATATTGTAATCATTGTTCACAACTTGTAAAAAATATTTCAAAGAGCTAATGGTTTCTGCCGTAAATTAATTCATTGTTAGCTAACTGTGCGATTTGTATATTCCCATGAAGCACTGTAAATGGTGTAATATAGGCTAATCTAACTAAGTGAATATTTAATAACTACAATAGTCATTTCAAGCTAGAAATAACATTAAAAGTAGAAAACGTAGGTCAAAACAAACATTTACACATAAACTGACCACCAACCGCAACTTTATTTTTTTTAGCTCAATTGAATTGTCACAGAATGGAAATCACAGGATTGTGGGATATCAAAGGCAGCGAAGGATACATCTATGCTGTCTTCAAAAATCTCAGAAGACAGGAAGTGAAGATAACATTGAATTTGGACGGGTAAGATATCTGTGCAATGCGTCATGTGATTGTATTTTGTAGTTTCCCTCATTAAAGGGATAGCTCACCCAACAATGAAAATTCTGTCATCATTTACTCAGCCTTAAATTGTTCAAAACCAGTTACAGACATTCTTCAAAATATGTTATTTTGTGTTCACTCATACAGGTTTGGAGAAACTTAAGGGCGAGTAAATGACAGAATTTTAATTTTTAGCAAACTATCCCTGTACAAAATCCTATTTTCAAATATTTTTAAGTTTGTAATGTTAAGATTCACCTCATTGTTGGTTGTTTTGGTTCATGCTTTATAATGCTATAATGGAAGTGTTTTTGTTTTTTTAAATCCCTTATCTTCTGGAAACAAGGCTGCCAAAGTGGGAGGGTACAGTTGCACTATTTTAATCAATCAGAAATGGATTACATCACAATCACTGGTCTCTATAATTAAAAGAACAACACAACTCCCAGGCTAAAGTCTTAACGGCATGAATCAGAACAAGATAACCCTTGGTAAACGGCGAAGAGCAACATTTTCTTGACAACAACAACAACAAAAGAGAGATACATTCAGTCTTAATCAAGAGAGCTAATAAACTGCCTGCTAAAACACGTCACAACATTTGTGCCAAACAACTTCAAATGCATTGTATTCTCTTTCGTCATTCTGAAAAACAAAAAGGAACGCCAAAACACAGAGTCAGTTACAAAACTGGTTTGTGCGTCATAATTCTAACAGAAAAACAGCTGTGTGGTTCTCATAGTACCTCAGAGGCAGGTTAGTTTGACAAGATGAGGCATGAATAGAGGTTAGGAAGAAGACAGACACAAACTGCACCTTCCATGACAAACAGGAAGTTGATGACTGCACTGCCATCACATTATGACTGTCACTTGACAGCTGTTATTGGGGTAGCTTTTAATGATTCTTCATACACACAGAAAATGTGTCTTGTAAGCAGTTACAAGTAAACACCTGACAAATTCAACACAGAGTTTTCCATTACATTGTGCCAGGAGAATAGTTATGTTGGTTATAGAGCATTTTGAATAAGATAGATACTGGTCTAAAGATAGATAGATATAAGTATATAATGAATAATACTGTGTCCTGAATGCCAATGTCAAAAACCTATAATTCTGGAAAAACAACAGCAAAAACGCAAGCCAATATCACGGCGTCATTCATTAAGCAGTATAAAGGCTCACCCATGTCTCACTCCCAAAGCAAACAGTAAAGATAGCCCAGGATTAAGCGAGCAAAATATGTATACAATCCATATGGAAGGTATAAAGCACATACAAACACCACCCTTGAACATGCGTAACACTGACTTATGTAAGTTACTGTACGAAACAAAACCAGAGAGGAAAAGCACAAACATAATATTGCTTGTAGAATAATATAAATGTATTACCATTATCACAGTATGAGAGGGGAGAGAAATTATTTTTTGAAAAAACTTAAAACAACCCATGTTTAATTATAATGAAATTATAATATGCCAGATCTCCACGCGCGCTATAGTTTAAATTTGGGCTTTTCAGTTGATATGTTCATTTTGTTGTGTCGTGCGGCTGTGGCTTAACGGCCGTTACGGGCCAAACTTCAGTCATCATACTCACTTAAACTCCTCCGATTCCCCACCGATCCTTTTCTGGGTTCCTCGTCTAACAACCAACAGAATCAATAACACAAATCAGTTAAATCCAAACATGATGTCTAAGAAACGATTAACTAAAACTATTCGCTTCCATATTAATTCGTTCTGACTCATCGAAGCGCTTTACAGAAAAACTTTACACAAACCCGGACAAAGGGGGCGTGCCGACTCCGAGGCGTGGTTGTAACTCGACTGGCCAATCAGAACACATGATTCAAATATAACCACTCCCCGGATCACTCACCAATGAAATTTGAATGTTTTATCGTTTTTTTATCTTTGACAAAAGAGTTTGTTTTAATTTATACAACTCCGCTCCTGCAACAGTAAGACAATAGAGGCCATTATACAATCTTATCTAGCTATTTTACCTCGTTAGATGAATAAAAAAACCGTTTTTTTTTCCCAGCAGGGCTGACTGACAGCTGATCTTAAAGAGATAGTTCACTCAAAAAAAAAAAAAAAATTCTGTCATCATTTACTCACCCTCATGTTGTTCCAAATTAAGAATTTCTTTGTTCTGCTAAACACAAAAGAAGATATTTTGAAGAAACTGGGTAACCAAACAGTTGTTGTGCGCCTAACTGTTAGTCTATCGAAGTCAATGGTGCCCCAAAACTGTTTGGTTACAAACATTCTTCCAAATATCTGTTTGTGTTCAGCAGAACGAAGACATTCATACAGATTTGGAACAGCTTAAGGATGAGTGAACGATGATTTTTGGGTGAACTATCCGTTTAATACCTCACGTTCCCATATCAACCACTGTTCACCCACCCCCGTGCGCGTGTAGCACCTGCCCAAAGAATCAGCATCAGATACGGCATTTATTATTTAAAATGCTCAAGGTGATCCTGCACCGTAGGCTTGAGAAACTAGACAGAGCATTCATTGTACCTTCCCAATAGGCTGTTATGTCATTCATTTATAAGACAGCCAAACACAAGCAGGAGGAGTGGGCAAATTACTGTATGAGCCCTAAACCCATGGAACAAACATAACAAGTAAGTGTAATATGATATTATCAGAGTAACTTAGCGTTGTCGTGTTAATTTTCTGGTTTCTTGTTATTTACTGATTTACTTAGCCTGCAAGATACATGATAGTTGTAAATAATTCAGTCATTACGATTTATTATAATATAAATAGAATTACCAGATATATAATATAAATGAAAAACACAAATGCACTTGCATTTGTCACCGTTTACTTTTTGTGTATTCTCGTTGCTAAGAAATGAATAGAGATGCGCGGAACACGCGCACGAGCGCACGGAGCAGGTTTGATGGAGCGGGAGACGCGGAGGATATGGACGAAGAAGATGACGCTCAAAGCAGACCTTCATCAGTACTGTGGGAGAAACACATTGAGCAGAGTATATTTGTGGATATCAGTGATGATGACAGCCTGCATTTCAGCGACATGCAGGGCGCCTTCACTGTCCACCTCTCACAGGACACTGGTGCACCTGAGAGCCCGCAACTCACTGGTGGTAAGAAATACTTAGTCTGTCATATCTACTGTATTTTTATGGAACTACCACGGTTTTTGGACATGGTGCCATGGCCCATGGCAATAACACTTTGGTAACACTTTACAATAAGGTTGTATTAGTTAACATTAGTTAACGCATTAGTTAACATAAACTAACCATGAACAACACCTCTGTCCAGAATTATTTAATCTTTCTTAACGTTAGTTATTAAAAATACAGCTGTTCATGTTAGTTCACAGTGCATCAACTAATGTCAACAAGATTTTATTAATGCATTAGTAAATGTTGAAATTAACATTGACAAAGATAAATAAATGCTTTATAAGTGCAGTTCATCATTAGTTAATGTTAATTAATGCATTAACTAATACAACCTTATTGTAAAGTGTTACCAACACTTTTTTGTCACTGATAAAAAAAGTAGGCTACCAACAATTAGTTTTCAGTACCGTGGAGTATCATGTAAATACCACTCTTAAATCACATTAAAATGACTTTAAATGAGTTGAATCTTGTTTAAAATTTTTTTGAAAATGGCTAAACATATGTTGTCATAACTTATTAATCATATAATTGTACAGTGCACGATATGCAGTTAACCCGTAATATTGTGAACTATTATTACAACATATAATAAGTGTTTTTTATTTTAATATATTTTTACTCCAGACCAGTCTTCGTTGCCACATGATTCTTCAGAAATCATTCTAACATGCTGAGTTGGTGCTCAAGAAACATTTATTATTACAACCAATGTTGAAAACATTTGTGCTGCTTGAAGTCCCCATGAAATCAAAATGTACGTTTTTGACTTTTAGTGCGAATATGTTATTCTAAGCTAGTGTACACCAAAGCAATGACAAAATTTGCATTTAGAAGATCAAAAGAAGTGTTCAAAACAGTTTCTCACTTGCGCCAACATGAATAAAAGATTTTGATGACATCACTCTGCACTTCAGCTTCGTCAGATTTTGTGTCCAATCAAATTCTCTCTAGAATCTAAAGATCCCGCCCCAATAGACGCTGAAGCTGCAGCTAAAATCGTTCTATTGTTCACACATTTAGTATTTTCTACATGGGGTATAGGGAACATCCTATTAAGTGTATAGGGAACAATTTAAAAAAGGGGAGGAGCTGTTCAACACATTGAATAATGCTGCACATATGGGCCTTTAATATTTTTGTGATGAATAGAAAATATTTACAGTATTTAGAATATAAATCTTTTGGGATTATAAATGCCTTTGCTGTCACTTTTGTCCAATTTAATGCATCCTTGCTAAATAAAAGGATTCATATCTTTAAAAAATAATTCTGGTGTATTGTGAATTCAGAATTTATGATTTAAGTTATAAAAACTCCCACTGACTTTGACTGAATGCGTTTAAAAACCAGCAATGATGTGTCAACTAGATCGCATCTAGACAGTTTTGCCATTTTACCAAGACATTGAAAATTGTAACCAGTCTTTTTATTTTGTGTATAGATGATGCAGAGCTGTCAGAGTCATGTGAGACTGAAGAGGGCTCGTCAGAGAGTGTTGAATCAGTCAATAGTGAACGCACAGCGCATTCAAACACCAGAAACAGGGACGAAAAAATAATCATGGCACCAATGCAGAAACTCAGCACTGCAGTAAAGCCAGTCACTGGAACACATGAGGAAGATGCTGTCGACACCAGTGATGAAGAACATGAAGAGCTCCCATATGATGGTACGCACACCAACAACAAAACAGAGACGAATTTAAAATCATCTTGTGAAATGGTTACTGTGATGTCCAGTCATGCTTTCACTACACTTGATAAGTTTAGTAGGCAAATTGGTAATGCAAAAGAAACAGAGGCTTGCCAGTCTAATCTTACTCGTGCTATTCTATCTACTCCTAAAGCAATAGAGGATGTGGCTCCTCCCTTAGCCACACCTATTCAACCTGCAGACCACATCACTGACTTCCTGCTCAGACACTTCTCCCAGGAGGAGCTGCTTAACTCAAGCAGGATCATTGAAGCAGAGACCCTACCTGAGATGTCTTTGATGGACAGCATTGATGAAACCGTGCTGAGTAGAGCTTCTTGGGCTCCACTGGTCGGCACAGGAGAGAGAGAGAAGATTCAGGATGTGTTGGAGGAACCTGATGCCAGCACTTCTGGAAGCCATGGACTGGTTGAAATTAACATTCCAAATGATTCAAGCTCATCTGGAAAGACTTGTATTATTGATGCCGCAACTGCTGGGGATGATGAGAAAGATCCCAAGCAGAACCACAGTTCTAACTCTCTAGATCTATCTAAAGCAGATGCACAGAATCCTAAGTGCTCCTTCAGCAGGACCAGGTCCTACAGTGAGCTGAAATATGGGCAGGGGAAGGTTCATTACCCCCTACCTGACTTCTCTAAAGTGGCACCTAAAGTCAAAATACCTAAAGGTAATGGAAACGTTAAACCCGCCAGCCACTCACCAGCTATGGCCCGAGCCCAGTCGTCCCCAGGCATTCTGGGTAAATCCACATCCTCTTGTAAAGCTACAGCAGATATCATCAGCAGGGTTTTAGAGGACTCTATGCCACCGGAGAAGCACAATGTGTTTACAGACAAGGAAGTAGCGCATCAGTTACAGGTGACTCTATATTTTATTTTTGGGTGTGAATGAGAGTATTTTCCTGAAGCACTAGTTGCACTGCTATAGAAGATCTTTCACATGATTCGAGTCAGGGATTAATATCAAGCTGTTTTGACCTTAAAGCAGATGCGACAGAAAGGCAATCTTACAAGATTCTGAGAAGTGTATAAAGTAAATTGTATAAATAGCAGTGTTGGGGTAACGCATTAAAAAGTACAGGCGTGAAATGCCTGCTTATTTATTTCACTTTTGGTGTCAAAGGGCCTTCACATTTGCCAAAAATATAACCTTTTTTTGTTATTAAAAAACAAATAAGGAAGCCCAGCCCTGGGGTCCATTCTTCGTACCTAGGTTAATACTTTTTACAGATGCCAGATCTTCTAATTGTGATAACTGGACTCTGGCTGAAATTGTCAGATTGCTACGCGTTCTTGTGTTATTTGAAGAGGGTAGATGTATCGATACTCGAAACCATGATCAGCAATGCAGCGCTTGGCTGGCGTCAAGACAGCAATGTAGTGACATCATAATTAAAAAAGACACCTGACAAAAAAACTTGCATTTCTGGATCTTTATAAGGAAACAGCCAAGCAACCAAAATGACATAAAAGTTATAACAGATTAATGAAATGTGCACTGGTTTTATTTAAACCCAATCATTTAAATTAATTATTTCTAGTATTTGTACAGGCTTTACATTTTTATTTCAATGTTGTAATTAGCAATTCATTTAATTTAACCATTGAAGCAGATTTGTTACATGACAGCATTAATATACTTAAAACATATATCTATCTACTAAAGTTTCTTAAGGGTCAAGATCAGATTATTTGCATCTCATTTGCTGCATCGAGCCACTCCCATATCTGTAACCACCACTGATATAAATGTTATTTTCAAATGAATTTTTATATTATTATTATTTTAAATTATTATTGCCCCTGGTTCAGTAAGGAACTCTTGTAATAATGTAGCAGTGGTTGGGACAGATTTTAAGAATCAACCACTCTTAAAAAGATGCAATCTAATCCTGTTTACATGAAATAAGCCTGGTCCCAGTTTTAAAGGGGTGATGAATTGAGAAAACAACTTTCCCTTGAGCCTTTGATATATCAAAGTTCATCATGATATAAGAATATTCTGTAAGTTTCAGAGCTGAAAACGTCCTTGTTAGTCAAAGAAAAGCTTTTATAGACACCAGGCCCAGAAAACGAGAGCTGGAATCCAATGACGTCATGGGAAGAAGAAACAACTCAACTGATGAATATGTATGCATGCTTCTGAAGCCCCGCCCACAGAGTCGAGGAGCTACAGGTGGCAGAACAGTGATCATGGCGAGCAAAGTAATATATTGCTCTGTGCCAGGTTGTGGAAGAACACAGTCGCTGCATAAGCTTCCTTCGGATGCTACTATTAGGAATGAGTGGTCAGCTCACGTGGGGAAGACATGTACGTGTGTTCGCTTCATTTCACTGCGGAATCATTTGTAAACAAGTCTCAGGTGCTGGATTTGCAGACACAGTGTTGTGCCTTCTATATTGGATTCGACAGGAATGGTGCAACAAACTTATGTGAGTAAAACGTCTTTTTTATATGAAATGGTCAGCAGGCCTATCTCAAATAGTGAAATAATATTCCTTTCTTGATCTGAGTGCGCGCACGTGTGTGTCTGTGTGTGTGTGTGCGGTTCGTGCTTATCGACCGATCGGGCGGGCCATGTAATACAGAAATAATATTCCAATCAATCTCGGGTGCATGAGAAATAAATCTTTGTGTTTGACTGATAAAGATGTTTACAAGCCCTGTGATCGAGAGAATCATTCCGAATGCCGCTTTCAAAACGATCCCTCCCTAATGTGAACTGAACTGACAGGGGAGCTGAAGCTCATTAAATATGCAAATCTTATCCAATCCTAGCCGTGGGCGTTTACTTCCAAGTCTCCAGTGCGGCACGACCATCGAAACCCAGCGTTCAGGAGAAAGCCTCAAAACCAGTCTAGAAATAGCTTATTACTTTTTTTGAATGTAAAAACCACACGAATGTCATTAGTTGACCTCAGACAACAGTATAAAAAATTTTAAAAAGCCAGTTCATGACCCCTTTAAGTTTACGGACCATTGCTATGACAGCAGGTCCAGGATGAGCATCGTCAACAAATCAAATCTGAGTTAGCAATGTACAGTACAAAGAACGGACCCCTGGTAAAAAAACGAAACAAAAAACTTTCCTTACTTTCTTACTTTTCTTACTTTTTTTTTTCAGCCAATGAATGATAAAACATTGACAGCAAACCAGAATCCACCTGACTTTAAAGAACTCAAACATTTAAAGTGGCATAAGACATCAAAATTGTGCGTTGGTGTAGATGCTAATGTTGTTATCATTTTTGGTGTGAACGGCCTTTACTAAGGATTCTTGGTATCTGATGTTGAAGTTGAAATAGTTATACACAGGATCAGTATCTCTTATATCTTGTTTTAATTATTGCACATTATTATATATATAATCAATTGCCTGATAAAATACAGTAATCAATATGAATAGCAGATGGAGTCAATGTTGAAACGTGTTAAAAAAACACTTGACACTTGGCTCAATGCATTGAGAAACACTTAAATAAATGTGAAAGAGCCTTAAAGGGATAGTTCACCCAAAAAATGAAAATGTACTCACCTTCATTTTGTCTTAGGTTCAAGTAAAGTCATTGGGGTCTAATATTGTTTTGGACCCGGTTGACTTTCATTGCATAAACAAAAATTAATCAAAAGGTTCAAACTTAAAAACTTACCCTTTCATTTGTTTACAGGCTGAATATGACAGATTGCTCGCTAAATACAGAGAAGGTGAAAACCTAATTGGTCAGGTGAGACTTAAGTTTAAGTTGGATCTTCCATTAATGTTGAATTTCTTTAATGTATAGATGTTTATATGTATATGTCTTTATAATCTCAAACAAAAGGCAGCGAACCAGACTAAAGTATAAACATTATACACAATATGCCTTTATAATACATTATATTGCAAAAAGTATTGGGACACCCCTTCAAATCATTCAATTCAGGTGTTCCAATCACTTCCATGTCCACAGGTGTATAAAATCAAGCAGCTAGGCATGCAGACTGCTCCTACAAACTCTTGTGAAAGAATGGGTCACTCTCAGGAGCTCAGTAAATTCAAGTGTGGTACCGTGATAGGTTGCCACCTGTGCAATAAGTCCATTTGTTAAATGTCTTCCCTAGTATTCCACGGTCAACTGTTAGTGTTATTATAAGTAATGGGGAAGCAAATCAAAACAACAGCAACTCAGCCACGAAGTAGTAGGCCAGGTAAAATCACAGAGCCGGGTCAGTGCAAGTCGCCAACTTTCTGTAGTCAATAGCTACAGACCTCCAAACTTCGTGTGGCAATCCGATGGATGATTCTGGGTTTGAAGGTTGCCATGAGAACGGTACTTGCCTGACCGCATTGTGCCAAGTGTAAAGTTTGGTGGAGGGGGGATTATGGTGTGGGTTTGTTCTCAGGGGTTGGGCTTGGCCCTTATAGTTATAGTGAAAGGAACTTTTAATGCTGTATAGCATATGAAGACATTTTGGACAATTTCATGCTCCCAACTTTGTGGGAACAGTTTGGGGGCGGCACCAGTGTACAAAGCAAGGTCTATAAAGACATAAATGAGTGAGTTATGTGTGGAGGAACTTGACTGGCCTACACAAAGTCCTGACTTCAACATGATAGAACACCTCTGGGACGAATTAGAGCAGAGACTGTGAGCCAGGGCTTCTTGTCCAACATCATTGCCTTACCTCACAAATGTGCTTCTAGCAGAATGGTCAAAAATTCACATAAACACACTCCTAAACCTTGTAGAAAGCCATCTCCGAAGAGTTTAAGCTGTTAGAGCTGCAAAGGGTGGGCCAACTCCATATTAAACGCTACGGATTAACTTAAACGTCATTAAAGTTCATGTGCATGTAAAGGCAGATGTCCCAAAATGTAGGCAATATAGTGTATCTGCTCTCATATAGTATACAGATATGATCCGTATTTCAACATATCATCATTTTAATCTGATTAGCGGTCCAATCTGAGTGGGTTAAATTATTGCTTTCTTTTAAGCAGCAGATTCATGCTTCCAGTGAGCCTTCTGTGTCCATCGACTGGAACGGTGCAACTAGCAACAATGACAACACCAAACTGACAGCAAATAACCCACAAGCACCAGCTGCAGGCAAGAAGCCATTGTATTTCTTTCTCCAGCTGAATACTGTAGTACAGTGTTACCCTGGCAGCAGAGAAACCCTGCCAGGGAAATTTGAGCTGGTTTCTTTAGCATTAAAAAGACCTCCAAAGAGAGTGAAACGAGAAACATTGTTAAGAAAGCATCGGTTATTAGGTGGTTTATACTTATGTCTAAAATGATACAAGATAAAAGTTGCATGACTTGCGTTCAGAATATTTTACATGTATAGCAGGTCCAAGTGAGAAGCAGTTTAGTCTGCACAACTCTCTACCTCTGCAGACTGAATCACAAAGCCCGACAGATGGAGAGAGACTGACCTCTGAGCTCAGAGACATCATCAGATCATTTATGCAGAAGGTACAGACAAAAAAATTAGCAAGATCTGTCTTTAAAGATTTGCCCTGTGTCTTATGTTGTGTTTTTAGCTCTCTTTAACATGCATTTAGCTTTTACAGTAGGGTGCATCTGTATTTTGTCCTTTTCCAGGTGGATGAATTTAAAACATGTGTCACTACCATGTCAATGAATGTGGAGGAGCAACAGATGGTAATTGTGCATACTTAATCATGAATGGCACAATATCTTTTTTAAATACATTCATTAATACATTAATTGAAATTCAACTCAATCAAGCAGTTGTAGGTTTATAGCCCCCCAAATGGGAACAAAGTAAGCAGTTCATCTTATTTGGTGGATATGGCGCAGGTGCTGAAAAGCATGATGGATGCCCAGGATCAGCTGGAGAGGAATTACCTCACAAAGAGGGAGGAGCATCGTGCTTTAGAGATGCAGAACTACAGGGGTCTAACAAGAAACACAGGAGAGTTTGACCCTGACAGGTAGACATGTCATCTTATCAGACTGTATTTTAATACAAACACACAGCATGATCTAGAAACCTTACAAAACTTGAATAGTCTTTATAATCAAGAAGGCTGTTTATATTATAAGCAAGTAATGGTAAATTCTATTACATTTAAGTCATGGATATTGTACAGTGGCCGAGAGAGCTCAACATACTGTAACTGAAGAAAACACGTGCAAACACCTTCAAATCTTCATCAGATTGAAAACACACGTGCTGCAAATACTCAACAATACAGAAATACACTGCAAATGCTCACAATGCAATCAAATACAGAAACACTGCAAATACTTACAACACAATTAAATACAGAAACACGCTACAAATACTCACATCTCAACCAAAATACAGAATCACTGCAAATACTCACATCGCAACCAAATACAGAAACACGCTGCAAATACTCACAATTCTGCCAAATACAGGAACATGTTGCAAATACTCACATCTCAACCAAAATGCAGAAACACGCTGCAAATACTCACATCTCAACACAAATACTGAAACACGCAGCAAATACTCACAATTCAGCCAAATACAGAAACATGCGGCAAATACTCACAACACAACCAAATACAGAAACACGCTGCAAATACTCACAACGCAACCAAATACAGAAACACGCTACAAATACTCACAACTAAATACAGAAACACGCTGCAAATACTCACAGCGCAACCAAATACAGAAACACGCTGCAAATACTCACAAAATACAGGAACACGTTGCAAATACTCACATCTCAACCAAAATGCAGAAACACGCTGCAAATACTCACATCTCAACACAAATACTGAAACACGCTGCAAATACTCACAATTCAGCCAAATACAGAAACATGCTGCAAATACTCACAACGCAACCAAAATAAAGGAACACGCTGCAAATACTCACAATGCAACCAAATACAGAAACACGCTGCAAATACTCACAACGCAACTAAATACAGAAACACGCTGCAAATACTCACAACGCAACCAAATACAGAAACACGCTGCAAATACTCACAACGCAACCAAAATACAGAAACGCGCTGCAAATACTCACATCTCAACAAAAATACAGAAACACTCTGCAAATATTCACAATGCAACCAAAATACAGAAACGAGCTGCAAATACTCACATCTCAACCAAAAATACAGAAACACTCTGCAAATACTCACATCTCAACCAAAATACAGAAAAACTCTGCAAATATTCACTATGCAACCAAAATACAGAAACACTCTGCAAATACTCACATCTCAACCAAAATACAGAACACGCTGCAAATACTCACAATTCAACCAAATACAGAAACAAGCTGCAAATACTCACAATTCTGCCAAATACAGAAACATGTTGCAAATACTCACATCTCAACCAAAATGCAGAAACACGCTGCAAATACTCACATCTCAACACAAATACTGAAACACGCTGCAAATACTCACAATTCAGCCAAATACAGAAACATGCGGCAAATACTCACAACACAACCAAATACAGAAACATGCGGCAAATACTCACAACGCAACCAAATACAGAAACACGCTGCAAATACTCACAATGCAACCAAATACAGAAACATCGGCAAATACTCACAACACAACCAAATACAGAAACACGCTGCAAATACTCACAACGCAACCAAATACAGAAACACGCTGCAAATACTCACAATTCAGCCAAATACAGAAACATGCGGCAAATACTCACAACGCAACCAAATACAGAAACACGCTGCAAATACTCACAATGCAACCAAATACTCATTGTGAGTATCTGCAGCACGTGTTGTCAAATTGATGAAGATGTTTTATTAATTTGCTGGGGTTTTTCTATTTGCATGTGTTTTCTTCCGTTGTAGCGTGTTGATTCACCCTATTTTTTAAATGCATATTTTTTTCATCACTACTTAAACGTAATGGTTATATATTTTTTTGCTTTTTATAAATATATTTCACAAATCACACTACTCTACATGTCGGAGCACTGCCTACAAAGCTATCGACTCCGACATTAAAAATGTTTTCATTTAATTTTTTTGTAAAATTAAAATTAATACTGTACATAGGCACAATTTATATTTGTTTATAAAACTAATTTCAGTCATATACTGTCTGCATATGCCTTTAAATCAAAAGGTTTCAAAAACCTTCAGAAACAAACTCGTTTAAGGGTGTCCAAATATTTGTCAGTTAGTTCAATTGTAATTAGACTGTCTAAGTCTAAAGTCTGTCAAAACAGGGAAATTAAACTGTCATTGATCACAGGGTCACCTGCAAGTGTTGTGTATTCACGTTTGTGTTTAAGGGAGGTCGAGGGGCAGATTTTTAGGATAGGCATGCACCTGGAGGACATAAAAGAGCAGATCGACCGAAACGTCTGCGATGTTTTCTATCCTCCTTCGTCATCATCCACACCCTCTCCTCCTCCTTGTGAAAGTATCCCTCTCTCATCATCCCATCCATCACTGCATGAGGTAACACACACAGTGATCTACATTATAGGGGACATTTGGGCAAAAATTCATGGCATTAGACAGTACTTGAGTGTGACCACATTATTACCCTTCACTTTTCCCTCCTTCATTCATACACAACATGTCAAAGTTAGCTTATGCAATTTCTGCTTAAACAACTTCTCCTGTTAAGAGTCAGCAATTATTAATGCTCATGTGGACACACACAGTGAAGCTGATATTGTTGTGTGCCTCATATCTGTTTGCATGTCTTGTTTTGCTATGTAACATGAGAACTGAATGACTGGGCCGCGGTAGGTTTTGTGGATACTGGACCTGAATGAACAGCATGTCATGTTACAGGAGTCGGTCTTCAGCATCTCCTCTGTCAGACACAACATGGAGGACAATGATGAAGAGGCCAATGAAGATCCCAGAGCTGATGAGCCTTTTCCCAGCAGCACAGAAAACAGCTTCTATCTACAGTACAGCCACATTTTCTTCTTTATTTTTGCCTACACAACACTTTCACCCCCTGGTTTCACAGACAAGGCTTAAGCTAATCCCAGACTAAAATGCATATTTTAACTGAAAGCAACCTACACTGGCATATCTTAAAATATCTCAGTGCCATTGTTTTGTCTCAAGATGCACACCAGTAATGTTTTTTTTCTAAGACCTGTTTATAAAAGCTATTTAAATGCCCTAATTCTGGCTTAGTCTAAGCCCTGTCTGTGAACACATAGGTCACGTTCACATTTAGGACCAGATTTACTAACAGCTTTCACCAGTGCAAAGTCTGCAAACCCTCTTTTGGCATTAAAAATTGTTGCCCCATTTTTGCGGCTGACAATATTGCATATGCATTTGTAGGAGTTTCCCTTTCAGGAGTAAAATTCATGTGAGGAGAGTATTTAAATGAATCATGATTTACTAAGGTTTGCCCATGTCAAATTACTGGTGTTTGCGCCAGTATTTAACTCCCCCAAAAGAGTGTGTCTTAAACCAGGCGCCAACTAGTAGATTACGCTGGTCATTGTGGAAATGGTCCGGCTCTGTCTGTGTTCATTAATTTGCATGCCGTGAGTAGATCACGAACAGAACTTTCCACTCCCATCCGTGCTTTTTTGGAACTGCGATCTCATGCTAATTTGCCCTGTTTAGTAAATGTGCCCCTAAGGCATGTGACTGTATATCATTTTCATATCATGGTAATTGCTGAAAATACAAAAAGTGTTGAACTCTTAATAATGTTTAATACGGTTTCTTCTTTTTTAATAAGGTTTCTTCTCTTCTCAACTCTCAACATTTACATCTAACAAAAAAATACACAATAAAAAAGTATAGACTAGAGTAAACATGTTTTAAACAGATTAAAGTTCAACCAATATCAAGATATCTTCTGTGGCATGTTTAAGTCCAGATTCAAATGTAAAAAATGTTTAGGTGTAAACAAATGTTGTGCAAATAAATAGCATATTAAGTCTTTACTATATACTGTATATTAAGTCAAAAAATTATTATTTGGTGCTGTGATGAACACCATAGCGAATACAAAATTCTGAACGGCAGTTTGAAACATTTAAGTATGGTTTGACCATCAAATTATTTAATGTATTTTAAATTGCTCATAATGCTGTTCATTACCGCAAATCTGTGATATATATTGTGTCATACCGGCACATGTTCAGCTATTTAAAAAAAAAGTAAACAAAAACTGAAAAATGCATGTGGAATGTATCTGGGGTGGTAATCAAAAGGTTGCAGGTTTCAACTCCATAATCATAGAGTTATTAATATTACGCATTAAACAAGACACTTAATCCCAGAGTTATTTTTTTATTTAGTACTGTCCTGAATAAGATATTTTATATATATATATATATATTTTTTACATATAGTCCACAAGACAAAAAAAGCTAAATTTATTAAATGACCTCGTTCAACATGAACCCTTGATTCTCAGTACTGTGTGTCTTGCTTGTCCTGAGCAGTTAAACTGGCCAACGTTATTCAGAAAAATCCTCCAGGTCCTGCACATTCTTTTTAGCATCTTTTGCATATTTGAACCCTCTCCAGCAATGACTGTATGATTTTGAGATCCATCTTTTCACACTGAAGACGATTGAGGCACTCAAACACGACTATTAAAAAGTTTCAAACATTCACTGATGCTCCAGAAGGACACACAAGGCATTAAGAGCTGGCGGTGAAAATTGAATTTGAAGATCAATATAAATTGAACTTAATTTGTCTTCCGGAAAACATTTAAGTATCTTCTGTTGCTTCTGAAGGGCAGTACTAAATGAAAAAAAAAGTATATTAGAAAAATGAGAAAAATTTTGACATCTTCATCCTGTTCAAAACTTTTCACCCCCTGGCTCTTACTGCATCGTGTTTCCTTCTGGCGCATCAGTGAATGTTTGAACCTTTTTAATAGTCGTGTTTGAGTGCCTCAATTGTCCTCAGTGTGAAAAGATGGATCTCAAAATCATACAGTCATTGCTGGAGAGGGTTCAAATATGCAAAAGATGCTGAAAAACTTAAGAGTTTGCAGGACCTGGAGAATTTTTCTGAATAACGTTGGGCAGATTAACTGCTCAGGACAAACGATGGACTCATGAACAACCATCACAAAACAAAAAAAAACAGCCGTGGATCATCCAGTTAACGATATACAGTATTAAGAACCCATGGTTCATAAACTTTTGAACGGGGTCATTTTAATAAATTCAGCTATTTTTTTGTCTTGTGGACCAAATGTAAAATATCTTATTCAGGACAGTACAAAATAGAAAAACACATTCATCTCTTTCATTTTGTTACAATTATTTACATACTTTTTATTGCAACTGTAAATCGAATGATTGAGCAAACAAATTTAGCTGTAGTGTGAAAAAGATTGTATTTTGATTCTAATGGATAATGTTAATTAGAACAGTTGTGATCCATTCCCTTGTTTAGTTCTTCTCTGAAGGATCACTGATGTGTGTTGTAAGAGGAGCGAGCGTATAGTGATATTTAGCGCAGCACACTTGAGGCTGATCAGGTTACAGGTCGAGAGGCGGGACGAGGGAATATCAGTTTCATTATGGAAACACTTAGTTCCCTCTGTCAGTTTTTCTGAATCTTCCTCTGAGGTATTCTACCTTCTCCAGTGAAACGCCTGGCACTGCCGATGAGGAAGAGGACGACAGACTGACAACAAGAGAGGAAGACAACATCCTGGCACAACTGTCCACCTCAACTTCATTAAAGCAACTGACACACGATAGGTCAGTATTAACTGACAGATTTGTATTGTTTTGGCTGTGCATGCTCTGCAATCTGGTGCATGGTATGTTGTAATTTTAGTAATTTTGTAAGTTTAAACTTTGCAGGAACGGTAAATCAAAGGTGCATGATTCAGGGTTATGATGGGTGAAATGAAAACAGAGAATTTAAAGATATAAATAAAAACTATAATAGTATCAGAATTCTACTGAAATAACTCATGATTGTAAATAGCTCTCATGTGAATAAAACAACTTTTGAAGGAAGTCAAAAGTTTTTCTTCTTGTGTTAGCCCAGAAACTGAGATCTATCCAGTGATTTATGTTGCATACTTATGGATATATTATTGCTTTATTGCATTACACTAACAAAAAAAAAGCAAAAAGTTCTAAACATGGCAATGTTAATACGATTGTATTTTTGAAGTACTGTGTGTGATTCATGATTGGACCATGGTGCTCCCACAGCAGTTCTTTGTTGCATTAACACAATGGTGCAAACATTATCAAAGTCTTAAAATCTAAAACTACTGTAAATGTAAAAAGAACCTTGTTTTTGAAGGCTGCTGTGATGGTCATTCCTCTCTCAGGTACGAAGAGAAAATCAGACCCAGTGAAGCCTCCTTCCCTTCTGTAGGATCGTCTGCTGGGAACTCTCCTCAGCCAACCATAGACAAAACACAGGTAACAAACACACTCACTGCAAGAGGACAGCATGGAGAGAAACAGATTAGGTTTGTCTGTGAGAAAAACTAATCTATTTTAAATAGACAAGATAGTATTCTGCAAGAATGTTAACGTTGCTAATAGTATAAATCGTACTATATTTTTAAGGGAAAAAATCACCACATTCCCTCATGGATTGGTACACAGTCAGAATGTATTTATTTATTACAAAAATGTTACATTTAAGGGTACAGCAGCTTGTCACTGGGATATCATCCTTAAAAAAACTTTTTGTACCTTATCTACCCCAAAATGGCACATTAGTACCTTAAGTATAGGTACTAGTTATGTACTAACCTTTTAGGACAAGGTACAAAGTTATCCCTGCCAAAGTACCCCTAAAGATACAGTTTTAATGACAATAAACATTACATTTTGTGAAATAAAATGTAATAAATTACATGTCATTTTTTGTATTATAGATATCCCCAAAATTTCGCTAGAGATACTGTGATTTTTTTTGTTAGAAGTGTTATTGCTTGAAAGTATTTGTTGTGTGTCAGTTGCTGCAGGTTTGGCCTGTTCCTGCAAAGGACAAAATGACAGAGACTGTTTTTGTTCTTATAGAGATTTTTAAGTCCTGAAGCTGACAGCGGCTTTGGCAGTTTTGACCTGAGCCGTCCAAACACAGGACTGTCCCAAACATCTCCTAGTGCTGTGAGGTGAATCCCTCTCACACACACACACCTGATGGGTTTCCATGTTTTATAGGGACTTTCCATACATTTATGCATTTAGCAGAAGCTTTTATCCAAAGATAGTTACAAAAGAGGAGCAAAAGCAACTTGTCTAAGAGTCTTCATAATATAAAATGCCAGATTTATTAGATAATAGCCGTGTATATTTGAAATATAGGCAAAACTGAAATGCCAAAATACAAGATTACAAATACAAAATGGGATTTTGTTTTCAGTTTATAAACAGTATATTTTGCTCTGTAGCTGAACTGACATTTGAAGAAAAAACCTTTATCTGATGTGCTCTTTAGTTCTGCGCTCTCTGATGATGTCATTAGCATGGCGGGTATGAGCGGTTCGGACAGTGAAGCCTCCCACACGAATGTACGAACAACTATATCAATGGCACCAAAACCTGTGCAGCCCACAGTGAATCACCTGGGATATGAACAGATGGTTCCACCAGCCATGGAAGCAAGAAGCATTACCCAGAATGCACCTGTTAGAGCTCCAAAAGTGGATGTTGCATCAGTAGGTGGCGTCATTCATAACCAAATTACTGAAGGAAGAAAAGACTTTCACCTGGGAAAGAGCCATTCTGCAAATGAGATGCACTCAGCATCACACTGTTCATGCCAGAAGTAAGTATTAAAGGAAGTAGTTTATACTATTTTATACCTGCATTTATGAAACCATCATATTTCCATTGTGCTCTTCACAGTAGTGAGGTTATCCTTGCACTGCAGTATGAGGTGTCTCGCCTCAAGAGGGCGCTAGAGGAGAGCCTTGGTCACCTACCTCATGTGAGCAAGAGGGCTGATTATCTGAATGGCAGGTGTCCATTGGAGAGGAAGCACAAGGGACAGACCCGTGGCCAGAACAGAGCCTCCTCCAGCAGGTACTCCAAGTTGAGGTTGAAGAATGGCTACCATCCTATTGGTGTCCAAGGAAACTACATTCACTCCTAAAAAATAAAGATTTCAAAAAAGTTTTTTGTTGCAGTAATGCCATACAAGAACACTTTAGGTTCCACAAATAACCTTTCAGTGGACAGTTCCAAAAAGTGTATTAATTTAAGTTAAATATTATTGCATTTTAATAAACACTTTAGTGCATGTAATGTTAAAGGTTCCATAGATGTTCCATAGAATCTTGTTGGTTCTTCTAAGTTTGTTTAACTAATGTGCATTCTCACTACATCATCAGACGTGCAAAGACAGACTCAAACCCTCAGAAGATCGAGGACTGGATCTCTTCTGATATGGAGCTCAGCAAGAGTAAAGGTGACAACATCACAAATTGGTTCACGCTTGTTTCTTTAGCCATACATTTGTTATAAATGTGGTTTAATGCTGTTAAAAATTAATGTTATGTTTAGGCTATATAGTTTTAGTGAAGTGACACTGAAGATAAATTGAAGTAAAGGGAATTAGTGTATTGTCAGTTACAGATGGTGAAGATTCAGATCACACTATGAGTTTTCAGAGAGACTTCAGTCCGTCTTACGGACAAATGTGTACCCGCTTTGGTGCTCTCGCTGAGAAAAGGTCACATGACTCCAAAACCTCATCCAGGGGTAAGATAACTTTTAGTAAAGAGTATTTTTGCTACAGTCCAGCATGTAGTAAGATAAAAGTACTCAAATGTTCTTGCTGTGGTCATAGCCTCAGCGGAGAGCTTTCCTTTGGACACATCTCAGTTCAGCCAGCCTGGAAGCCATCGGAGAACAAGCATTGGGCCAACAATCCACAGCATCAACATTGAGCCAACCAACAAAAGTGCCAGCAACAGACCTGCAAGTGAGGAGTCACTTTAATACCATATTGTATATATATATGTATTTATTTATTTATTTAATTTTATTTTTTAATGACGATTAAACCATTAAAATATGAGGAAAATATTATATATTTTAAATATATTTGTTTTGAGGGAAGAACTGAACATTTTGAACATATTGACACTGCAAAAGTCCAGCACTCTGTAAGGTCTCCTCTAGCACATCTCAAAGACTTTCAATTCATTTAAGGTCTGGACTCAGAGGGGCCAATTCATGTGTGAAAATGATTCTTCATGCTCCCTCCCAACCATTTTACAATTTGAGCCTGATGACATTGTCATCCATGATGTGTCTTCCTACATGCTTGTTTAAGAAATGAAAAGTTACACACTCCATCAATTAGGGTAAACAGAACTGTTCCCAAATATATAACATGGTAGAAACAAAAGAATCACTGCACTGCAATTAATGATCCAATCATATTCATACATACATACATACTTTTATTCAGTATGTCATAGAAAGTGTATGCTTACAGTGGTAGAAAGCCAAGTGAAGAAATAGTGTCCTTTGTTGTTTCAGTGGGAAACTTGAGGAATATCTTCTTAAATAGCACACATCCTGCCCCTTCTATTCCTGCTCATCCGTCCCATAAGCCTCTGCTGCAGGTCAACTATGGCTCCTCCTGCAGTCTACCTGCTGGGTAAGAAAATAATCAGTTAAAATACAAACAATCTATTAAATATGCACCCCAAAATGTCAAACACGTCAAAATATCAAAGCACAACTGCAGTTTGATCTGACAAGGATAATAAATTATAAACTATACACATAAATGGACACTGAATCACTAAGTGATATGCTATGTGATATATATTGTAAACTGATAATAGTATTTGACCTTATGGTGGCTGTTTTCCCAGATTCAAAGTGGGAGATCAAGCATCTGAACCAGTGTCCAGTAGGAGGCGCTCTATTCAATCTGACTCAGCACTGCTTCCCAGTAACGTCTTCTTTAAACGGACCTCACCCCGGACCAGTGGAAGACGACACCACACCAGCAGAGTCAGTTTGGACTGTCCTACAGCTACCATTCACATTTCATTTTAGATTTTAAGGGGAAAATGTTAACGTCATAATTATTTAGATAATCCCAATTACATATATATATATATATATATATATATATATATATATATATATATATATATATATATATATATATATTTTTTTTTTTATTTTTTTTTTTTTATTTTTTTTTATATAAATGCTGTTTTGTTGAACTATTTATCAAAGAATCCTGGGGGGGTTACATACACAAACATTTTAAGCAGCACAACTTTTTTCTATGGAAGTTTGTTTCCACCATGGAATAAAACAAACAAAAAAAGTTAATTGTGACTTTAGCTCAATTCTGACTTTTTCTCGCAATTACGAGATTATATCTCACAATTCTTTTCCTCAGAAATCTGAATTATTATGCAATTCTGAGTTTATATCTCATAATTCAGACTTGAGCACCAAATCAGCATATTAGAATGATCATGTGACACAGAAGACTGGAGTAATGGCTGCTAAAAATTCAGCTTTGGCATTGGGTATAAATTACATTTAAAAATCTATTAAAAACTTAATTTAAATTGTAACAATCATAATATTAACGTTTTACTGTATCAGCTCTTGCTGAGCATAAGAGACTTCTTTTAAAACCATTACAAAATATTACTGCCCCCAAACTTCTGAAGATTATGTATTATATTATATTAACATAATTTGTGTTTCATGTTATCAGGAGGAATCAATACATAAGACGCTGGACAAGGCCTTGCAGGCAGCTTTTCTAATGAAGCAGACCACGGACAGGATGGCAGACGCTCTCTCTGCTGACCTGGCCAAGGCTCAGCTCCAGAGGAAGTTACAAGGCCTACATCCTCTCAGCAGCAGAGCGGGCAGTTAGCTGTGCTGTAATTCACTCTTTCCAGAAAACAAAAATTGAATCCTTTCATACATCTGCTTTTCACATAGATTTAATAATGTCTGAAGATTTTGCATTATTATCAAATAAAAAAAATAGCTGACATGAAAGTTTGTATTTTTTCTATTTGTAATAATGATCAATAGGGGGCAGAATAGAGCCTCTTAATGTCTCTTTTTTTAATGTCTGCAGTATAACATATCATAAAACACATCATAAAAGATTTCCTCCTTGATTTCCATCATCACATACCATCACGTCATTAAGGAGAAGGTGAGTTTTATTGAAACTAGGGCTTTTTAGTGTTAAATTCCCATAAATGTCCCTCGGTTTCAAACGACAATACATTTTTTTGCCATATCACCCACTGGCAATCACAAGCCCGAAAAATGACACCAGTCTAGTTTCTGACAATATCTTGTGTGTGTGGTAAGCCTCTGGTCATTGCTGTTGTTCATGTAAAGCAGACTGCACTCTTTTATTGGTGTACAATTAATAATCTGTTGAAAACAACCTATGTAATTTAGAACCGGAGTGCAATGTAATGTCTGAAAGTATGAAACTAGAGGAGACTGGGGTAACATATTTGCTTTTTTATAGACTTTTTTGTTTTGTTTTTCCCCCACCAACTCACAGACCACTGAAAGTAACAGTACTAATAATATATGGTATTTACATAGATTAACACTACATTATAAATTTGATTAAAAAAATAATATATATATATATATATAATGTGCACTATGGGAAGAAGGCAAGCCGGCAGAGGCAGTGTGATGCTTTGGGCAATGTACTGCTGGGAAACCTCCATGTGGATGTTATTTTGACACGTACCGCCTACCTAAGCATTGTTGCAGATGTACACCCTTTCATGAAAACGGTTTTCCTTGGTGGCTGTGGCCTCTTTCAGGATAATGCAGGATAATGCGCCCTGCCACAAAGCAAAAATGGTTCAGGAATGGTTTGAGGAGCACAACGAGTTTGAGGTGTTGACTTGGCCTCCAAACTTCCCAGATCTCAATCCAGTCGAGCATCTGTGGGATGTGCTGAACAAACAAGTCTGATCCATGGAGGCCACATGGCCCACCTCGCAACTTACAGGACTTAAAGGATCTGCTGCTAATATCTTGATGCCAGATACCACAGCACACCTTCAGGGAGCTAGTAGAGTCAGCTGTTTTGACAGCAAATATGTATGTATGTATGTAGTCGTGGTCAAAATTGTTGGCACCCCTGATAAATATGATCAAATAGGCTGTAAGAAATAAGTCCGCATTGGGCCCCACTTTATATTAGGTGGCCTTAACTACTATGTACTTACATCAAAAAATAAGTACAATGTACTTACTGTGTTCATATTGTATTGCAAAACACCTTTGCTGATATTGAGGTGGGATACGGGTAGGGTTAGGGACAGGTGTGGTGGGATGGGTGTAAGGGAAGTGTCAACTGTGTAATTACAAATGTAACTACAGAAATTAATTACAGATGTAATTACATGAAGGTATTTTTAAAAATGTAAGTACAATGTAAAAACATGTATGTACACAATAAGTGCAATGTATCAAATTATTAATTAAAATGTTAGTACTTTAGTTAGTAAAATGTTAGTTAAGGACACCTAATATAAAGTGGGTCCAAAAATGGGGGTAAATTATATTATAAAAAAAAATGCTTTTCTCCAAAACACATTGGCCACAATTGTTGGCACACATACAAAATTTTTTGAGTAAAATATATCTGAAGTATATTCTCATTAATATATTTTTTATTTATTTTTTGCACACCAGGGTGACAAGGAACATGAAATTGTGCAGTCATGACTTCTTGTTTCACATGAGTATAAATATGAGCAAACACAAAGGCCAAATTCCCTTAATCATTCATCACAATGAGTAAAACCACAGAATATTGTTCTGATGGGCAGCAAAAGATTATTGAGCTTCACAAAACAGAAAGTGGCTGTAGGAAAATAACTAAAGCATTGAAAACCCTTTATTTCCACAATCAGGGAAATAATTAAGAAGTTCCACTCAACTAAAGATGTTACGAATCTGCCTGGAAGAGGACGTGTGTCTATATCGTCCTAATGCACGGTGAGGAGTAAAGTTTGAGTGACCAAAGACTCTCCAAAGATCACAGATGGAGAATCGCAGAGATTAGTTGAGTCTTGGGGTCAGAAAAAACCAAACAACCCCTACATCTCAACATGTTTGGGAGGGATTCAAGAAAAATCCTCCTTGCTCATCCAGAAACAAACTCCAGCATATTCAGTTGTCAGACTGAGTGGGAGCATCGTGGTGGGAGCGGTGGCACTGTGTAATCGATTACAATCAACCAATCAGCTGTTCAATTTAAAGGTGCAGTATGTAGTATTTATGAGGATCTTTTGACAGAAATGCAATTTAATATACATGTTTTCAGTGGTGTATAAAGACCTTACATAATGAACCGTTATGTTTTTATTACCTTAGAATGAGCTACTTAATACATCTCAATACACTGTTCGTCCCCTTACATTGATATCGCTATTTTGTGCTGTCATGTTTCTACAGTAACCCTAAACGGACAAACTTCTCTGCAGAGCGCTCTGCTCTCTCCGACCACATCATTTTTGTCCTGACTTTGTCCTGTCACAGACTTTTGTTCACACTGTGGTGTAAAAGGTTGCATTAGCAATTAAAGAAGAAAAAAAAACACTTAAGCAAAACATGGTCAGGTCAAAGTATCTGAATAATTTTAGTCCCAAATTTTTATACATTTTATAACTATTTGAAGAATTTTTGGGTATAATGTGTCACGGTTTACTTTATTTTGCTACATAAAATATATTCTCCTGGCAGATTTGTTTCACTTGCTGTAGCATGCAGGTTCTAAGCATGATTGTATTACATTATTCTTCATTACAATGGAGAAACTTCACAGGTGTGATTCTTGTCTTCTATAATGTCACGTTCAACGTTTCATTGGGAGAGTTACACTGCAAACAATCTCCTGTAGCAATTGCAGTGTAAAATACACTAAATTTACAGACACTTAAAATGAAAAGGTCAAATGAACCTATCAGATGTCCTTCTCCCATGACTCCCATGAATATGTTACAACTCTGATGCTAAGTCTCTATTGAATACCCAACAATGCTGAGGTAAAAACAACCTATCAGTGACCCAGATAAGTGGGATTTACAGGGTGGGATTTTGAGTTGTGTGCCATCATCCCCCACTCCCAAACCAAATGAAATAGATGCGCTATTCTTTTTTTCCTTTCATTATTGACCCTTTGGTCATTTTTTACATATTAAATGTGTAGCGAGGTGAGTTGTTTTTAAAACATTTAATTTGACTTCTGAACTAAAACACACCATGGCACACTTTTTTTTGCTCCGACAGTTAGGTGTGTGGTTATACACACACACACACACACACACAAAATTTTTTTTTTCATACAGCACCATGATAATGTAGCTGCTGAACCTGAATCGCATGATCAGATCTGGCTTATGAGTACCGATCTGTTCGAGTGCCGCTGTTTCAATGACACTGGCGTTTTTTTCTAGCTTCTGTCCTTTCCCAAAGTAATGCCCTTTCCACATTTAAATAAAAGGAAATGGGAAAAAAGGTACAGTACCATTTTAAAGTTTGGGGTCTGTTTTTGAAAGAAGTCTCTTCTACTCACCAAGACTGCGTTCATTTGATCAAAAAAACAATAAAAACAGTAATTGTGAAATTTCAAATAACTGTTTTCTTTTTTTTTTTCATTTATAAAATGTAATTTATTCCTGTGAGGGCAAAGTTAAATTTTTAGCATCATTACTCCAGTGTCACTTCAGAAATAATTCTAATATGCTGATTATAGTGCTCAAAAATAAAAATAAATTCTTATTGTTATCAATTGTTGAAAACTGTATTATTTTTGCCGAAACCATGATTATTATTATTTTTTTTTCATAATTTAAATACATTTTTGCTGAATACAATTTTTAATTTCTTTCAAATACTAAAATAAAATCTTACTGAAGCCAAACTTGTGAATGATGGTGTATCGCCTGACATGTTTCTTTTAAATGAGAGATTTGAATGAATTCCCTAAGCACTGGCTATAGTAACAGCAAAGCTGCATAGTCAGTTTTGGAGATTTTTCATTATACAGCAGTCATGTTGATGGCTGTATACATAACATAACAGAACACCCCTAAGCTGGAGCAACCTAAGCCAGCACTAATTTGTTGCACCATACAAAATGAACTGACAGTTTGGTTTCTGCTTTGGTTTTGAAATTCCCATGTCCTCTAGAAAGGAAATTAAGCTCCCTGTAAGATATACTATAGCATGTCATGACAGGAATCAACCACAGATTTATGACTTTTATACTTCCTCTGGTCATTCAGCAACATGGATCATTTGACACTGATTACACAGACGCATTTCGTCAGAGTCTAGGTTCTTTAGCTCTAATCCAACACACACACACACACACACACACACACACACACACACACACACACACACACACACACACACACACACACACACACACACACACACACACACACACACACACATGTTGTGTTTCCATGTTTTATGGGGACATTCCATAGGCGTAATGCATTTTATACTGTACAAACCGTATTTTCTATCCCCCTACACTGCCCCTGCCCCTAAACCTACCCATCACAGGAGACATTCTGCATTTTTACTTTTTCAAAAAACATCACTTAGTGTGATTTATAAGATGTTTTCCTCATGGGGACCAAAAAATGTCCCCACAAGGACAAAAATTTGGATATTGCCATCTTTGTGGGGACATTTTGTCCCCATACCGTAGGGATTACCAGTCCACACACACACACACACACACACACACACACACACACACACACACAGTTTTCACTATCTTTGTGGGGACTCTCCACAGGCATAATGGTTTTTATACTCTACAAACTGTATTTTCTATTCCTTTACACTAACCCTACCCATCACAGAAAACTTTCAGCATTTTATTTAAAAGAAAATAATAATAATAAAATAGTAATTTTTTTATACACAACAATGCTGCCCTACAAAGGCAGCAACAGGACCTTAGAAAGAAAAAAGAACTCGCTACATTGTGGAACTGAGAAAAAATTACTTTAAATATTTTTAGTTATCCAGCCAAATTAATTATAGGTAGAACACTGGAAATGTTTGTTTGTTGGAAATGTCTTTGTTATATGGAGCAGTTTGGTAGCCTATTCAGTGGATAGCGGACTAGCCCATTCATGATATAGGCTGCTAGCTAGCTAAATCAAGTAGATTGCGATCTATCTAATATGTTAGTCTAATGCACATTTTGTGTTACACAAATTTTTGTCTGTGTTGATGTCTGATGTCTGTGTCCATCTCAACCATCATTTTTCTTCGAGCAATGGGCCATCCAAAACAACCACTGAACTATTTGTTTGACCCACACTTTTATTCAAGGAATTGTGTGTGAGAAGTGCTTTAGTGACAGATACATTGTAATATAAACACAGCAAACTTTATTGGACAGTAAAAGAAAGGCAGAATACCATAACCCAAGGCACAGTAATTTCTGAACAATGGCTAAACAATAGCAGAATACCCTAGCTCAGTGCTTCATGATTGCTTCAAAACAAAGGCAAAGAGCAGTACTGGTGTTACGGGCATCTGCCAAGGTTTCTCCACCAAAAATGAAGTTACTGCCTTTTGCCTTTGCATGGCAGAATTTACATCACATGTCTGTAACAACACATTTAACGTACAAGCATACAAAACAAAAAAACACCGGGGCTCATATTACATGAAAAGCAGAAACCAACAAAGTATGTACTTTGGGAGTCAGAGTTAATAATACATTGCAGTCAATAACCACAGATATAAGCAATAAATCAGGGTTAATAGTGCACATTAAAATGCAATATACACACACACACACACACACACACACACAAGATCCCAGTAATCTCACACTTGTTTCTGTTTCTGAAGAGATCTCAATAATATAAAACTTTTTTAGGCTTGCTAAGACACCAAAGCACAAAATCTCAATATGAAGTCTCAATATTAACTCAAATATTTCTCATCAAGTTCTTTTAAAATCTATTTCTTCTATATAGGCTACTTTAACTATTAAAGGTCAAACAAAACAAAACACAGCCTGAGCTATGAAAGAGAATGTAATATGATAAATGCCTCTTTTCAGATTTGTAGCCTACTTTCTCAGTTCATAATAGGGATTAATATCATTGATACTATTTTATTTTGAAGTATTGTCTTGAGTTTATATTTATAATAGAACAGTTGATGTCTGTGTATTTGATAACAATAGAACAAGCATTGCTGAACAGCCCATTCATCAGGCAGAGTGCATCTCTTTGTGTCTGTCCTCAAGTGTATTGATGCGTACCTGAGTGTGTCGTCCTCTAGCACTGATAGGTCCTCTCTCTCTCTTCCTGGCAGAGGGAGGGGGCAAACGTGAGCACCCGCTGCTCCCAGAACAATAAAATACCTGTTGGATGGTAATAGGAAAAAAAAAAAAACAGAACTTAAGCCACAGCCATTACCCTGCAGAAATAGAGAGTCAAATCAGCAGAAGGAAGTGTGCCCTAAAGGCAGCTGAACAGAACCAAATTTGAGACATGGAGTCGAAATATTTACATATTTTTAATAGCGTCTTATTGATTATCATTGTGCCACAGGTAAGAATAACTATTCTGCTTTCTTTATACATACAATAAGTTCTGCTTTAACTGTGCCTTGATGGAATAGATTTTAAAAGCATATTGAGATTCTTAATAAAGAGTTATATATTTTAAAAACAGGTTATTTGTATTGCACAGAACAATAGTCCTTTTATCATACTACTGTAAAGTTTTGTAGTTGTACATGCTTTCATGCTGTATAGGAAAAAAAAAATGCTTTGGATCTAAAATCTGTGCTGAGTGATGCTCAAATGAGCCTCCTTGGCTACTAATGGCACATAATACCAAATGAAAGAGTAATAGTTGTCCCTGATATAAGCAAGGAAGAATGGATGCTTTCTAATATGTTTTATATATTTTAAAAATGATTTGTTGTATTTCTGCTCTTGATTTACAGATATGCACAGCAAATGGTAGGAGATCTTCAATATTTGTCCTATATTGAAAACTGGTTATTTGTAGCATTAAATTATCGTTCAAATACACAATAGTAATGGATACATTAACCACAAAACTGTCAACATGTCAAATCTTAAATTCTACTTTTAAAAATTGTCAAGGCACCCATTATGTGGAATGACCGAGATGTGTTTTCATCTTTGAGCAATAATGATTTTTTTTAAAAACAGTATTAAGATTATTCTGCAATTCTCTCTCTGCAGACATCACGTTATCCGTGTTCACCGTCACCTCTAAAAGCATGACGGTACGCTGGAGCGGACATACCGGCACGAGCTCGTACAAAATCACCGCCACGCCGAAAAACTCCCCAGAGCCTTCGGTGTTCGCGCAGTTTAGCGGCAGCACGGTGATGGGCTCTGTTTACTCTTTGTCCCCAAACACTGTGTATAGGATGCGGGTCGAAGCCATGGGCAATGCGGGGAACGTGCTCAGCAGCGCCGAGACGGAGGAGACTACAGGTGAGGTGACCTCTGACTTCTGCAAGTGAGTGTTGTTGGACACGAGCTGCCGTGATAATCTTTAAACCGATGCAAAATGGTTTTTTTTTGTGTGGTCTTAAATGGGTGACTTTTTAATTGATCTCTTAAAAATAACAAAAAATTAAGTATTAATTTTATTATATATATTTTAGATTGTGTTAAATATTAAAATTAAATTAAATAAATATTAAAAGTAGAATACCGAATATTATGTTTTAATATTTATATAATTTTGTTATTTATTTTATTTAATAATTTAATAAACAAATTAAGTTCTACGTTGAACAACAGTCTTTAATATTTATTTATTTATTTATATAAATTATGTAACAATATTCACGATTGTTGGAACCAAATGTAAAAACACTTTGAGCCGCAATCTTCATAAAGGACACTTTACAATTTACTTATTTGTTTATTCATAAAGCACTTTAAGCTGCAATCTTTTGTGATATGTTCTCTACACATTAAATTAAAATTATTTAAATAACAGTGCTTTGATCTACCATTAATATTTATATAATTGTGTTATTTATTTTATTTAATAATTTAATAAACAAATTAAGTTCTACGTTGAACAACAGTCTTTAATATTTATTTATTTATTTATATAAATTATGTAACAATATTCACGATTGTTGGAACCAAATGTAAAAACACTTTGAGCCGCAATCTTCATAAAGGACACTTTACAATTTACTTATTTGTTTATTCATAAAGCACTTTAAGCTGCAATCTTTTGTGATATGTTCTCTACACATTAAATTAAAATTATTTAAATAACAGTGCTTTGATCTACCATCGTTATGAAATTAAGCAATAGCTAGAAATAAAGATTAATTATTAATATTGACAATTATTAATATTGACAACATGATAAATTATTAATATAAATATTCATTATTTATAATTAATAATAATAATAATTATATTTATAAAATAACTATTATTATGTTTTTATATTGTGTACCATCAGCTCCTGAGATTCCCTTCATAGATCAGGTTTACTCCAAGCGCAGTGATAGCATCACGGTGGAGTTCGGTCTAGTGTTTGGTGCCACCGGCTACATCATCCGGGCAGAGAACGAGGATGGGTTCTTCTCTGAAACCCCGGTGGTAACTTCCCCCGGGACAGTGATGAATCTGCTGCCTTATATCCAATACACCCTCAGCGTGATGTCCGTCAACACTGGGGGAAGGAGTCAGCCTTCTCTGCCCATGAGCACTAAGACAGGTAAACTGACTGTAAACTGACTCCAGACTTTAATTAAAACATCTTCTGCTTGATTTAAAAATGCATTTCAATTAATACACAGGCTTTTTATACTTAAAAAAAAAGACATCTCTGCTGTTTTGTGGCAGAAACAAAACAGTTTGAACCAGCCTATGGTGGTGTGCTGGGGAAACTAGTGTTAAACCGATTAAGCTGGTCTCCCCAGCCAAAACAACCAGCACCAAAACCCCTCTTAACACCATCAAATCAAGTCAGACTGACCAGTTGACCAGTCTGACCACTCGAACTGGTGGCCAGCTCAAACCAGCAAACCATTTTAAAGTGAATTTTTGCATCTCAAGAGAAATAAAATAGAACTAGTGTACATTATTCAAAACCAGTGTGTCATGCAATCTTTAATCGAAACAGTTTTACTACATAATATATGTTATGTATGAAGTTTTGCCCTCAAATCCATGTCATAACACTAAAAAACTTGAGTAAAAAGTGTGCCGTGTATCCTTCCAACCAAAACAGACATCTTTATATAAAGCACATTTACTACAGACTACACACCATTGACAATAATGAAAACTGAGCCCTAGTCCCTGTTTGGTCGACAATGAATTGGTATTTAAAACCTTTAACAATAACACAGTATTGTTTACTCCAGCTATTGTGCAGAGTTGGTACCTCTGGCTCTACAAACTGTTGACTGTAACTGCATCTTTAGTTGGACTTTATACCCAAAACTGTATGAAAAGATAAACCATGAGAACTAGGCTGTCGCCTCTCCCCAAGGACCGGCTTGACTTAACATAAGGAGGATGGATTTCATAAAGTTTCATATATAACAACAGAATATTCTCTCTATCCCATTTCACCTTACAGACACACTGCAGGTTATTTTCATCTCAAGCCCTTATATCTGTCCCTACAGACATTTTTGTATCATTTTAAATCTAATTAGCTGTAATCTTTTAGCTGTAATGATCGAAACTCACCACCAGGGGCAGTAATAGTTTGGTCTTTGCATTTGCTGATGCTCTCGGACTGTTGGTTAGTTAGTTAATTTACTCACCCTCCTGTCGTTGCAAACCTGTAAAACAATTGTAAACACAAATGAAGATGATTTTAATAATCAGAGATTTCTGTCCCTCCATTGACAGTCTACACAACTACCACTTTGACACTTCAAAAAATTAATAAAGGGATCGTAAAATGAATCATTATGAATCAAGCAGTTTAGTCCAAATTTTAGTCCAGAGACTCAATTGTTTATAGGATAAACATATATTTTTTAGGCTTTTATTCATGGGCATTAGAATAAAAATATAAAATATATATAAAAAAATGTGGGTGAGGTCCTTCCCCAGAAAAAGTAATTAACGGAGAGTCTATTAAGACTAAAGTGCAAATAACCTGCCTTGTTGAGAAGGGTCTGTCTGCATTCTGCGGATCTACAAACCACGCCCCTTCAATTATGCCTATTACAAGAAGTTACAACCCCCAGCAAGAAGCAAGCATGGATGTCATTATTAATAATTATTTAATTTTTCATGTATTAAATATTTGTAAGATGAGTTTATATTTCTTTCGAATCTGAAGTATCAGTGTTAAAACATACTATCAAATTAATACAGACTCATGGTAATTATAGCTACAAAAAACACACCTAAACTGATATGTGAGTTAATGACGGTTTATATGTGAATAAAAGGCTAAATTCAATCTGTTCATCGTATAAAGCGATCACATCTCTTCAGAAAATTTGGACTAAACCGCTCAATTCATATGGATTAGTTTTACGATATCTTTATGAACCTTTTGAAGCGTCAAAGTTTCAGTTGTGTAGCAATGGAGAGAAATCTCTCAGATTTCATTAAAAATATCTTCATTTGTGTTCTGAAGATGAACGAAAGTCTTAAGGGTGAGTAAATGATGACAGAATTTTCATTTTTGTGTGAACACATTCCATTCCTTCTGTCCAATTGAAATTATTGATTTATTTATTAAATTATTGATTTACTCTCTTTGCAGTGCTGGTGGCCCCAGATCTACGTTCCAGCTCCCCCGGCAGTGACACCATTATGATCAACTGGGATCCAGTGAACAATGCTGTGTTATACACCTTGGTCATGATCATGGAGGGTTCAGACACACGGGTCAGACTCAACACTTCTGAGACCAACATGACCTTTAGTGGCCTTAAGCCTGGCACTACCTACTCCATCATGGGCAATGCCTGGGATCCTGATGGTAAACAAGGAGATTACACCACCGTCAGCCAAATCACACGTAAGTACTCATTTATAGAATTTTAAACGCTATATTTCAATAAGCCGTTTGTCTTTTTTATGAATTTTTGTTGTTGAAAGAGGCAGGACTTAAGGGCAGTTCATATCAAGATAACTATATCACACTATAACCATCAGGATAAAAATATAGTTTTAAAAATCATAAAAAATGTAAAACACTGGAAGAGTACACAGAACAACAATTTAGTTAAATCACTTTCAGATTTTTTTTTTTCAGTTGAAGAATGATAAAAAATTGCCAGCCAATCAGAATCTTGCTTTAAAGAGCTCACGCATTTAACACGACAGATGACAAAACTGTGGTACGTGCTTATAATTAACAGAGCGTTATCGTGTGCTGGTGTGGACAATAATATACACTGCCATTCAAATGTTTTTGATCTGTAAGATTTTTTTATAAGAAGCCTCTTATGCTCACCAAGGCTGCATTTATTTATTATTAAAAATACAAAAATAATGTTTTTTTACATTATTAAAATGCTATTTTACATTATTAAAATGTAAAATAACTGTTTTCTATTTAAAATGTAATTTATTTCTGTGATCATCAATGTCTTCTGAAGTGAAACAAAAGGTGTATGTGAGAAAAAGACTTATTTTACACTTTTTAAACTATAAACCATTGTTTTGCATCGCATCGTAATCCTCAACACCCACGTGAGTTTCAAAAGTTCACACTTCACAACGTTGTATTTTACGTCAAACTCAAAAAACAGTGTTTGACAGTTGGCCAGACGTGATGGTTTATAGTTTAGAAAGGTTAAAATGTTAGTATTTGTCTCACATAAACTTATTGTTTCACTTCAGAAGACATGGATTATCGTCGTGTTTGTTTTGCAATGGTTTTTTGAATCGTCAACTTTGAGGGACACATTCACTTGCATTATATGGATTGACAGAGATGGATTATTTTTCTAGAAATCTCTGTGTTAAGATGACGAAAGAAAGTCATAAACATCTGGGACATCCCTTGTCTGGGAAGTGTCACTCTATGTACAAGATAAGCTCTGTAAAGTTTGTAAAATGTTTAAAACATTAAATTCACAACTTTTCTTTCTCTGTTCCACTCTCTACAGGTCCTCCTGTCCCTGGAGATGTGCAGGTTCAATTGACGCCGGGTCGCTCTATCGATCTGATGGTGAACTGGCAGTCAGTCCATGGCGCCAACACATACATTGCTGTGAGCTCAACAGGCCAGAACTGCAGCTCCTCAGACATCTACTGCATAATCAGCCCTCTCAGCTGCAGCCAGAACCACACCATCACCGTTGTAGCATCGAACCAGGCCGGAACCAGTGACCCTTCAAACCCAGAGGACCTTCTGACCTGTATATTTTACTCACACATGAATGCACACATATGAAAACCTCACATACACATTTATAAAGAGTTGTGCAGTTGGTTGTCATCTTCTTTGAATCATTTTCAGTCCCATGTCCTCCTGACTCGGTCTGGATTGAGGAGGTGACCACAGGGAACTGCTCCGTCATGTGGTCTGAGGTTCCGTGGGTGGAGTACTACATCGCCTACGTGAAGAGCGATGATGGCTTAGAGGAAAACTGCAACACCACCAGCAGGGCCTGCTACTTCCAGTGCAACTGCGGATACACGTACCTCTCAAGCGTATTTTCTTACAACCAGGCCGGGTCCAGTCCACCAGGACAAACAGTCAACTATACTACAAGTTTGTATTTTACACAGACAGATTTACATTTATTCATATATATATATATATATATATATATATATATATATATATATATATATAAATAAAATCAAATTTCGCTCTCTCTCTCTGTCCTCAGTCCCGTGCTGTCCAGAGGATGTGTCTGTGTCGCTGATTTCCACAGAAACTTTAGAGATCTCATGGTCAGCAGTTCGCGGAGCAGAGTTATACGAGACGATTGCTGCAGACGGAAGTGAATGGATCCACTGCAACGACACGGCTCCTGTGTGCGCACTCTCTGATCTCACTTGCGACAGTTTGTACAGCGTGGTGGTGCGGCCCTGCAGTGAGATACAAGGATGCAACAACACCTGTAGTGCACATAAACGCAGAACAGGTACACACACAAAAAATATCCATTTGCACATGAGCCCACCAGATACTAATGTGCAATATGCCTCATACAAAACAGTGCCATGGAGATAACATGTTTGGTTGTACATTTATACATAGTAGTACCATGGTATTATTTTGGAAGTATTTTGAGTACGACGTAAATACAATATTACTACTAATACAAATATTATTATTATTGTATTTACATGGCACTCCAAAAAGTATTTCCAAAATGCCATGTTATAGTAAATATTATTATTATTATTAATCATTATATTTATATCAATTTTAAAAATATTTGTTTTCATGTATCTGTTTTCATTATAACTTTACATAAGAAAACAAAAATGCCAAAAAAAGTGTGCAATATGCCATAATATGCAAAAATGTACCAAGGCGATACAATGTTTTGTTGTACATTTACCATAGCAGTACCATGGTATTTTTTTGCCATGTATATACAACAATAATATGAATTATTATTATTATTATTTGCATTGTATTCACATGGTACTCAACATACTTCCAAAATACAGTTATAATAATACTAATAATAATAATATATATAATAATATATATATATATATAATATATAGTGCCTTTAGACAAAAAATAGATATGAAATTAAATATAATAAAGAATAATTAAAAAATAAACAATAAATATAAAGAATAATTTATAAAACATTAACAAAGGCATAAAAATAAGAAATTACTACTAATAAAAAAACACAAATTTAGGTTAAAGGCTTTCCTAAAAAAATTATGTAATAGAATTAAAGACTCTGACAGATAATGTGGAACCAAACCATGCAAAGCCTTATAAAATGGGACATTAATTTAGTACCGTGGTATATTTCAAAGTACCACAGTATTGCCAAGTATCTGATACCATCACTGTAACATGGTATCCATTTGTATGATATTCTGCTTATTTCTCTTTCAGCTCCCTGTGCCCCTGTGATCCTCAACGTGACTCAGGTGAACTCTTCCACTGTGGAGGTGTTCTGGACAGCTACAAACACTCAGGCCAACTACAGCGTGATCGCCATAGGTCACACCGACTTACTCACTTGCTCGTCCAGCGGCACTTCCTGTTACATTAGCGTGTCCTGTGGATCTGTATATGAGGTCAGCGCCTATGCCACCACTCCAGCAGGAGAGAGTCTTCCCAGCTACTCCATTCCCCTGGAAACAGGTGCTGTAGTGATGATGGAACGCCAGGTTAAAAATGGTCCAGCGATATAAAAATGTCCCCTCTCTCTCTTCAGGACCCTGTTGTCCAGAAACTCTGACTGTTGAACAAGTGACCCAGTCCATGACGAACATCACTTGGTCGACTGCCATAGGGGCACAGTCCTATGTCACGTCTTTGACGTCCCCCAGAGGTCATGCCAAATGTCACACCATGGACAGCCACTGCCTTTTGGGATGCATTACATGTGGCACAAGCTACAATGTATCACTGGAGGCTTTTAGCATGACTGGACATAAAACAGAGTGCAGTTACCATGGTTTCTCCTCAAGTGAGTTAAGTGGTTTTCTCATGACAGATTTAACATGTGACTACATGACTGGTTAATGGTCATTTACTCTAGCAGGTGCTTTTGATTCAACCTGTCTTTAGTCCTTTGTTCAACCTATCCTTAGTACTTTTTTCTATTGTTTTACATTTTAAAAACCAACAGACTTGAAAAGTGCTTGTGCTCTTACATTAAAGAAAATAAATAAATATCAATTGTATTCATAAAAAATTTACAGATAGCATTATTATTATGAAAGACAACAGGGCCAGCAATCGTTTGGATACCAACATTTTTCAGATGATCTTCTTTTGTGTTCAATAGAACTAATACAGGTTTGGAACAACTTGAGGGATAGTAAACAATGACCGAATTGTTCTTTTTGAGTGAACTGTCCCTTTTTTATGATTTTTTAAAATGGTTTTATTCATGATTTATGAGTCATTTCTGTACCTTCCACTTTCCCATCTCATTTCCTTTACCTGTGACCTTTCTCAGGCGCGTGTTGTCCATCCAGCGTGAAACTCTACCGCATGGCTAACAACACTCTGCGGGTGTACTGGCGCTCTTCTCCTGGTCTGTACAACTACACAGCCGACCTGTACGGTACCAGATCCAACTACACCTGCAGCACGACTCAAGGGGCTACCGCATGTGACGTCTCCAACATCATGTGTGGGGAAGTGTACACCGTCGTAGTCGCCCCCCTAACACAGGAGGGTTCGAAGGTTACATTCTGCCCCAGAAAACTCTACTCAGGTACAAAAAGATGTAATAAATAAAAAGTTGGCGTGCCAGTCGTATGGTCCAAAAAGGTTGTACCTAGTCTCTTAATGAGTCATGGGTGTGTATTGGGTGTCACATGCAATAAACCAATCAGAGTCTCATCTCCCATTCCCTTTATGGTTGGCCAGTTTTTGTTGGTCAATGGTGTAGTCGTTCTCAGTTGCCTCAAAATAGCAATACGCCAACAATGTGCCTGAACACACCTTGTTTTCAGACCGGCATGCCAGATGGGTGTGAGTCCATTTAAGTCTATTTAAACAACTGGACGTGAAAATGATAACTGCGTCAGGCTGAAACTATCAAAAAAACACTTGCATTGTGTCTGCCACTGCATTGCGCTACATGTATATGGACTGATTTCCATGTTTCTTTGTCTTTCAGTATCCTGCTCTGGAAACACAGTGGGAATGGGTGTGTATTTGCATTGAAACTTATCTAGAACCATATATTTTTTATTAAATATTAGTATTATATTTTATTAAAATATAAATATATTGTATATACTATATAATATTTTATATATATACACAAGCTCTCCTAAGCACGTTCCTTATGACTCAGTGCTACATAACTGCTCTTTCTGTATATCTGCAGTGATCTATCGAGGCCGGAGGAGCGTGGACTAGAACCCTATTGTGAGTGATCGCACATAAATTATGAACGTTTACATTTACTGTCATCACACACACACACACACACACACACACACGTTTGTTTTTGTGAAATGTGGGGACATTCCATGGGCGTAATGCATTTTATACTGTACAAACCGTATTTTCTATCCCCCTACACTGCCCCTGCCCCTAAACCTACCCATCACAGGAGACTGTGCAGTTTACTTTCTGTGAAAAACCTCATCCTGTGTGATTTATAAGCATTTTGAAAAGTGAGGACATGGGAACGTCCTCATATTTCACCCTCTTTTGTAATACCTATGTCATACCCATGTCATTATACACATTTGTGTCCTGATATTTCACAAAAACATGCCCACACACACACACACACACACACACACACACACACACACACACACACACACACACACACACACACACACATGTTTGTTTTTGTGAAATGTGGGGACATTCCATGGGCGTAATGCATTTTATACTGTACAAACCGTATTTTCTATCCCCCTACACTGCCCCTGCCCCTAAACCTACCCATCACTGGAGACTGCGCAGTTTACTTTCTGTGAAAAAAACCTCATCCTGTGTGATTTATAAGCATTTTGAAAAGTGAGGACATGGGGAACGTCCTCATGTTTCACCTTCTTTTTGTAATACCAATGTCATACCCATGTCATTATACACATTTGTGTCCTGATATTTCACAAAAAGATGCACGCTCGCTCACTCACTCACACACACACTCACTCTCACACACACACACACACACACGCACACGCACACACACGCACACACAAACACACACACACATGTTGTGTTTTGATGTTTTGTGGGGACATTCCATAGGCGTAATGCATTTTATACTGTACAAACCATATTTTCTATCCCCCTACACTGCCCCTGCCCCTAAACCTACCCATCACAGGAAACATTCTGCATTTTTACATTTTCAAAAAACATCACTTAGTGTGATTTATAAGATGTTTTCCTCATGGGGACCAAAAAATGTCCCCACAAGGACAAGGATTTTGGATATTGCCATCTTTGTGGGGACATTTTGTCCCCATAACGTAGGAATTACCAGTCCACTCACTCTCTCTCTCTCACACACACACGCACGCACGCACGCACGCACGCACGCACGCACAAACACACACACACACACACACACAAACACACACACACACTCACACACTCACACTCTCTCTCTCTCACACACACATACACACACACACACACACACACACACACACACACACACACACACACACACACACTCACTCTCTCTCTCTCTCTCTCTCTCTCTCTCTCTCTCTCACACACACACACACATACACACACTCACTCTCTCTCTCACACAAACACACACACACACACATACACACACTCACTCTCTCTCTCACACAAACACACACACACACACACACATACTCACTCACTCTCTCTCTCACACAAAAACACACAGACACACACACACACACACACACACACACACACACACACACACACACACACACACGGGACAGAGTCTCATGGGACAGATTTACCCAGGGCATTTACCCAGGGCATTACCCAGGGCGGTTGCATAAACTGCTAAGATTAGTCTTACAAATTAGTCATACATTTTTTTTTCTTTAACGCTGTTCAGAACTTTTTTAAGTCTTATTTGATCTTATTTGATACCAAAAACTGATTACCCCTAACTAAGCTAGTTGGTCATACACTCATATAGTTCTTACGTTCTTATTGTTTTCTAAGTATATTTATATGAAACAAAGTACAAAATAGTTTTTATACTACCTTCAATTGATGGTGATTTTAAAGTAAATGAGTCATATTTGTGTCCACAGAAGATCCTCTCAATAATGTGTTATAAGATAAATAAAACAAAATATTAGGATCATCGATAATGAGAATTATAAACAATCTCAGAACAGGACAGATTACAGTAAAGAGAATGAAAATTTTTTCATGAAAAACATGTTCTTTATGCACAATATGATATTGCACACTATACACCGATCCGGCATAACACTATATTGTAGTGAATAACACTGATTATTCAGCTCTTGTGGGGTGTTCCCGGACTGCAGTCGTCAATATTTATCAAAAGTAGTCGAATGAAGGAACAGTGGTGAACCAGTGACAGGGTCATGGGCGGCCAAGGCTCCTTGATGCAAGTGGGTAGCGAAGGCTGGCCCGTGTGGTCAGTTCAAATTGCTCAGGAAGTTAATGCTGGTTCTGATAGAAAGGAGTCAGAATACACAGTGCATCGCAGTTTGTTGAGTATGGGGTGTCAATCAGGGTGCCAATGCTGACCCCTGTCCACCGCCGAAAGCGCCAACAGTGGGCATGTGAGCATCAGAACTGGACCATGGAGCAATGAAAGAAGGTGGCCTGGTCTGATAAATCACGTTTTCTTTTACATCACGTGGATGGCCGGGTGCATGTGCGTTGCTGGGGAACACATGGCAACAGGATGCACTATGGAAAGAAGGCAAACTGGCAGATGCAGTGTGAAACCTTGGGTCCTGCCATCCATGTGGATGTTACATTGACACATACCACCTACCTAATCATTGTTGCAGACCATGTACACCCTTTCATGGAATCAGTATTTCATGCCTGTATATCAGAATTTTATGGCTGTGGCCTCTTTAGCAGGATAATGCGCCCTGCCACAAAGCAAAAATGGTTCAGAAATAGTTTGAGGTGCACAACAATAAGTTGAGGTGTTGACTTGGCCTCCAAATTCTCCAGATCTCAGCCCAACACCTGTGGGATGTGTTGAACAAACAAGTCCGATCCATGGAGGCCCCACCTCACAACCTACAGGACTTAAATGATCTGCTGCTAACATTCTTGGTGCCAGATACCACAGCACACCTTCAGGGGTCTAGTGGAGTCCATGCCTCGACGGGTCAGGGCTGTTTGGACAGCAAAAGTCATAATGTTATGCCTGATCTATATGTGTTTGTGTGTGTAGCATAGTTACATGAAACTAAAGACTTGATGTGACATGAATGATGTATAGGCCATATACATTTTCAGTGTGAATATGATCAAAGTTTGACCATCCACAAATATCCGGTTCTCATGTCTTTTTGTCTTCTGTTAAAGGACGGAGATGAAAGCAAATGGAGCTCTGACGTCATCAACACAGACAACAGCGCTTTCTCTTCTCACCGCTTTCATCTCGCCACATTCTTAATGTTTGCCAGAAATAGCAAAAACAATTGACTTGATGTGAAAATGTAATTGCATCTTTAAGAACTTTAAAAAGTAAATACAAAAATATATATTTCAATCAAATTGTTAACCATTTCTAAATGTGTCATATTTTATACACTTTCTTTTTTTATTTTGATGTTTTGCATTTATCCTGTAATTTCCTAATATTCATAGCATGACATGAAGCCCAAATATTTATATGTCTAAGTAATATCAAAATGTTACAAGAAAAATTTATCTCACAAGTTAAAAATCTTTGTTAATATAGCGTAATGATTCAAACAACACATTAAGCATTTGTAGGAAGTCCTCTAAGCAGCAAGCCTCCAAAGGAGTGGACCGGGGTCATGTGTGTTAAATGCAGGGCGGACCTCTTTTGAAGGTTATTGAGAAATATGAACAGCAGAAGTTTCATGTTCAGTGTCCGCCCCAGGTCATGTGTCTTTTGGATGATATATTACATTGAATTTGCATAATATGTATGTTTACTCATGGCCTACAGCCTGAGAACCTCAATTCAATAGCAGCCTTTAGCACTCTTAATAAACAGCATGAAGCATTATGTTTTGAGAATATATTTTTTATTAAGATTTACATTTTCTTAAACATTTTCCAACAATTTTTTCTTCTTTCAGAAATAGCCTAATTTTACAACAATTTATATATTTATTTTAATGAAAATGTTTTAGGGCTTCTAAGCTAATGCATTAATTCGTTTGACTGTTTAAATATGTTATCCATAAAGGATTATAAATTAAAAGATTTCTGCACACAGTGACACACAACACATTTATCAGTTGATGATGCAGAAACATTGTCTGTATTTGAAATGTAGATAAACATGAGACTCTGCATATCTTTGTATCTATCTAATGGCACATCTATTTATAAATGAATCATTTAAGCTGCAAAATCCCTCAAAGACATGGCATCATACAGCTACGTCATGAACATATTGTTATTGAGCTGTTATCATCTCCTTCATGAAAACCAACACACCATGAGGTATTATATTCTTGTACATAACACCAAATTTAGTGGCACTTGCCAAGATCAGCATTAACCTACTATTAGTTATACTTGATTTGAACACACCCCAAACCAGAATATTAAACTTCAGTTACTCATTCAGCAACAAGCTGAGTGATACCTCAAGTTTCACAGTCGGGGCTAAGATTAGGCCTTTAGTACAATAGTAGGCTACATTTAAATAGCTTTTATAAATGTGGCTTCACTCTAAAAATGCTGGGTTATTTGGCAACCCAACGCTGGGAACATATTCGACAGAACACATGCTGTTTTTTTTTTTTACCCAGCTTGTTGGGTTTATAGGCTACATGAATCCATTTACTGGGTTGTTTTTGCTGGGTCAGTCAGTTTGATATAGAAGGTTTTTAATTTTATAATAAAATATAATAAAAATGCACTCTAAAATATATGTTATATAGGACAGTAAGAACATTCCATATACAATATGGAGACGCTTGTGCAGCACAAGTTCAACAGCACTGCTAGTCAGTGGAGCGCAGCGCACGGCAGTTTAGAGCAGCGATATCGCGTCATTTTTCAGCCCTGGACGCGCATTCGTTTGGCAGGAGGTGAAACTTCCTCCTGGCGCTAGCTGGCGGGTCGTTCGGCTAGCGTTCCCAGCAGACTGTGACTAACATGTAAACAAAAAGGTAAATGTGAGACTACAGACATTTTTCTCGTTGTACAGTAATAATTTGATAGGAATACAATGTAATACAAACCTTAATTTAATTCAGGAAGTTCCCCTCAGGACGAGAGACAGAAGAACACAAAATGACCGTTGACAAATCATACTGTTTAAACCGGTTTGGCACAGACTACCCAACATTGGGTTACACACTGACCCACCGTGATGACCCAGAAGAAAAACAAAAGAAAAAGTTACAGAAAAACCCAGCGCTGGGTAAAAATATTTAAAAAATAACCCAATAAAATGACCCAGCAGGCTGAACACAGCATTTGGGTTAAAAATGTGTGCTGGTATGCATCTTGAGAAAGATGAATGGCACTAGTGACATATTAACTAAGCAAGTTGCTTTCAGTAAAAAACAACGACAAAAAAAAAAAAAAAAAAAAATTTTTAGTTTGAGACTATTCCATGGACATTAAAGACCAGAATATCAAAGAGACTTGGAGATAGTTAACAGCCACCTACACTATAGTAACCACATAACATCTCTCTCAAAAACCACACAGAACAACCTTACAAACATAGCAACAACATGGCAAGTAGGCTACTGCAACAATCAAGCATTATGGCATTTGTTTTTGCATGGGCAAGAGCCACTCACATTTTCTTTAGAAAATGGAAATCTATTAAAGTCTAATCTAATGACAAAATAAACCAGATATTTCCAATAAAATAAAATAAAGATTACTTATCTTAAAGATTTGTACTTTTTCTGAAGAAAATTTGAGTGGCACTGCAAGAAGTCGCCTGATATGAGGCATTAAATCATCACAAACATGCTGCTCGGCCTGCACATCAAAGTTTAATACTTTTGGGTTAGTTAGGATACGATGTGAACTAATGTAGAAAATTGACCAAACAACATATGATGATAAACTAAATACCATGAGTGCAATATAAGTCATTGTGGATAAAAGTGTGAGCCAAATGCATAAATAGAACAATAACATTGCTGACAAAAGCACTGATATGACAGAGAATGTGAGCCAGACCTGTCATGTCTTATAAAGACAAAAACATGCCTCAAATGTGAGACATGTATCGCTTCTGATAGAAAAGATGGGCTCAAACACGTGCCACACAGTGATGACACTGATAATTCATCCCACGGGAAAGAATCTTGATTACACTTTACAATAGCAGGTAAATAAATACTTTTATATTTTGTTTCTCTGAGAGAGCAAAGACATTAAATAGAGAACATGGTAACACTTTACAAAAAGATTTCATTAGTAAACATTAGTTAACTTCATTAGATAACATGAACTAATAATGAACTGCACTTTTAAAGCACTTTTTAATCTTTGTTAATGTTAATTTTAAAATGTACTAATACATTATTAAAATCAAAATCAGTTAATGCACTATGAACTTACATGAACTAACAATAAACAGCTGTTTTTTTATTAACTAATGGTAACAAATATTAACAAAGTAACACGTATTGCTCATGGTTAGTTCATGTTAGTTGATACATTAACTAATGTTATAATAATAATAATAGTTTGTTACATTTATATAGTGCTTTTCAAGGTACTCAAAGCACTTTACATATAGAAAGGGGGAATCTCCTCAACCACCACCAATGTGCAGCATCCACCTGGATGATGCGACGGCAGCCATATTACGCCAGAACGCCCACCACACACCAGCTGATTGGTGGAGAGGAGACAGAGTGATGATATATATATATGGGGATGTTTAGGAGGCCATGATGGACAGAGGCCAATGGGCAAATTTGGCCAGGATGCCGGGGTTAGACCCCTATGGGATTTTTAATGACCACAGAGAGTCAGGACCTCGGTTTAACGTCTCATCCGAAGGACGGTGCTTATTAGTGTCCCCATCACTATACTGGGGCGTTAGGACCTACACAGACCACAGGGTGAGCACCCCTGCTGGCCTCACTAAATGGTAAATGGACTGCATTTATATAGCGCTTTTAACAGACTAATGGCCATCGAAAGCACTTTACATATTGCCTCACATTCACCCATTCACACACCGACGGCGGTGTCAGCCATGTAAGGCGCCATCCAGCTCGTCGGGAGCAGCTGGGGTTAGGTGTCTTGCTCATGGACACCTCGACACCTGGTCAGGTGGAACCGGAGATCGAGCCACCAACCTTCTGGTTTGTAGACAATCTACATGAACCACTGAGCCACTGCCGCCCCAACACCTCTACCTCACTACCTAGTTTTCCCAGTTGGTCTCCCATCCAGGTACTAACCAGGCTTAGCCCTGCTTAGCTTCAGTGGGAAACCAGTCTTGGGCTACAGGGTGATATGTCTGCTGGCTAATAATGCTAACAAATAAAACCTTATTGTAAAGTGTTACCAAGAACATTTATGCCTTCTGTGCAAAAGGCCCCAATTATCTCACATGTGTCTATTAAGTGAATCTCAACAATGTCTCAAACTGTGCAGTGCAAAGTCTGCAATTAAAAGATGTTTTCATTTTAGACATTTTTGAACATATCTCATTAATCTCTTCTATGACCAAAAGATCAGCTGCATACATCATACATTCATTCTATAGCCCTGTATACATTTGTTTCTCCCAACAAATTTGGGAAAATACAGTCATTGAGTCAATATTTCAGTGCAACATACTTGAAAACTTAGTTTCCTGAACAACAAACCCCCTATGGACACACTGAAGCTTGTAAAATAACACTGCATCATTGTATAAATTAAATATAAAATATTAAAATCCTTAATATTTAGGTTAGTTCACCCAAAAATGGAATTTGAAAGGATGCGATTGAGACAGCCCTTAAAGGATTAGTTCACTTTAAAATGAAAATTAGCCCATTATTTACTTACCCTCAAGTTATCCTAGGTGACATTCATTTTCAGAAGTGAATTGTTGCCTCATTTATGAAGTCCATAAAAGTGCATCTATCCATCAAATAACTGCTCCACATGGCTCCAGGGGGTTAATAAAGGCCTTCTGAAGCTAAGTGGCGTTTGGGTAAGAAAAAATATCCATATTTAAAAATGTATAGGCTAAAATAACTATTTTATTGCCGTACTCATCGATTTACGACAAAAGAGTAACCCTTGACGCAATGTTTAGAAGCAGGTGACTGGGTGCGATCGAGGCGCGACGGCTTCAGTTTTTAGGACTCGTGTGGCAGGCTTGTGCAACATCAATATTGGTATTTATAAACAACAGCAGAACTGATATCTTTCTGACATTACTTGTAATGTTAAAGAAAGTACATTAGGATAAACACTTTGCTTATTACATATACGTGCAACATTACAGCCGTAAATAAATTATAAATGCTATCTCGATTGTGTTCATTACCTGTCTAACGATGTATGTTTATTCTGAAATATAATAAAATAATGGTTTCTATTTTTTAAAACATATATTGTGTGTCGTTATCGGTTGTTGTGTAGTGAGTTGGCTCTCGGATTTAAGTTCCATGCTTTAGAGCTTCCGTTAAGAGAAGCATCGATGCACCCTGGGCTTTGCAGTGCATGGTGGGACTTTTTATGGAGTGAACGTTTCAGTGCACTGGAAAGATTCTGCGATTGAGACAGCCCTTAAATGATTAGTCAACTTTAAAATGAAATTACCCCATGATTTAATCACCCTCAAGCCATCCTAGGTGTATGACTTTCTCTTTCTGAGGAACACAATCATATTTATATTAATAAATATCCTGGCTCTTCAAAGCTCTGGCTAAAGGCTTTCTGAAGCGAATCAATGGGATTTTGTAAGAAAATATCCATATTTAAAACTTTATAAAGTAAAATAGTATTCAACTTACGAAGAAAGTGTAATAATGTTTATATAATAATATATAATAAATGTGTAATAATGGGATAAAATGGCCAACTCCCTGATCAGTGTCCTGACTACTGAACTAGGGAGTTGATTTATACACACCCTATATTTTTACCTTATAACTTATTTTTCACTCAATTACGGGTGACTTTAATCGTAAAATTTACTAGCCATTGGTTAATTTAAGAAATTTGTATTCTTTATCCTTTCCTTACAATCATGGAGGCCTGAGAAAAACGAACGATTCTCAGGGAAGCCACCTTTGTTAAAGCAAAGAAAGCAATAACATTAAAGACACTGACCTTAACCGCCATGCAAAACAATCTGAGCGAGTTGGACATAGTGGGTGTATGTTTCAGGCTCTGAATTGAAGAGGCAGATTCACTTTCCTCTCATAGCTTCTTGCTTCTAGGATCATAGAGACCCAGACAAAGACATTGTAATCCTTCATTATCTTTCATAGCACATACTGTTTTAGACGCAATGATGAAAGCGAAACATTCTGTTGCTTTCGTCATTCTCAATGCTGATCAGCAAACACTTGGAAGATCTCTTACATTTTGAAGTAACAAAGCTGTACTCTGGCTCTAGACATAAGATTATATAGACTTATTATAACATTAGAACTCTTAACGCTGAAACTCTTTCAACATCTATAACTATATGATATGTTTAAATTTATAGACATTATTACATTTTTTAGGGTGTTAGTTATAGGCTAATTAATGCAAAAATTGCATAGATACAGTTTTGCAGCTACTCCCACAGACCATACACATAATATATAAAAGCTAATTTTGCTTTTATAAACAAATTTGCCCACTTTAGAAGAAAAAAAGGTGTTTTTTTGTGTCTTTGGACAGGCTAGTTTATTGTCATTTATATGAGCAATTACATAGCTTAGCATGTAGTAAATGTCAATAAAAATAGCATATTTGTTGCTGTAAAAAAGAATAACTACACTAAACCATATCTCTATTTACAGTACATCTTTACAGTTAATGTAACATTGTGAATTCAGTGAGCAGTAACTGAATAACTAGTAAATGATTCACTGAAAACAGTCAATTGTACATGTATGTGAGTCAAATGTGCAAATTTGGTTTCAATTAGTTTTTTATGCCATTTTGAAAACATATTGGCAAGACCAACAAATTTAACATCGTCATTAGAGAGGATAATTTATAGAATTAAGATTAAATGAGTTAAGGTGAAATGAGAGGGGAAAATGTGTGTTTTATATCCAGTAATTTAATCGTTCTTTAACATTACACCAGATTGCTTGAGGCAGGCCAGAAAAGGATGGGAATTTCACTCTCTCCATTATACTGAGCCTGCTTTCCTGAAACCTAATGACTAACAACCTATCCTATATCATTTCCCACTCAAAAATAATCCTAACACACCAGTATGTTCTTCATTTACACACATGATGTTTTTCAAATAAAGTAATTATTAAAATATAATGCTGATCATCTTAGAGAGAACTAAGTTAGAGAGAACTTTTGTTCTCTGTTGAAGTATGTGGTCTTAATGAGTCTAACAATAACCTTTGGACCCCCAGCCTAGCCCTTAGCTGTTAACCACACACACACACACACACACACACACACACACACACACACACACACACACACACACACACACACACACACACTGATACTTGGATGATGTCTTTGGCCCAGAGGCATCTACCTGTCCTCATTTTGGATGCACTGATTGGTTCTCACAGAGCAGGTATACATGCACCGTGCCACAAAAGATTTCAGATTTCTCTCCATATTGGCAAGTGTATGTACCTTAACTTATTATTAGCACCTTACACATCAATCAGAGATGCATCTTCCAGGGACACTGTGCTTCTATGTAACACTATTTTCACTGACACAGGTATTTATTATACAATCTGTTAATGATTTTTCGCCGCTCATTATTATGTTTGAAGACCTTATGCTTAAGATTAAGTTGTCATATGTTTCTTTGTTCTAAGGTAAAAGAAGCTTCTGCAAGTAAGTATTTAATATTAATTTATACGTATTTATTTTAGTAATAAGTAAAAAAAAATCTAAATGTATCATAAATTGTCTATTTATAATGATCAAAATATATATTTTTAACTAAATATTTAAATATAGCAAAAATAACGAATAGAAATGTTTTTACCTAAATATAAAGTATTATTACACACTATTATATTTTAAAGTGACTCATAAGATACTAATTATTGTAATTTTTTTGTCTCCTCCAGGCTGTGACATAAGATCAATCACATCACCCAGTGCATCGACTCTCCTTGTAAAATGGAGCAATTATCAAGGAGCGACAAACTATGTTCTGGATGTCAAGGCTGTGAATTCAAGCAACACATCACCTGTTTCTATTCCAGCACTTTCTTCGTCCACTGTGGAGAAAATGATCCAAGGCTTAAGACCAGGACAAATTTATCAAGTGACTTTTAAAGTGGTTGTGTTGAATATTGTGACGTGCATCAGCTCCCAGATAGCACAGACAGGTAAGTTATCGACCTACACATATCTTGACAAACTTTTTTCATTTTCAATTCATGTAATGTCATTTAAAAAAAAAATTGTTTTACTTGCAGTTCCTGCCACCTCACAAATTATAGATTCGAGAGCAATATCGAGCACTTCAATCAGGTTTGTGTGGTCCAGTGCTCAAGGAGCTGATACATACTTTTTGTTGGTGAGCGGAACGTTCCACAATGAGACTCGTAACCTCACATTCACCACGCTAAATGGACAGGTAGACAACCTCCGCAACAATACCCCATACAGCTGTTACGTTTATTCCTCTAATGCCGCAGGACTCGGCGCCAAGAGTCTTGTTAAAACCATCAGAACATGTAAGTCTACTTGGTTTTTCCCAGTTTTGTGCTATTTTCAATACTGCAGCTTTGATAGCCTGTCAATGCAATCTCACCTTTCTATAATTGACGATTAATTGACCATTCACATAACTTCCTTGTTATACAGTGGTGCAGCCTCCAGAAGGCATGAGCGTGAGAGAGTTAACCCAGAGTACGGCTCGCGCATCATGGCTCAGCGTCCCAGGTGTCCTGCTCTACCAGCTTTCAGTCATAGCCAATAATAAGCTTGCCCTTCCTCTTTGGAACGTCACTGGTACCGCTGTGAATATCTCAGGCCTGCAGCCGTGTTTAACATACACAATAGGGATTGCATCCGTCAACATGTTCCTGGAACCAGGAGAGCCTGCAAACTTTACCTACACAACTTCCAGTGAGTCGCACCTACATAAGGATGAAGCAGAGGATGACCTTTGAATGAAACCGTAAAGATAAAGCAATAGATGTATGCACTGATGTGTTTTGAATCCTTCTAGACTAGCTTTTCTTCAAGAAAAAGGACAATATCTAGACCAGAAACAAAACTAAACATAAAACATCCTAGAAATCCGAGCTGGTCTTTTCAGGGTCTGGATTTACAGGACTCTAACATGTCACTTCTTGGTCTTTTCAGCCATTACAGCAGTTTCCTCCATCGCTGTGGAGTACAGCTGCGTTACCGCTATGGCATCGGTTAGTTGGGATGCAGTGTTTGGTGCCATGTCGTACCGTGCGGTCATAACAGATGGCCAAGGCCGGTCGCTTAACTGCACATCCGCTGGCACCGCCTGCCAGATCCCGATGCTGAAGTGTGGAGAACGATACTCTGTACGGATTACAGCCATTGCTAACTGTGAAAGCACCTCCAATGTCAGCTACGTCTTTGAGACAGGTAAAGATGCCCTCTCTCAAAGGTCACACTCACACCTGATCCAGTCCTCTGGGAGAAGAGCAGACCTCTCACGGTGTAGGAAGTCTGAGAAGAAACACACCCAGGAATTACTGTCATGTGGTATCAGGTGGCAGAATTGTTCTAGTTCCTGCATCACTCTAAGCCCTTAAGTTAGTAAAACTACCTGCCTTCTCTAAGGTTGTCTTTCTCAGGTTGAATTTTTATCTGCTCTCAGTCTCTCTCTTAAAGGTTCAATAAAATTAATATTCTGTCATAATTTACTCACCTTGATGTCATTCTAAACCTGTATGACATTCTTTCTTCTGCAGAACATAAAATACAGTATTTTGAAATGTCTCAGTGTTTTTTTGTCCATACAAAGAAAGTCAATGGTCCAATGTTGTTTGTTTTGGACCCCACTGACTTTCATTGTATGGAGAAAAATAGAGGAAATATTCTTCCAAATATCTTTTTCTGCACTCCACTGTAGAAAGAAAGTTGTACAGGTTTTGAATGACATGAGGGTGAGTAAATTATAATGATTTTAATTTTTGGGTTGACTATCCCTTTAAATCAAAAGGAAATTGCATGTTTTGTCATCAAATTAATTTCTCTCCCCCATCTCTCAAACAAACACACAGCACCCTGCCCACCCAAAGCACCCTATCTGTACCGTGAATGTTCCAGTAATGTCGTCTTGTTCTCGTGGAGTCCCACCAACAGCACGGCTTATTACCATGCCCAGGCTGTGGACCCAGACGGCCTGGTAACTGATTGCATCACTATGGACACCTCCTGTTACTTCACCGACACAATCTGTGGTAAAGGGTACAGCTTCTATGTCAAATCCATCTATTCCGAAAGGTTAGACTGTAACAGCGGATATACAGAAGGAGTGATGATCAAAACGGGTGAGTTTTTGGCAAAAAGCATTAAAAAATTTGTTTTCATGGTATGACATTGTTAATGTCTAGGCATAACAGGTAATATGAATACTGTAATGAAAGTGCTATCGGTACTCCACAAGGTGAACATGATTTCACCAAGTACAACGTGTTCCTGGATCAACATCTTTGTTGACCCTGGATCAACATTCCAATCAACCAATCAGATTTGTTGGAGAAGTTTACAGTTTATGTCAAGTTTAGGCTTACAAGGGTTAGGTGCTTCTACATCAGTGTTATTCACCTATAAAGGGATAAGTTATAGGTAGGATTAGATTTATGGGTAGGGATATGGTTAGGACTACATTTTCAGACAGGAATGTTGCTCCAGGATCAACAAAATATGTTGACCCAGGATCATGTCTTACTTAGCAAAATCATGATGACCACTCCACAATCATTAGAATGAGAGAAGCATAAATCTGCAGTTGTTTCTTTTGGGGTTTAAAAGACAATTACTATTTAACCTTTTACTATTTACTGCTGTGTGCTAAAGAGCCTGTAACACCTTCGGTGTTCCCAGTCAAAAATGACCAGCCTTTTAAAAGTGGCTTGTAAATGCTCGTTATGCTATATTATCACCACATTTTTAGTCAAAAATGACTGACTTACAAAAAATAGCTTATTAATCTTTTTGTCACCTTTTTTTCTTTTAAATAGGACAGGTTTTGTATTTATTTTTGAAACTGACTGATTGTAGGCCTCATTGATCTGAGGATAAAGATAATCTGTAAGCCTGTAATATGCAAAAAAGTGTACATTTTGTGTACATGAACATGCGTGTGTGTGTGTTTTTGTGCGCAGTAGTGCGAGTGTGCATGTATCCACACATGCATGCACATTCCCGAGGCCTTTATTTTTTCAAGCACACATGAACATACAGGTCCTTCTCAAAAAATTAGCATATTGTGATAAAAGTTAATTATTTTCCATAATGTAATGATAAAATTCAAATTTCTTGTATTTTAGATTCATTGCACACCAACTGAAATATTTCTGGTCTTTTATTGTTTTAATACTGATGATTTTGGCATACAGCTCATGAAAACCCAAAATTCCTATCTCAAAAAATTAGCATATTTCATCCGACCAATAAAAGAAAAGTGTTTTTAATACAAAAAAAGTCAACCTTCAAATAATTATGTTCAGTTATGCACTCAATACTTGGTCGGGAATCCTTTTGCAGAAATGACTGCTTCAATGCGGCGTGGCATGGAGGCAATCAGCCTGTGGCACTGCTGAGGTGTTATGGAGGCCCAGGATGTTTCGATAGCGGCCTTAAGCTCATCCAGAGTGTTGGGTCTTGCGTCTCTCAACTTTCTTTTCACAATATCCCACAGATTCTCTATGGGGTTCAGGTTAGGAGAATCGGCAGGCCAATTGAGCACAGTAATACCATGGTCAGTAAACCATTTACCAGTGGTTTTGGCACTGTGAGCAGGTGCCAGGTCGTGCTGAAAAACTAAATCTTCATCTACATAAAGCTTTTCAGCAGATGGAAGCATGAAGTGCTCCAAAATCTACTGATAGCTAGCTGCATTGACCCTGCCCTTGATAAAACACAGTGGACCAACACAAACAGCTGACATGGCACCTCAGACCATCACTAACTGTGGGTACTTGACACTGGACTTCAGGCATTTTGGCATTTCCTTCTCCCCAATCTTCCTCCAGACTCTGGCACCTTGATTTCCGAATGACATGCAAAATTTGAGCGACAGTCCAGTGCTGCTTCTCTGTAGCCCAGGTCAGGCGCTTCTGCCGCTGTTTCTGGTTCAAAAGTGGCTTGACCTGGGGAATGCGGCACCTGTAGCCCATTTCCTGCACACGCCTGTGCACTGTGGCTCTGAATGTTTCTACTCCAGACTCAGTCCACTGCTTCCGCAGGTCCCCCAAGGTCTGGAATCGGTCCTTCTCAACAATCTTCCTCAGGGTCCGGTCACCTCTTCTCGTTGTGCAGCGTTTTTTTGCCACACTTTTTCCTTCCCACAGACTTCCCACTGAGGTGCCTTGATACAGCACTCTGGGAACAGCCTATTCTTTCAGAAATTTCTTTCTGTGTCTTACCCTCTCGCTTGATGGTGTCAATGATGGCCTTCTGGACAGCAGTCAGGTCGGCAGTCTTACCCATGATTGCGGTTTTGAGTAATGAACCAAGCTGGGAGTTTTTAAAAGCCTCAGGAATCTTTTGCAGGTGTTTAGAGTTAATTAGTTGATTCAGATGATTAGGCTAATAGCTCGTTTAGAGAACCTTTTCATGATATGCACATTTTTTGAGATAGGAATTTTGGGTTTTCATGAGCTGTATGCCAAAATCATCAGTATTAAAACAATAAAAGACCTGAAACATTTCAGTTGGTGTGCAATGAATCTAAAATATGTGACATTTTAATTTGATCATTACATTATGGAAAATAATGAACTTTTATCACAATATGCTAATTTTTTTAGAAGGACCTGAATGTGAACATGAACATGATAAACATGCTCATGAACACTAAATGTTTCTCTTATTTTCTATCTCCCCCATCCTCTCCGGGTCAAAATGACCCGAACACAACATAAGGGTTTTAAAGACGATTAATATTCAGTTGGTAACACTTTATTCTAGGATTTGTAGTGTCATTGTTATATATGAGACATGTATTTACTATAATAATAACAGTAAATTATTCATAATTACATGCAACTAACCCTCAACCAAACCCTGATCCTACCCTAACTCTATTGTAAGTACATTTTGTAAATGAATATTACTCAGTACTTAAATATATAATTATACTGTAACAATGACACCTTATGAAATAAAGTGTAACCATTCAATTTTATTAACAATACTATCAGATGAGAACAAAATTTGAACTGAATTGTGCGGGATAATGGCACTAACTTTGACATTGAAACTGTTATTGGACTGAATTGAACATTGAATTTTAGCTGAATAATGACATTTTCTGTAGATGAAGATATTATGTAAACAAATGTAACTTTACTTGTTTTAAATATAATTTTTTATAATTTCCTCTGTCGCTTTACACCTGTAGCCCCATGTTTGCCACAGAACATCTACACAACTGCAAACTGTAATAGCATCGGCAGTGCCGTCACTTCTTGGGACATGGCTGAAGGAGCCTACACCTACACTGTGGAGGCTCGCGGTAATCGTAAAGAATTCTACAACTGTACATCTACAAACATGAGCTGCACACTAACAGGTGTGGATTGTGGCGAGAGCCTGAGCGTGTGGATTGTTGCCACTGATGGTATCTGTTCTACTGATCCTGTGATGGGAGAGGTGGCAGAGACAGGTGAGGATGTGTACACATTTGGCCACTGTGAAATATTGCAATGTAAATACAATGGTATATAAATATGCCCTTACAGAAAAGTAACGTGGCATGGTATCAAATGTTAATACTCTTTATCTTCCTCTGTAGTTCCCTGCATCCCTCAGAATGTGTCCACTGTGGGGAACTGTAGTTCAGACTCAGCCTCTCTCTCATGGCTCACTAGCAACGGTGCCATTTTGTACATCGGAATGGCGACAGGTGCGGATGGCATAGTCCACACCTGCACTGCCATGGCGACAGAGTGCACATTCCAAAACCTGACATGCGGAAAGACATATGATGCATTTGTCATAGCAACCAACATGCAATGCAACAGTTCTGGCAGTCAACATGTCACCCTACAGACGGGTAGGTGCACAAATGACCAAAAACAGACAAATAAAATGTACCTGATAATTAAAATATAAAGTAAATTATATATATATATATATATATATATATATATATATATATATATATATATATAGATAGATATTAAAAATACATTTATTTATTTATCTGGTTTATTGAAAAGTTTTTAATAAAGGGTCCAGATTTGTACAATAAATGCATATTATAATAAAATAAAATATATAAAAGTTGTCCGATATTTAAAATGTAAAATATTTTTAAATAAAATAAGAGGATGAAGAAAAAGGACGATATATTAAGAATGTAAAATAAAGAATTTCCAGAATATTTGAAATGCAAAACAAAAAGTGTACAATAAAAGTGTTCAAATATTTAATATGTAAAATAAAAATTATGTAAAACAAACCAATAAAATAATAAAAGGGAATGAATAAAAGGGCCCAGATTTAAAAATGTCTTTATTTATCTGGTTTATTTTTAAATTAATGTAAAATGTAAAATAAAAAGTTGATTCAGTGTCCATATATGTACAATAACTACATTTACAAAAAATAAAAGAGGTCAAATATTTAAAATGTTAAATTAACCTAAGTAAAATAAAAGGGTGAAGAAAAAGAACCATATTTTTAAAACGTAAAATAAAAATAAAAAGGATGAATGAAAAATGGCAGATATGTCAAATGCAATTCAAAAAGGGTATGAATAAAAGTGATCAAATATTTTATATGTAAAATAAAAAAATAATGTAAAAAAAAGGACCTAGATATTTAAAATATGTCGAATGAAAAAACAAAACAAAAATAATAATAAAAAGGGATGAATAAAAGAGGCTAGATATTCAAAATGCAAAATAACAAATAATGCAAAATAATAACAATAATAATAATAATAAAAGAGGCTATGTTTTTTAAATGTAAAATTAATATGCTATGTTTTCATAAAAACGCTGCCCTAATGAACAAAAAGCAAATTAATTTCCGGTGTGCACAAAGTAAATCTCATACATTCTCCTTTGTAGCCCCATGTGCTCCAGTCAGCGTGGCAGTCGCTAAAGACTGTGCAGCCAATCGTGCGACAGTGAGCTGGCAGACCCTTCAGGTTGGGGGGCTGTACACAGCAGTACTGCAGGGTGAACATGGAGCCACGGTTAACTGCAGCACCAGCTTTAACAACTGCACAACAGCAGACCTACCCTGCGGAATGAACTACAACGTCACAGTCACAAGGAATGATGGTCGCTGCAGAAGTCTGCCATCCACACCCATTCAGATACAGACAGGTAACAGTCAACCACGCATGCACACATTTTCAAACAGTAACAGATCTTTGAAGCTGACTATGTATCTCCTTTAGCTCCCTGTGACCCTCAAAACGTCATAACTGTGCTCCAGTGTAACACCAACGCAGCTAACGTGACATGGACTGCCAGCGTAGGAGCAAATGGGTACACGGCTATGGCAACAGACGGGCAGCTGCAACGCTTAGCTTCTTGTCACACTATGGGGACTTCCTGTCAGCTGACCTCTCTGCCATGTGGGATGAGACTAAATGTGTCTGTCCAAGCTGATGGCGCCTCCTGCAACAGCAGCTCTCAACCTAGAGCTGCAGTGCTAACAGGTGTCAACTCATGCTAACTTTTATTCTTTTACTCTGATTTAAATTAGTCATATCAACATTGGCACTAAACTATTTTAAAAATACATAAAATCTATGAAGTGATGAAATTTGGTTTTGTTGAAAATGCTGAAAATTAGATCAAATTTTGGTCTTTTATATACCAAAGAAATACTTGATAATTATTGTTATTTCATGACATTCATTTGACCAATTACTTTTTGGGGCCACATGTATTTAAACGTTTTTTTGCTTTAGCACCAAATAAGGTGTCTGAAGCATCATGTGACACTGAAGACGGGAGTAATGATGATGAAAATTCATAGGAATAAATTACATATATTAAAATAGAAAACAGGTATTTTAAATGTTAAGAATAGTTCACAATATTACAGTTTTTACTGTATGTTTGATCAAATAAATGCAGACTTGGTAAGCATAAGAGATATTTTTAAAAATATTAAAAAAATCTTACCAAATCAAAACTTTTGAACAGTATGCACTTTTTTATATTTTTATATATAACCTACTTATTTTAATACAGCTTCCTCCTCTCCCTTATCTAGCACCCTGCATTCCCACCCATGTCACTGCTGCTCTAAACTGTTCTTCCAACATTGCCTCCATCACCTGGTACAGTGCACTTGGTGCCACTTGGTACTTGGTAAAGGCAGAAGGCAGCCACGGGTACAAGACGTCCTGCAACAACACTGTCACACGCTGTGATATCCCAAACCTGCAGTGTGGCCAGGAATATTCCATCACAGTTATGGGCATGAATGGTGACTGCATGGGCCCGGTTAGCCAGTCTATCACTCTTGTCTCAGGTACTTGAACTCAGCTCATTAGTGACAGGTAGGGTTGGGAACCACAAACTGAAGTTCCTTTGACCTAAGCTATTAAGAAACTCCTTAGCAACCTGCTAGAACCCCCATCAGCCACAGAAACACCCTAACAGTTTTTGTATGACAAGCACTATTCAGTAAATGTAAAAAATATAGTTTTCTACTGAAGTTTGATGAGTTAAAAATTTTTTTGTATGTTGCAGCACCATGTCCTAATACTGGCATTCAAGCCAGACTGGATTGCCGCACCAACTCAGCTCTCGTTTCTTGGACACCAGGCAATGGTTCACTAAATTTCAATGCAACACTGCAGTCTTTACAGGACGCCCAAAAGCGCAGCTGTTTCACCAACGGCTTCTCATGCAACATCAGCTCACTGCAGTGTGGCACACGCTACAACGTCAGCGTTACAGGATACGGCCAGAACTGTTCAACCTGTTCAAAACCCCTGGTCACTCTAGACACAGGTATGACATTAAACAATAATTCAAAGTGCAATTAGCTTAGACCCTAATTTAAACCCTTTCTTATGGCATCAAATAATCTATTGCCCATCACATCATTTGAATCTTGTCTTTTCAGCTCCATGTGTTCCTACTCAAGTCAATGTGTCATTATCCTGTGGGACTGACGCTGCGACTGTTTCCTGGGCAGCATCTAGTGGCCTTGTTTCAAACTATATAGTAACAGCAGAAGGTGATAATGGAATTACGCTAACATGCAACTCCAGCAGCACTTCCTGTAACATCAGCAGCCTGGCATGTGGTCAGGCGTACAACGTCTCAGTCACAGCTATGAGTGCCGACTGCCCTGGGCAACGTAGCGAAGTGCGCCGTATCAATACTGGTAAGTGTTTCCTCTACAACATAACTTTATAATCATTTTGCTTTGTTCATCGTCCATCTAAATATTGGAGAATTTTGCACGTTAAAAGTTTTTCTAGTGTTTAAATCAGAAATTGTAAACTATAGTGCACAGTATATCATAGTTGAAATTTTGTCCCAAAGAATCTGGCCAGTTAAAAACAACTTAAACTCCATCACCACAATGTTTCTTTGTAGAATCAACACAAAACACACAGTATTGAACTTATCTAGCATTCAAGTGGACAGGACTCTGAATATTCTTTTAAAATAAGTCAACCATGTACTGTAATTTTCCCAGCTCCTTGTGTGCCACAAAATGTGTTGGTCAATGTCAGCTGTAGTAGCAACATAGCAACAGTAACCTGGGGGAGCAGCCAAGGGGCGGAGCTTTACTCAGTGACAGCCAGCAGTGTTAATGGACTCTCAGCGAACTGCACCTCAGCCTCCACCTCCTGTGACCTTTCCACTTTGATCTGCGGAGAGTCTTACACGATCACAGTGAAGGCGAAAGGCAGCATCTGTTGCAGTGGGAACAGTGCACCTGTTCAGGTCCAAACAGGTAATCAAATATGACATATAACTGAGTAACACAATTAAAACCCAACCAGTTCATTTCCTATTTCATATCATGATTCTTTTTAAAGCTGAAGAATGTCATTTCTCAATTTAAAAAATATAATATTTAAAGAAATATTCCAAAACCGTATTTTTTTTATTTTCTAAACAATGGACTCTCTTATTAAAAGTAACAAAGCACAAAGATTATTGCGATTCATTTGGATGGGAGGGGCCCTACAAAGTTATGTTCATTCATCAAATGAAAACAGGATAAACTAATCGATTCTTGGATTTAAGAATTGATAATGGTTCATAAAAATGAGAATCGATTAAAATCGAGAAATCGATATTTTTTACCCAGCCTGTTTTACCCAAAACTGTTGACCCTTTCTTACACCTTAACCCACACTGAAACCTACCCATACCACCAAACCTGTCCCTAACCTTACCTGTATCCCACCTCAATAGCAGCAAATGTGTTTTGCAATAAAACACGAACACTATAAGTATAATGTACTTTTTTTTAAATGTAAGTACATAGTAGTTAAGACACCTAATATAAAGTGTGACCAGGTGTTTTATAGACTTCTTTCCACAGTTAAAACACTGACAGAATGATTATATAAGACATGATACATATCAGTGAGTTATACTGTTTCTTTCAACATTCCTTCTACGTATTCTTGTTTTATTTCATGCTATAACTGGTATTAAAGAGGAAGTGATGATGGGTTCACTCGCGCTCTGTGCTGCCGCTTGAACTGAGGTGGCTATACTGATCTGTCATGCCACATTAAAGAGAGTCAAAAATGACATTTATTGTTTGAATTTCATAATAAAATTGAATTTGAAAGCCTAGACTTTGTTTCTTACCAGAACTAACAAAACGCTAAGCTAGTTGCAATTATTGGCCATGGGGTGGAGTTTAATTCAGGCATCAGGAAATTAGGCAGTGGTCCACACTCAAATTATGGAGGTCACTAAATCACATAGCTGTTCATTTACATAATGCTGAACTCTATAAGACATCGTCAAATTTCGTTAAAAGTAAATGACTTCAGGTCATTTTGTGGCTGAAAATCACTGTCAGTACTCATGCCCTAATAACTGCAAAGCAGGCCTGTGAAACCCACTCCAAACACATTGAAGCCATATAGCAACATCCTAGCATTACTAACATTACATTTGATGCCCCTAGTGCTGCTGAAATGACATACTTCACGCTTAAATAACATTATTTTCTTTTCAGCCCCCTGCCCTCCACTGAATATCCAGTCCAGGATGAACTGTGGCAACAACACAGCGAGTGTGTCCTGGTCCCGTGGCAATGGAGCACTGTCCTTTTTGACAACACTGGAATGCTCTAATGGACAGACGTATATGTGCAGGACCAATGAAACAGGATGTGACATCACTAACATGACGTGTGGACAAACTTGTTTGGTTAAGGTGCTGTCAGAGGGACGTTCATGCAACAGATCTGTAGGCACTGGATCACCTATCATAACAGGTAAGAGAAAAAGCTGGTTAAATCAAACCTTGTTATATTAAAATGCAATATACACAACCGTTCAAAAAATATTTATTTTTAAAATAAATGCTCTTTTGAACTTTCTATTAATCAAAAATCCTGAAATAAAAATGTAAAACATTGTAAACATGTAAAAATACAGTTTTTCAACAGCATTTTTAATGTATGATACATTTTTTCATGTTGCAGCACCATGTCCTAATACTGACATTCAAGCCAGACTGGATTGCCGCACCAACTCAGCTCTCGTTTCTTGGACACCAGGCAATGGTTCACTAAATTTCAATGCAACACTGCAGTCTTTACAGGACGCCCAAAAGCGCAGCTGTTTCACCAACGGCTTCTCATGCAACATCAGCTCACTGCAGTGTGCTGCGCTACAACGTCAGCGTTACAGGATCTGACCAGAACTGTTCAACCTGTTCAAAACCCCTGGTCACTCTAGACACAGGTATGACATTAAACAATAATTCAAAGTGCAATTAGCTTAGACCCTAATTTAAACCCTTTCTTATGGCATCAAATAATCTATTGCGCATCACATCATTTGAATCTTGTCTTTCCAGCTCCATGTGTTCCCACTGAAGTCAATGTGTCATTATCCTGTGGGACTGACGCTGCGACTGTTTCCTGGGCAGCATCTAGTGGCCTTGTTTCAAACTATATAGTATCAGCAGAAGGTGATAATGGAATTAAGCTAACATGCAACTCCAGCAGCACTTCCTGTAACATCAGCAGCCTGGCATGTGGTCAGGCGTACAACGTCTCAGTCACAGCTATGAGTGCCGACTGCCCTGGGCAAGCGTGGCGAAGTGCGCCCGTATCAATACTGGTAAGTGTTTCCTCTACAACATAACTTTATAATAATTTTGCTTTGTTCATCCTCCATCTAAATATTGGAGAATTTTGCACGTTAAAAGTTTTCTAGTGTTTAAATGCAGAAATTGTAAACTATAGTGCACAGTATATCATAGTTGAAATTTTGTCCCAAAGAATCTGGCCAGTTAAAAACAACTTAAACTCCATCACCACAATGTTTCTTTGTAGAATCAACACAAAACACACAGTATTGAACTTATCTAGCATTCAAGTGGACAGGACTCTGAATATTCTTTTAAAATAAGTCAACCATGTACTTATTTTGTTTTCTGTAATTTTCCCAGCTCCTTGTGTGCCTCAAAATGTGTTGGCCAATGTCAGCTGTAGTAGCAACATAGCAACAGTAACCTGGGGGAGCAGCCAAGGGGCGGAGCTTTACTCAGTGACAGCCAGCAGTGTTAATGGACTCTCAGCGAACTGCACCTCAGCCTCCACCTCCTGTGACCTTTCCACTTTGACCTGCGGAGAGTCTTACACGATCACAGTGAAGGCGAAAGGCAGCATCTGTTGCAGTGGGAACAGTGCACCTGTTCAGGTCCAAACAGGTAATCAAATATGACATATAACTTAGTAACACAATTAAAACCCAACCAGTTCATTTCCTATTTCATATCATGATTCTTTTTAAAGCTGAAGAATGCAATTTCGCAATTAAAAAAATCAAAAAAAAATTCCATCTAATTACATTTGAAATACATTTCTGTAATTACATTTATAATTACCCTGTTGACCCTTCTCTTATACCTTAAAGGAACATTCCGCCGTTTTTAGAAGTAGGGCTTATTCAACTTCTTTCCTACATTTAGATATGTGGCCAAATGTATTATTGTCTCAGTGCATGCATTGTTTTAGTTTGACAGGGTCGCCGCTAGCTTAGCATAATGAATGGAATCCTATGTTGCCAGCTAGCATGTCCTGAGTAAAAGTGATAATAAAAAAATAAAAAAAAAACACCTAATTACTTCTTGTGGCCTGCGTATTCACAATGAGTACAAATAGCGATGCAGATTAAGACTAGGCAATTTCCTAGGCAGATATTGACTTGGGACTCTATTATGGGGAAGCACAGGCGAAGCACTACTACTTGGGTGCGGAGATATCACTCAACACATGAAATCCCACAACTTCCGTCAACATACCTGCGTGAATAGGGGATTTCATGTGTTGCGTGATGTCTTTGCACCCAAGTAGCGGTGCTTCGCAAGTTCTTTAACCTAATATAGTCCCAAATTAATATCTGCCTAGGAAATCGCCTAGTCTTAATCTGCGTCGCTATTTGTACTCGTTCTGAATACGCAGGCCACAAGAAGTAATTAGGTGGGGTTTTTTAATTTTTTTAATCACTTGTACTCAGGACATGCTAGCTGGCAACATAGGATTCCATTCATTATGCTAAGCTAGCGGCCCAAACTAAAACAATGCATGCACTGAGACAAAAATACATTTGCCCACATATCTAAATGTAGGAAAGAAGTTGAATAAGCCCTATTTCTAAAAAACTGTGGAGTGTTCCTTTAACCCACATTGAAACCTACCCATACCACCAAACCTATCCCTAACCTTGACCGTATCCCACCTCAATAGCAGCAAATGTGTTTTGCAATACAACATGAACACAATAAGTACATGATTGTACTTTTTTAAATTGTAAGTACATAGTAGTTAAGACACCTAATGTAAAGTGTGACCAGGTGTTTTATAGACTTCTTTCCACAGTTAAAACACTGAGCGATTATATAAGACATGATACATATCAGTGAGTTATACTGTTTCTTTCAACATTCCTTCTACGTATTCTTGTTTTATTTAATGCTATAACTGGTATTAAAGAGGAAGTGATGAAGGGTTCACTCGCGCTCTGTGCTGCTGCTTGAACTGAGGTGGCTATACTGATCTGTCATGCCACATTAAAGAGAGTCAAAAAAGTACATTTATTGTTTGAATTTGATAATAAAATTGAATTTGAAAGCTTAGACTTTGTTTCTTATCAGAACAAACAAAACGCTAAGCTAGTTGCAATTATTGGCTAAGAGATACAGTTTTTTTCAGGCATCAGGAAATCACACAGTGGTCTACACTCATATTATGGAGGTCGCTACATCAGATAACTGTTCATTTGCATAATGCAAAACTCTACAAGAAATCGTCAAATTCCATTAAAAGTAAATCACTGTCAGTACTCATGCCCTTGTAACTGCATATGTAACCTCTCCTGTTTGAACCGCCCACTCCAAGTGGGACCCGAACCCCGGGTTCACCGGCATGAGTGTCAGACCCTCTAACAATGAGGCTAAAGGCTGCAACCTCTAGCATCAGTCACTAGAGCTTCTCTTGAGATCAGAGGAGTGAGGTTTACTCACACAGCAACTACTAGCTGGCCTCCGTTACACAAAGCAGCCCTGTGAAACCCACTCCAAACACATTGAAGCCATATAGCAACATCCTAGCACTACTCACATTACATTTGATGCCCCTAGTGCTGCTGAAATGACATACTTCACGCTTAAATAACATTATTTTCTTTTCAGCCCCCTGCCCTCCACTGAATATCCAGTCCAGGATGAACTGTGGCAACAACACAGCGAGTGTGTCCTGGTCTCGTGGCAATGGAGCACTGTCCTTTTTGACAACACTGGAATGCTCTAATGGACAGACGTATATGTGCAGGACCAATGAAACAGGATGTGACATCACTAACATGACGTGTGGACAAACTTGTTTGGTTAAGGTGCTGTCAGAGGGACGTTCATGCAACAGATCTGTAGGCACTGGATCACCTGTCATAACAGGTAAGAGAAAAAGCTGGTTAAATCAAACCTTGTTATATTGAAATAAGATATACACAACTTTTTAATAAGTTTGGGAGCCAGAAATATTTTTTTGGAAAGCAATTTATACATTTATTTAGCCAGGATCCATTAAAGTAATTAAAAGTGACAGTAAATTAATTGATAATGTTACAAAATATTCCTTTTTTTTAAATAAATGCTCTTTTAAACTTTCTATTAATAAAAAATCCTGAAAAAATGTATCACTATTTCCACAAAAATATTAAGCAGCCCAACAGATTTTAACATTGATAATAATAAGAAATGTTTCTTGAGCACCAAGTCAGCATATTATAACTATTGCTGAGAATTCAGCTTTGCCATTGTAGAAATAAATTAAATTGTAAAATATATAAAAATAGAAATCAGTTATTTTAAATTATTTTACAAAATACATTTATTTTTTATTTTTTACATATTTTTTATTTAAAAAAATGCAGCCTTGGTGAGCACAATAAACTTCTTTCAAAAACATTTAAAAAATATTGCTGACCCCAAACTTTTGAAAGGTACTATAGATATTGAGATATGATATGCTGGTTCGTCTGTAGTTAAAGGAAAACATATACTAATTTGTTTTATATAATCTACACATATCTTAGCAACCATATGGCAACACCCTGGCAACCATCGACTATGTAAAAATACAGTTTTGCAATAGCATTTTGATGTGCTATAATTTTTTCATGTTGCAGCACCATGTCCTAATACTGGCATTCAAGCCAGACTGGATTGCCGCACCAACTCAGCTCTCGTTTCTTGGACACCAGGCAATGGTTCACTAAATTTAAATGCAACACTGCAGTCTTTACAGGACGCCCAAAAGCGCAGCTGTTTCACCAACGGCTTCTCATGCAACATCAGCTCACTGCAGTGTGGCACACGCTACAACGTCAGCGTTACAGGATACGGCCAGAACTGTTCAACCTGTTCAAAACCCCTGGTCACTCTAGACACAGGTATGACATTAAACAATAATTCAAAGTGCAATTAGCTCAGACCCTAATTTAAACCCTTTCTAATGGCATCAAATAATCTATTGTGCATCACATCATTTGAATCTTGTCTTTTCAGCTCCATGTGTTCCCACTCAAGTCAATGTGTCATTATCCTGTGGGACTGACGCTGCGACTGTTTCCTGGGCAGCATCTAGTGGCCTTGTTTCAAACTATATAGTAACAGCAGAAGGTGATAATGGAATTACGCTAACATGCAACTCCAGCAGCACTTCCTGTAACATCAGCAGCCTGGCATGTGGTCAGGCGTACAACGTCTCAGTCACAGCTATGAGTGCCGACTGCCCTGGGCAACGTAGCGAAGTGCGCCGTATCAATACTGGTAAGTGTTTCCTCTACAACATAACTTTATAATAATTTTGCTTTGTTCATCCTCCATCTAAATATTGGAGAATTTTGTACGTTAAAAGTTTTTCTAGTGTTTAAATGCAGAAATTGTAAACTATAGTGCACAGTATATCATAGTTGAAATTTTGTCTCAAAGAATCTGGCCAGTTAAAAACAACTTAAACTCCATCACCACAATGTTTCTTTGTAGAATCAACACAAAACACACAGTATTGAACTTATCTAGCATTCAAGTGGACAGGACTCTGAATATTCTTTTAAAATAAGTCAACCATGTACTTATTTTGTTTTCTGTAATTTTCCCAGCTCCTTGTGTGCCTCAAAATGTGTTGGCCAATGTCAGCTGTAGTAGCAACATAGCAACAGTAACCTGGGGGAGCAGCCAAGGGGCGGAGCTTTACTCAGTGACAGCCAGCAGTGTTAATGGACTCTCAGCGAACTGCACCTCAGCCTCCACCTCCTGTGACCTTTCAACTTTGACCTGCGGAGAGTCTTACACGATCACAGTGAAGGCGAAAGGCAGCATCTGTTGCAGTGGGAACAGTGCACCTGTTCAGGTCCAAACAGGTAATCAAATATGACATATAACTGAGTAACACAATTAAAACCCAACCAGTTCATTTCCTATTTCATATCATGATTCTTTTCAAAGCTGAAGAATGTCATTTCTCAATTTAAAAAAAATATTATATTTAAAAAACCCTGCATGTGATCACATTTGTAATTGATTTCTATAATTACATCTAAAATTACCCTGTTGACCCTTCCCTTACACCTTAACCCACACTGAAACCTACCCATACCACCAAACCTCTCCCTAACCTTACCTGTATCCCACCTCAATAGCAGCAAATGTGTTTTGCAATACTTACATACATTTTTATGTAGGTACATAGTAGTTAAGACACCTAATATAAAGTGTGACCAGGTGTTTTATAGACTTCTTTCCACAGTTAAAACACTGACAGAATGATTATATAAGACATGATACATATCAGTGAGTTATACTGTTTCTTTCAACATTCCTTCTACGTATTCTTGTTTTATTTCATGCTATAACTGGTATTAAAGAGGAAGTGATGATGGGTTCACTCGCGCTCTGTGCTGCCGCTTGAACTGAGGTGGCTATACTGATCTGTCATGCCACATTAAAGAGAGTCAAAAATTACATTTATTGTTTGAATTTCATAAAAAAATTGAATTTGAAAGCTTAGACTTTGTTTCTTATCAAAACTAACCAAACGCTAAGCTAGTTGCAATTATTGGCCTAGAGATACAGTTTTATTCAGACATCAGGAAATTAGGCAGTGGTCCACACTCATATTATGGAGGTCGCTAAATCACATAGCTGTTCATTTGCACAATGTAGAACCCTACAAGACATTGTCAAATTACATTAAAAGTAAATGACTCCAGGTCATTTTGTGGCTGAAAATCACTGTCAGTACTCATACCCTAATAACTGGAAAGCAGGCCTGTGAAACCCACTCCAAACACATTGAAGCCATATAGCAACATCCTAGCACTACTCACATTACATTTGATGCCCCTAGTGCTGCTGAAATGACATACTTCACGCTTAAATAACATTATTTTCTTTTCAGCCCCCTGCCCTCCACTGAATATCCAGTCCAGGATGAACTGTGGCAACAACAACACAGCGAGTGTGTCCTGGTCCCGTGGCAATGGAGCACTGTCCTTTTTGACAACACTGGAATGCTCTAATGGACAGACGTATATGTGCAGGACCAATGAAACAGGATGTGACATCACTAACATGACGTGTGGACAAACTTGTTTGGTTAAGGTGCTGTCAGAGGGACGTTCATGCAACAGATCTGTAGGCACTGGATCACCTATCACAACAGGTAAGAGAAAAAGCTGGTTAAATCAAACCTTGTTATATTGAAATAAGATATACACAACTGTTTAATAAGTTTGGGGGCCAGAAAGATTTTTTTGAAAGCAATTCATACTTTTATTTAGCAATTTAAAGTAATTAAAAGTGACGATAAATTAATTTATAATGTTACAATATATATATATATATATATATATATATATATATATATATATATTTATATATATATATATATATATATATATATATATATTATTATTATTATTTTTTAATAAATGCTATTTTGAACTTTCTATTAATCAAAATTCCTAAATAAATGTATTACTATTTTCACAAAATATTAAGCAGCCCAACGTTTTTTATGGAAGGATATCGCAGACAATTTTCAAAAGGAATTGCTATTGGATTTTCAATTTGTGGACGCATAAACTGTGTAATAATTCAAAGCGCAATTGCAAATCGCACATTTCTGTTTGCATTTTCGTTCTGAGAATGCACAAGGACTGCCATATTTCAAATGAAAAAGCAAAGTCTGTTTGCAATTGCATTTCCAATGTCTTTCAAGTTATGACCCTGCCATTTTGGAATAGTAATAGAAAATCACCTATTTACTATTTAATTTCCTCCGTGTCCTGCCACAACCTGCACAAAATTCAAATGGAATTGCAATCCCCTTTGCGTTTGCATTTCCGACGTCTAACACAGTCAACTGTCAATCAGGCTTGGGGCGGGGTTTATTGATGTAGTCTGTAAGTAGGCCACGCCCTCCAGTGGTGGAAAACAGAATTTGGCTATTTTTGTAATAAAAAACAAAGTTCAAACTCTTTAGTTCAAAGTCAAAATGCAGACCTGATTGTATGTTCACCTGGCAACCAGAAAAAAACAGCAAATAAGAAAACTGAAGAAATGTGTCTTGAGCACCAAATCAGCATATTATAACTATTGCTGAGAATTCAGCTTTGCCATTGCAGAAATAAATTACATTTTAAAATATATAAAAATAGAAATCAGTTATTTCAAATTATTTCACAATATTACATTTTTTTGTTTTTTTATACAGTATTTCTGATTCAATAAATGCAGCCTTGGTGAGCACAATAAACTTTCAAAAACATTTAAAAAATATTGCTGACCCCAAACTTTTGAAAGGTACTATAGATATTGAGATATGATATGCTGGTTCGTCTGTAGTTAAAGGAAAACATATACTAATTTGTTTTATATAATCTAAACACATCTTATCAACCAAATGGCAACACCTTGGCTGCCATCCATCATGTAAAAATACAGCATTTTTCAACAGCATTTTGATGTGTTATAATTTTTTCATGTTGCAGCACCATGTCCTAATACTGGCATTCAAGCCAGACTGGATTGCCGCACCAACTCAGCTCTCGTTTCTTGGACACCAGGCAATGGTTCACTAAATTTCAATGCAACACTGCAGTCTTTACAGGACGCCCAAAAGCGCAGCTGTTTCACCAACGGCTTCTCATGCAACATCAGCTCACTGCAGTGTGGCACACGCTACAACGTCAGCGTTACAGGATCTGCCAGAACTGTTCAACCTGTTCAAAACCCCTGGTCACTCTAGACACAGGTATGACATTAAACAATAATTCAAAGTGCAATTAGCTTAGACCCTAATTTAAACCCTTTCTAATGGCATCAAATAATCTATTGCGCATCACATCATTTGAATCTTTTCTTTCCAGCTCCATGTGTTCCCACTCAAGTCAATGTGTCATTATCCTGTGGGACTGACGCTGACTGTTTCCTGGGCAGCATCTAGTGGCCTTGTTTCAAACTATATAGTAACAGCAGAAGGTGATAATGGAATTACGCTAACATGCAACTCCAGCAGCACTTCCTGTAACATCAGCAGCCTGGCATGTGGTCAGGCGTACAACGTCTCAGTCACAGCTATGAGTGCCGACTGCCCTGGGCAACGAGCGGCGCCGTATCAATACTGGTAAGTGTTTCCTCTACAACATAACTTTATAATCATTTTGCTTTGTTCATCCTCCATCTAAATATTGGAGAATTTTGCACGTTAAAAGTTTTCTAGTGTTTAAATGCAGAAATTGTAAACTATAGTGCACAGTATATCATAGTTGAAATTTTGTCCCAAAGAATCTGGCCAGTTAAAAACAACTTAAACTCCATCACCACAATGTTTCTTTGTAGAATCAACACAAAACACACAGTATTGAACTTATCTAGCATTCAAGTGGACAGGACTCTAAATATTCTTTTAAAATAAGTCAACCATGTACTTATTTTGTTTTCTGTAATTTTCCCAGCTCCTTGTGTGCCACAAAATGTGTTGGCCAATGTCAGCTGTAGTAGCAACATAGCAACAGTAACCTGGGGGAGCAGCCAAGGGGCGGAGCTTTACTCAGTGACAGCCAGCAGTGTTAATGGACTCTCAGCGAACTGCACCTCAGCCTCCACCTCCTGTGACCTTTCAACTTTGACCTGCGGAGAGTCTTACACGATCACAGTGAAGGCGAAAGGCAGCATCTGTTGCAGTGGGAACAGTGCACCTGTTCAGGTCCAAACAGGTAATCAAATATGACATATAACTGAGTAACACAATTAAAACCCAACCAGTTCATTTCCTATTTCATATCATGATTCTTTTTAAAGCTGAAGAATGTCATTTCTCAATTAAAAAAATATAATAATTAAAAAACAAAACCTGCATGAAATTATATTTATAATTGCACTGTTGACCCATCAAAAAATCCTTTAGCACAACGGTTTTTTTTTTTCACATTAATAATGTCACGTTTAGGTTGTAGGAATCACAACAAGATGAAGATCAGGTTAAAAAAAGGCTTTAATAATCCATATGAGCAAACAATCTAAAAGGTAGGCAAGCAAACAAAACATAACATAAACGTGACCAGACAAAGAAGTACAAACACAACAACTTAAATAGTAAGGCAAACAAGGATAATTAATGAAACACAGCTGAACAGAATGAATAATCATATCAGTAACCATAGTAACTCAAGTGTGGTGGAAAACTGGAACAAAGGAAACATGTGACAGAAGATAAACAAACTAAAAGTCCATGAAAATGAAATTAAGTTGACACAAATTGACTAAGTGGGAAAAATAATAATAATTAATGTGTCTTGAGCACCAAATCAGCATATTAGAACTATTTATGAAAATTCAGCTTTGCCAATGTTGGAATAAATTACATTTTAAAATATATTAAAATAGAAATCAGTTATTTTAAGTTATTTCACAATATTAGTTTTTTTTTAAACAGTATTTCTGATCCAATAAATGCAGCCATGGTGCGCTAGGAGAGTAGTTAAAGGGATAAATCACTTTTAATATAACAGCTAGTGCTTAATTTGTAAAGAAATTATTGCTGGAGAAAAAACAGCAATTAAAAGGGGCTGTAACTGACACTGACCATGCAACTTAAGTTTTCCTGGAAAATACAATGACATCACTAAACGGTGATGGCACAACTGAAAGAGCATCGTTCACAAATTTCTGCATGGCCCTAACTACAGCCTATTCTGTCACAAATATTTTGCTATGTTAAGACCAAAAATCATTCAGTTTATCAGTGATATTCTCTCACAGACGACGTCGTTGTCTTTTCAAATACATCGATTTCTGATTCTGACAGGTCCTGTTCCGGAAAATGTCAGATTTTGTATTATTGCGTTCTGGCATTGTTTTTAAATTATCCGGCATAAACAAGTGCAATAAATGGTGACAGTACGTGCACACTAACTGTAGCGAGTGGAGCAGAGCGAGCTTTTTCAGTTCATTCCTATGAACTTGGAAGTTGAGATTCAGATTTCTAAAGTAATATCACCAAAATGTAAAAAAACAAACAGTCAAGCATATTTTTATTTTTCATATCCACAAGTAAAGCTGATGGTGTTTCTGATCAAAAGGAGAACAGGAGACACAAGCTACCCATTTACCCAGCTCCTTGCGTACCATTAAACCACATAAAGTGCCTTAGCAATTATATGGCAACACCCTGGCTGCCATCCATCATGTAAAAATACAGTTTTGCAAAAGCATTTTGATGTGCTATAATTTTTTCATGTTGCAGCACCATGTCCTAATACTGGCATTCAAGCCAGACTGGATTGCCGCACCAACTCAGCTCTCGTTTCTTGGACACCAGGCAATGGTTCACTAAATTTCAATGCAACACTGCAGTCTTTACAGGACGCCCAAAAGCGCAGCTGTTTCACCAACGGCTTCTCATGCAACATCAGCTCACTGCAGTGTGGCACACGCTACAACGTCAGCGTTACAGGATACGGCCAGAACTGTTCAACCTGTTCAAAACCCCTGGTCACTCTAGACACAGGTATGACATTAAACAATAATTCAAAGTGCAATTAGCTTAGACCCTAATTTAAACCCTTTCTTATGGCATCAAATAATCTATTGCGCATCACATCATTTGAATCTTGTCTTTCCAGCTCCATGTGTTCCCACTCAAGTCAATGTGTCATTATCCTGTGGGACTGACGCTGCGACTGTTTCCTGGGCAGCATCTAGTGGCCTTGTTTCAAACTATATAGTAACAGCAGAAGGTGATAATGGAATTAAGCTAACATGCAACTCCAGCAGCACTTCCTGTAACATCAGCAGCCTGGCATGTGGTCAGGCGTACAACGTCTCAGTCACAGCTATGAGTGCCGACTGCCCTGGGCAACGTAGCGAAGTGCGCCGTATCAATACTGGTAAGTGTTTCCTCTACAACATAACTTTATAATCATTTTGCTTTGTTCATCGTCCATCTAAATATTGGAGAATTTTGCACGTTAAAAGTTTTCTAGTGTTTAAATGCAGAAATTGTAAACTATAGTGCACAGTATATCATAGTTGAAATTTTGTCCCAAAGAATCTGGCCAGTTAAAAACAACTTAAACTCCATCACCACAATGTTTCTTTGTAGAATCAACACAAAACACACAGTATTGAACTTATCTAGCATTCAAGTGGACAGGACTCTGAATATTCTTTTAAAATAAGTCAACCATGTACTTATTTTGTTTTCTGTAATTTTCCCAGCTCCTTGTGTGCCACAAAATGTGTTGGCCAATGTCAGCTGTAGTAGCAACATAGCAACAGTAACCTGGGGGAGCAGCCAAGGGGCGGAGCTTTACTCAGTGACAGCCAGCAGTGTTAATGGACTCTCAGCGAACTGCACCTCAGCCTCCACCTCCTGTGACCTTTCAACTTTGACCTGCGGAGAGTCTTACACGATCACAGTGAAGGCGAAAGGCAGCAACTGTTGCAGTGGGAACAGTGCACCTGTTCAGGTCCAAACAGGTAATCAAATATGACATATAACTGAGTAACACAATTAAAACCCAACCAGTTCATTTCCTATTTCATATCATGATTCTTTTTAAAGCTGAAGAATGTCATTTCTCAATTTAAAAATATAATATTTAAAAAAACCTGCATGTAATCACATTTGTAATTGATTTCTATAATTACATCTAAAATTACCCTGTTGACCCTTCCCTTACACCTTAACCCACACTGAAACCTACCCATACCACCAAACCTCTCCCTAACCTTACCTGTATCCCACCTCAATAGCAGCAAATGTGTTTTGCAATACTTACATACATTTTTATGTAGGTACATAGTAGTTAAGACACCTAATATAAAGTGTGACCAGGTGTTTTATAGACTTCTTTCCACAGTTAAAACACTGACAGAATGATTATATAAGACATGATACATATCAGTGAGTTATACTGTTTCTTTCAACATTCCTTCTACGTATTCTTGTTTTATTTCATGCTATAACTGGTATTAAAGAGGAAGTGATGATGGGTTCACTCGCGCTCTGTGCTGCCGCTTGAACTGAGGTGGCTATACTGATCTGTCATGCCACATTAAAGAGAGTCAAAAATTACATTTATTGTTTGAATTTCATAAAAAAATTGAATTTGAAAGCTTAGACTTTGTTTCTTATCAAAACTAACCAAACGCTAAGCTAGTTGCAATTATTGGCCTAGAGATACAGTTTTATTCAGACATCAGGAAATTAGGCAGTGGTCCACACTCATATTATGGAGGTCGCTAAATCACATAGCTGTTCATTTGCACAATGTAGAACCCTACAAGACATTGTCAAATTACATTAAAAGTAAATGACTTCAGGTCATTTTGTGGCTGAAAATCACTGTCAGTACTCATGCCCTAATAACTGGAAAGCAGGCCTGTGAAACCCACTCCAAACACATTTAAGCCATATAGGAACATCGTAGCACTACTCACATTACATTTGATGCCCCTAGTGCTGCTGAAATGACATACTTCACGCTTAAATAACATTATTTTCTTTTCAGCCCCCTGCCCTCCACTGAATATCCAGTCCAGGATGAACTGTGGCAACAACACAGCGAGTGTGTCCTGGTCTCGTGGCAATGGAGCACTGTCCTTTTTGACAACACTGGAATGCTCTAATGGACAGACGTATATGTGCAGGACCAATGAAACAGGATGTGACATCACTAACATGACGTGTGGACAAACTTGTTTGGTTAAGGTGCTGTCAGAGGGACGTTCATGCAACAGATCTGTAGGCACTGGATCACCTATCATAACATGTAAGAGAAAAAGCTGGTTAAATCAAACCTTGTTATATTGAAATAAGATATACACAACTTTTAATAAGTTTGGGGGCCAGAAAGATTTTTTTGAAAGCAATTCATACATTTATTTAGCAATTTAAAGTAATTAAAAGTGACGATAAATTAATTTATAATGTTACAATATTTATTTATTTATTTATTTATTTATTTATTTTTTTTAATAAATGCTCTTTTGAACTTTCTATTAATCAAAATTCCTAAATAAATGTATTACTATTTTCACAAAATATTAAGCAGCCCAATGTTTTTTATGGAAGGATATCGCAGACAATTTTCAAAAGGAATTGCTATTGGGTTTTCAATTTGTGGACGCATAAACTGTGTCATAATTCAAACGCAATTGCAAATCGCACATTTCTGTTTGCATTTTCGTTTACGGGAATGCACAAGGACTGCCATATTTCAAATGAAAAAGCAAAGTCTGTTTGCAATTGCATTTCCAATGTCTTTCAAGTTATGACCCTGCCATTTTGGAATAGTAATAGAAAATCACCTATTTACTATTTAATTTCCTCCGTGTCCTGCCACAACTTGCACAAAATTCAAATGGAATTGCAATCCCCTTTGTGTTTGCATTTACGACGTCTAACACAGTCAACTGTCAATCAGGCTTGGGGCGGGGTTTATTGATGTAGTCTGTAAGTAGGCCACGCCCTCCAGTGGTGGAAAACAGGGAATTTGGCTATTTTTTGTAATAAAAAACAAAGTTCAAACTCTTTAGTTCAAAGTCAAAATGCAGACCTGATTGTATGTTCACCTGGCAACCAGAAAAAAACAGCAAATAAGAAAACTGAAGAAATGTGTCTTGAGCACCAAATCAGCATATTATAACTATTGCTGAGAATTCAGCTTTGCCATTGCAGAAATAAATTACATTTTAAAATATATAAAAATAGAAATCAGTTATTTCAAATTATTTCACAATATTACATTTTTTGTTTTTATACAGTATTTCTGATTCAATAAATGCAGCCTTGGTGAGCACAATAAACTTTCAAAAACATTTAAAAAATATTGCTGACCCCAAACTTTTGAAAGGTACTATAGATATTGAGATATGATATGCTGGTTCGTCTGTAGTTAAAGGAAAACATATACTAATTTGTTTTATATAATCTAAACACATCTTATCAACCAAATGGCAACACCTTGGCTGCCATCCATCATGTAAAAATACAGCATTTTTCAACAGCATTTTGATGTGTTATAATTTTTTCATGTTGCAGCACCATGTCCTAATACTGGCATTCAAGCCAGACTGGATTGCCGCACCAACTCAGCTCTCGTTTCTTGGACACCAGGCAATGGTTCACTAAATTTCAATGCAACACTGCAGTCTTTACAGGACGCCCAAAAGCGCAGCTGTTTCACCAACGGCTTCTCATGCAACATCAGCTCACTGCAGTGTGGCACACGCTACAACGTCAGCGTTACAGGATACGGCCAGAACTGTTCAACCTGTTCAAAACCCCTGGTCACTCTAGACACAGGTATGACATTAAACAATAATTCAAAGTGCAATTAGCTTAGACCCTAATTTAAACCCTTTCTTATGGCATCAAATAATCACATCATTTGACTCTTGTCTTTCCAGCTCCATGTGTTCCCACTCAAGTCAATGTGTCATTATCCTGTGGGACTGACGCGACTGTTTCCTGGGCAGCATCTAGTGGCCTTGTTTCAAACTATATAGTAACAGCAGAAGGTGATAATGGAATTACGCTAACATGCAACTCCAGCAGCACTTCCTGTAACATCAGCAGCCTGGCATGTGGTCAGGCGTACAACGTCTCAGTCACAGCTATGAGTGCCGACTGCCCTGGGCAACGTAGCGAAGTGCGCCGTATCAATACTGGTAAGTGTTTCCTCTACAACATAACTTTATAAACATTTTGCTTTGTTCATCCTCCATCTAAATATTGGAGAATTTTGCATGTTAAAAGTTTTTCTAGTGTTTAAATCAGAAATTGTAAACTATAGTGCACAGTATATCATAGTTGAAATTTTGTCTCAAAGAATCTGGCCAGTTAAAAACAACTTAAACTCCATCACCACAATGTTTCTTTGTAGAATCAACACAAAACACACAGTATTGAACTTATCTAGCATTCAAGTGGACAGGACTCTGAATATTCTTTTAAAATAAGTCAACCATGTACTTATTTTGTTTTCTGTAATTTTCCCAGCTCCTTGTGTGCCACAAAATGTGTTGGCCAATGTCAGCTGTAGTAGCAACATAGCAACAGTAACCTGGGGGAGCAGCCAAGGGGCGGAGCTTTACTCAGTGACAGCCAGCAGTGTTAATGGACTCTCAGCAAACTGCACCTCAGCCTCCACCTCCTGTGACCTTTCAACTTTGACCTGCGGAGAGTCTTACACGATCACAGTGAAGGCGAAAGGCAGCATCTGTTGCAGTGGGAACAGTGCACCTGTTCAGGTCCAAACAGGTAATCAAATATGACATATAACTGAGTAACACAATTAAAATCCAACCAGTTCATTTCCTATTTCATATCATGATTCTTTTTAAAGCTGAAGAATGTCATTTCTCAATTTAAAAAATATAATATTTAAAAAAAACCTGCATGTAATCACATTTGTAATTGATTTCTATAATTACATCTAAAATTACCCTGTTGACCCTTCCCTTACACCTTAACCCACACTGAAACCTACCCATACCACCAAACCTCTCCCTAACCTTACCTGTATCCCACCTCAATAGCAGCAAATGTGTTTTGCAATAAAACACGAACACTATAAGTATAATGTACTTTTTTTTAATGTAAGTACATAGTAGTTAAGACACCTAATATAAAGTGTGACCAGGTGTTTTATAGACTTCTTTCCACAGTTAAAACACTGAGCGATTATATAAGACATGATACATATCAGTGAGTTATACTGTTTCTCTCAACATTCCTTCTACGTATAGTTGTATTTAATGCTATAACTAGTAGTAAAGAGGAAGAGATGATGGGTTGAGCCGCTTGAACTGAGGCAACTACACTGATCTGTCACACCACATTAAAGAGTGTCAAAAATGACATTTATTATTTGATTTTCATGATAAAACTGACAGAATCTGAAAGCTTAGACTTTGTTTCTTATCATAAGTAACAAAGCGCTAAGTTTGCTGTGATTATTGGCCAAGGGGTGGAGTTTAATTCAGGCATCAGGAAATCAGGCAGTGGCCTACACTCATATTATGGAGGTTGTTAAATCACATAGCTGCTCATTTGCATAATGCTGAACTCTACAAGACATCGCAAACTTTCGTTGAAAATAAATGACGTCAGGTCATTTTGTGGCTGAAAATCACTGTCAGTACTCATGCCCTAATAACTGCAAAGCAGGCCTGTGAAACCCACTCCAAACACATTGAAGCCATATAGCAACATCCTAGCACTACTCACATTACATTTGATGCCCCTAGTGCTGCTGAAATGACATACTTCACGCTTAAATAACATTATTTTCTTTTCAGCCCCCTGCCCTCCACTGAATATCCAGTCCAGGATGAACTGTGGCAACAACACAGCGAGTGTGTCCTGGTCCCGTGGCAATGGAGCACTGTCCTTTTTGACAACACTGGAATGCTCTAATGGACAGACGTATATGTGCAGGACCAATGAAACAGGATGTGACATCACTAACATGACGTGTGGACAAACTTGTTTGGTTAAGGTGCTGTCAGAGGGACGTTCATGCAACAGATCTGTAGGCACTGGATCACCTATCATAACAGGTAAGAGAAAAAGCTGGTTAAATCAAACCTTGTTATTGAGATGTGATATACACGACCATTCAAAGTTCAAAGATTTTGGGCCAGTACGATTTTTTTGAAAGCAATTCATACTTTTATATAGCAAGAATGCTTTAAGGTAATTAAAAGTGAAAGTAAATACATGTATAATGTTACAAAATATTTATTTAAAAATATATATATATTTTTTTTTAATAAATGTAGTTTAATTTTCTGTGAGAATTTTGCACATTAAAAGTTTTTCTAGTGTTTAAATGCAGACCCCAATAAAATCATGTTTTATTTTACAAAACATCACGTTGGAATTATAAGGTTCCTATGAACATTTTTATCAAAATTTAGTTATTCACATATTCTTATTCTGTGACAACTTATTTACATTATGAGATGTTTTTTAAATGTATCTACATTTTGGGAGTTTTTATTTAGAAAATAAAAAGGTTCTATCTACAAAGTCTATCTACAAAGTTGAATGGAAACTTTGAAGCCTAATATCTCAAAACCGCTCAGGATGCAGATAGAACCTTATAATTCCAAGGTGGCAAAATGTGTTTGATGCCCCTAGTGGCACTGAAATGACCAAATTGTCCTCCAAAAAACCTGATTCTATAGGTCGTTTTTCAAGCACCTTATAGGGGTGCAACTTTAGTGAACGCTCCTATGGGTCGTATTTCCAGGAAGTGACAAACAACCTATATAGTCGTATTGGTTGGAGGACATGTTGGAAATGACATACTTCACCCTTAAATTACATTATTTTCTTTTCTTTTCAGCCCCCTGCCCTCCACTGAATATCCAGTCCAGGATGAACTGTGGCAACAACACAGCGAGTGTGTCCTGGTCCCGTGGAAATGGAGCACTGTCCTTTTTGACAACACTGGAATGCTCTAATGGACAGACGTATATGTGCAGGACCAATGAAACAGGATGTGACATCACTAACATGACGTGTGGACAAACTTGTTTGGTTAAGGTGCTGTCAGAGGGACGTTCATGCAACAGATCTGTAGGCACTGGATCACCTATCATAACAGGTAAGAGAAAAAGCTGGTTAAATCAAACCTTGTTATTGAGATGTGATATACACGACCATTCAAAGTTCAAAGATTTTGGGCCAGTACGATTTTTTGAAAGCAATTCATACTTTTATATAGCAAGAATGCTTTAAGGTAATTAAAAGTGACAGTAAATACATGTATAATGTTACAAAATATTTATTTAAAAAAAAAAAATGCTCTTCTGAACTTTCTATTCATCAAAAATCCTGAAAATATTTATCACTGTTTCCACAAAAATATTAAGCAGCCCAACAGATTTTAACATTGATAATAGCAACCAAATGGCAACACCCTGACAACCATCCATCATGTAAAAATAGTTTTTCAAAAGCATTTTGATGTGCTATAATTTTTTCATGTTGCAGCACCATGTCCTAATACTGGCATTCAAGCCAGACTGGATTGCCGCACCAACTCAGCTCTCGTTTCTTGGACACCAGGCAATGGTTCACTAAATTTCAATGCAACACTGCAGTCTTTACAGGACGCCCAAAAGCGCAGCTGTTTCACCAACGGCTTCTCATGCAACATCAGCTCACTGCAGTGTGGCACACGCTACAACGTCAGCGTTACAGGATACGGCCAGAACTGTTCAACCTGTTCAAAACCCCTGGTCACTCTAGACACAGGTATGACATTAAACAATAATTCAAAGTGCAATTAGCTTAGACCCTAATTTAAGCCCTTTCTTATGGCATCAAATAATCTATTGCGCATCACATCATTTGAATCTTGTCTTTCCAGCTCCATGTGTTCCCACTCAAGTCAATGTGTCATTATCCTGTGGGACTGACGCTGCGACTGTTTCCTGGGCAGCATCTAGTGGCCTTGTTTCAAACTATATAGTAACAGCAGAAGGTGATAATGGACTTACGCTAACATGCAACTCCAGCAGCACTTCCTGTAACATCAGCAGCCTGGCATGTGGTCAGGCGTACAACGTCTCAGTCACAGCTATGAGTGCCGACTGCCCTGGGCAACGTAGCGAAGTGCGCCGTATCAATACTGGTAAGTGTTTCCTCTACAACATAACTTTATAAACATTTTGCTTTGTTCATCCTTCATCTAAATATTGGAGAATTTTGCACGTTAAAAGTTTTTCTAGTGTTTAAATGCAGAAATTGTAAACTATAGTGCACAGTATATCATAGTTGAAATTTTGTCCCAAAGAATCTGGCCAGTTAAAAACAACTTAAACTCCATCACCACAATGTTTCTTTGTAGAATCAACACAAAACACACAGTATTGAACTTATCTAGCATTCAAGTGGGCAGGACTCTGAATATTCTTTTAAAATAAGTCAACCATGTACTTATTTTGTTTTCTGTAATTTTCCCAGCTCCTTGTGTGCCACAAAATGTGTTGGCCAATGTCAGCTGTAGTAGCAACATAGCAACAGTAACCTGGGGGAGCAGCCAAGGGGCGGAGCTTTACTCAGTGACAGCCAGCAGTGTTAATGGACTCTCAGCGAACTGCACCTCAGCCTCCACCTCCTGTGACCTTTCAACTTTGACCTGCGGAGAGTCTTACACGATCACAGTGAAGGCGAAAGGCAGCAACTGTTGCAGTGGGAACAGTGCACCTGTTCAGGTCCAAACAGGTAATCAAATATGACATATAACTGAGTAACACAATTAAAACCCAACCAGTTCATGTTCTATTTCATATCATGATTCTTTTGAAGCTGAAGAATGTCATTTCTCAATTTAAAAAATATAATATTTAAAAAAAAACTGCATGTAATCACATTTGTAATTGATTTCTTTAATTACATCTATAATTACCCTGTTGACCCTTCCCTTACACCTTATACATATCAGTGAGTTATACTGTTTCTCTCAACATTCCTTCTACGTATAGTTGTATTTAATGCTATAACTAGTAGTAAAGAGGAAGCGATGATGGGTTGAGCCGCTTGAACTGAGGCAACTACACTGATCTGTCACACCACATTAAAGAGCGTCAAAAATGACATTTATTATTTGAGTTTCATGATAAAACTGACAGAATTTGAAAGCTTAGACTTTGTTTCTTGTCATAAGTAACAAAGCGCTAAGTTTGCTGTGATTTTTGGCCGAGGGGTGGAGTTTAATTCAGGCATCAGGAAATCAGGCAGTGGACTACACTCATATTATGGAGCTTGTTAAATCACATAGCTGCTCATTTGCATAATGCTGAACTCTACAAGACATCGCAAACTTTCGTTGAAAATAAGTGACGTCAGGTCATTTTGTGGCTGAAAATCACTGCCAGTACTCATGCCCTAATAACTGCATAGCAGTCCTGTGAAACCCACTCCAAACACATTGAAGCCATATAGCAACATCCTAGCACTACTCACATTATCTAAAAAAAAAAAAAAAATCTTGGAACCCCCCTTCCCCCCACTAGGCACTGGATCACCTATCATAACAGGTAAGAGAAAAAGCTGGTTAAATCAAACCTTGTTATTGAGATGTGATATACACGACCATTCAAAGTTCAAAGATTTTGGGCCAGTACGATTTTTTTGAAAGCAATTCATACTTTTATATAGCAAGAATGCTTTAAGGTAATTAAAAGTGACAGTAAATACATGTATAATGTTACAAAATATTTATTTAAAAAATAAATGATTTTTTTAAATAAATGTAGTTTAATTTTCTGTGAATATTTTGCATGTTAAAAGTTTTTCTAGTGTTTAAATGCAGAATCCCCAATAAAATCATGTTTTATTTTACAAAACATCACGTTGGAATTATAAGGTTCCTATCAACATTTTTATCAAAATTTAGTTATTCACATATTCTTATTCTGTTACAACTTATTTACATTATGAGATGTTTTTTAAATGTATCTACATTTTGGGAGTTTTTATTTAGAAAATAAAAAGGTTCTATCTACAAAGTCTATCTACAAAGTTGAATGGAAACTTTGAAGCCTAATATCTCAAAACCGCTCAGGATGCAGATAGAACCTTATAATTCCAAGGTGGCAAAATGTGTTTGATGCCCCTAGTGGCACTGAAATGACCAAATTGTCCTCCAAAAAACCTGATTCTATAGGTCGTTTTTCAAGCACCTTATAGGGGTGCAACTTTAGTGAACGCTCCTATGGGTCGTATTTCCAGGAAGTGACAAACAACCTATATAGTCGTATTGGTTGGAGGACATGTTGAAAATTACATACTTCACCCTTAAATTACATTATTTTATTTTATTTTCAGCCCCCTGCCCTCCACTGAATATCCAGTCCAGGATGAACTGTGGCAACAACACAGCGAGTGTGTCCTGGTCCCGTGGAAATGGAGCACTGTCCTTTTTGACAACACTGGAATGCTCTAATGGACAGACGTATATGTGCAGGACCAATGAAACAGGATGTGACATCACTAACATGACGTGTGGACAAACTTGTTTGGTTAAGGTGCTGTCAGAGGGACGTTCATGCAACAGATCTGTAGGCACTGGATCACCTATCATAACAGGTAAGAGAAAAAGCTGGTTAAATCAAACCTTGTTATTGAGATGTGATATACACGATCATTCAAAGTTCAAAGATTTTGGGCCAGTACGATTTTTTGAAAGCAATTCATACTTTTATTTAGCAAGAATGCTTTAAGGTAATTAAAAGTGACAGTAAATACATGTATAATGTTACAAAATATTTATAAAAAAAAAAATGCTCTTCTGAACTTTCTATTCATCAAAAATCCTGAAAATATTTATCACTGTTTCCACAAAAATATTAAGCAGCCCAACAGATTTTAACATTGATAATAGCAACCAAATGGCAACACCCTGACAACCATCCATCATGTAAAAATACAGTTTTGCAAAAGCATTTTGATGTGCTATAATTTTTTCATGTTGCAGCACCATGTCCTAATACTGGCATTCAAGCCAGACTGGATTGCCGCACCAACTCAGCTCTCGTTTCTTGGACACCAGGCAATGGTTCACTAAATTTCAATGCAACACTGCAGTCTTTACAGGACGCCCAAAAGCGCAGCTGTTTCACCAACGGCTTCTCATGCAACATCAGCTCACTGCAGTGTGGCACACGCTACAACGTCAGCGTTACAGGATACGGCCAGAACTGTTCAACCTGTTCAAAACCCCTGGTCACTCTAGACACAGGTATGACATTAAACAATAATTCAAAGTGCAATTAGCTTAGACCCTAATTTAAACCCTTTCTAATGGCATCAAATAATCTATTGCCCATCACATCATTTGAATCTTTTCTTTCCAGCTCCATGTGTTCCCACTCAAGTCAATGTGTCATTATCCTGTGGGACTGACGCTGCGACTGTTTCCTGGGCAGCATCTAGTGGCCTTGTTTCAAACTATATAGTAACAGCAGAAGGTGATAATGGAATTACGCTAACATGCAACTCCAGCAGCACTTCCTGTAACATCAGCAGCCTGGCATGTGGTCAGGCGTACAACGTCTCAGTCACAGCTATGAGTGCCGACTGCCCTGGGCAACGAGCGGCGCGCCGTATCAATACTGGTAAGTGTTTCCTCTACAACATAACTTTATAAACATTTTGCTTTGTTCATCCTTCATCTAAATATTGGAGAATTTTGCACGTTAAAAGTTTTTCTAGTGTTTAAATGCAGAAATTGTAAACTATAGTGCACAGTATATCATAGTTGAAATTTTGTCCCAAAGAATCTGGCCAGTTAAAAACAACTTAAACTCCATCACCACAATGTTTCTTTGTAGAATCAACACAAAACACACAGTATTGAACTTATCTAGCATTCAAGTGGGCAGGACTCTGAATATTCTTTTAAAATAAGTCAACCATGTACTTATTTTGTTTTCTGTAATTTTCCCAGCTCCTTGTGTGCCACAAAATGTGTTGGCCAATGTCAGCTGTAGTAGCAACATAGCAACAGTAACCTGGGGGAGCAGCCAAGGGGCGGAGCTTTACTCAGTGACAGCCAGCAGTGTTAATGGACTCTCAGCGAACTGCACCTCAGCCTCCACCTCCTGTGACCTTTCAACTTTGACCTGCGGAGAGTCTTACACGATCACAGTGAAGGCGAAAGGCAGCATCTGTTGCAGTGGGAACAGTGCACCTGTTCAGGTCCAAACAGGTAATCAAATATGACATATAACTGAGTAACACAATTAAAACCCAACCAGTTCATGTTCTATTTCATATCATGATTCTTTTTGAAGCTGAAGAATGTCATTTCTCAATTTAAAAAATATAATATTTAAAAAAAAAACTGCATGTAATCACATTTGTAATTGATTTCTTTAATTACATCTATAATTACCCTGTTGACCCTTCCCTTACACCTTATACATATCAGTGAGTTATACTGTTTCTCTCAACATTCCTTCTACGTATAGTTGTATTTAATGCTATAACTAGTAGTAAAGAGGAAGCGATGATGGGTTGAGCCGCTTGAACTGAGGCAACTACACTGATCTGTCACACCACATTAAAGAGCGTCAAAAATGACATTTATTATTTGAGTTTCATGATAAAACTGACAGAATTTGAAAGATTAGACTTTGTTTCTTGTCATAAGTAACAAAGCGCTAAGTTTGCTGTGATTATTGGCCAAGGGGTGGAGTTTAATTCAGGCATCAGGAAATCAGGCAGTGGCCTACACTCATATTATGGAGCTGGTTAAATCACATAGCTGCTCATTTGCATAATGCTGAACTCTACAAGACATCGCAAACTTTCGTTGAAAATAAGTGACGTCAGGTCATTTTGTGGCTGAAAATCACTGCCAGTACTCATGCCCTAATAACTGCATAGCAGTCCTGTGAAACCCACTCCAAACACATTGAAGCCATATAGCAACATCCTAGCACTACTCACATTATCTAAAAAAAAAAAAAAATCTTGGAACCCCACTAGGCACTGGATCACCTATCATAACAGGTAAGAGAAAAAGCTGGTTAAATCAAACCTTGTTATTGAGATGTGATATACACGACCATTCAAAGTTCAAAGATTTTGGGCCAGTACGATTTTTTTGAAAGCAATTCATACTTTTATATAGCAAGAATGCTTTAAGGTAATTAAAAGTGACAGTAAATACATGTATAATGTTACAAAATATTTATTTAAAAATATATATATATATTTTTAATAAATGTAGTTTAATTTTCTGTGAGAATTTTGCACATTAAAAGTTTTTCTAGTGTTTAAATGCAGACCCCAATAAAATCATGTTTTATTTTACAAAACATCACGTTGGAATTATAAGGTTCCTATGAACATTTTTATCAAAATTTAGTTATTCACATATTCTTATTCTGTGACAACTTATTTACATTATGAGATGTTTTTTAAATGTATCTACATTTTGGGAGTTTTTATTTAGAAAATAAAAAGGTTCTATCTACAAAGTCTATCTACAAAGTTGAATGGAAACTTTGAAGCCTAATATCTCAAAACCGCTCAGGATGCAGATAGAACCTTATAATTCCAAGGTGGCAAAATGTGTTTGATGCCCCTAGTGGCACTGAAATGACCAAATTGTCCTCCAAAAACCTGATTCTATAGGTCGTTTTTCAAGCACCTTATAGGGGTGCAACTTTAGTGAACGCTCCTATGGGTCGTATTTCCAGGAAGTGACAAACAACCTATATAGTCGTATTGGTTGGAGGACATGTTGGAAATGACATACTTCACCCTTAAATTACATTATTTTCTTTTCTTTTCAGCCCCCTGCCCTCCACTGAATATCCAGTCCAGGATGAACTGTGGCAACAACACAGCGAGTGTGTCCTGGTCCCGTGGAAATGGAGCACTGTCCTTTTTGACAACACTGGAATGCTCTAATGGACAGACGTATATGTGCAGGACCAATGAAACAGGATGTGACATCACTAACATGACGTGTGGACAAACTTGTTTGGTTAAGGTGCTGTCAGAGGGACGTTCATGCAACAGATCTGTAGGCACTGGATCACCTATCATAACAGGTAAGAGAAAAAGCTGGTTAAATCAAACCTTGTTATTGAGATGTGATATACACGACCATTCAAAGTTCAAAGATTTTGGGCCAGTACGATTTTTTGAAAGCAATTCATACTTTTATATAGCAAGAATGCTTTAAGGTAATTAAAAGTGACAGTAAATACATGTATAATGTTACAAAATATTTATTTAAAAAAAAAAAAATGCTCTTCTGAACTTTCTATTCATCAAAAATCCTGAAAATATTTATCACTGTTTCCACAAAAATATTAAGCAGCCCAACAGATTTTAACATTGATAATAGCAACCAAATGGCAACACCCTGACAACCATCCATCATGTAAAAATAGTTTTTCAACAGCATTTTGATGTGCTATAATTTTTTCATGTTGCAGCACCATGTCCTAATACTGACATTCAAGCCAGACTGGATTGCCGCACCAACTCAGCTCTCGTTTCTTGGACACCAGGCAATGGTTCACTAAATTTCAATGCAACACTGCAGTCTTTACAGGACGCCCAAAAGCGCAGCTGTTTCACCAACTTCTCATGCAACATCAGCTCACTGCAGTGTGGCACACGCTACAACGCCAGCGTTACAGGATACGCCAGAACTGTTCAACCTGTTCAAAACCCCTGGTCACTCTAGACACAGGTATGACATTAAACAATAATTCAAAGTGCAATTAGCTTAGACCCTAATTTAAACCCCTTTTTATGGCATCAAATAATCTATTGCCCATCACATCATTTGAATCTTGTCTTTCCAGCTCCATGTGTTCCCACTCAAGTCAATGTGTCATTATCCTATGGGACTGACGCTGCGACTGTTTCCTGGGCAGCATCTAGTGGCCTTGTTTCAAACTATATAGTATCAGCAGAAGGTGATAATGGACTTACGCTAACATGCAACTCCAGCAGCACTTCCTGTAACATCAGCAGCCTGGCATGTGGTCAGGCGTACAACGTCTCAGTCACAGCTATGAGTGCCGACTGCCCTGGGCAACGTAGCGAAGTGCGCCGTATCAATACTGGTAAGTGTTTCCTCTACAACATAACTTTATAAACATTTTGCTTTGTTCATCCTCCATCTAAATATTGGAGAATGTTGCACACTACAAGTTTGTCTTGTGTTAAAAAGGATATTGTAAACTATAGTGAACAGTATATCATAGTCCGCAGCACTTTTGAAATGTGAAATTCTGTCTCAAAGAATGCTTATTTAGATTTAACCACCTTCAGAATTGCATGTGAAATGAGTAGGTACGCTAACTTGCTGTAACATTAGTGTATAGCATGTGCAGTGCGGCGAGGAGTATACCATTATACCATTTATACTTTTCCCCTAAAATAGATAGATACATTTCAAAATCCATATTTTCCTTATTCACTTTATGTCTGATCTCTTCTCCCTACAGCTCTGTGTTCTCCACAGGGGGTCAATGGTACTGTGGACTTTGTCACTAACTCCGCATGGGTATCATGGGATGTGGTTAAGGGTGCAGAGTCTTACACCGTGCTGGCTGTTGCAGTTGATGGTCAAAATTCCACATGTTCCAGCCCAAACAACACTTGTAATGTGCCTGGCCTTGGATGTGGAATGAACTACACCTTCCAAGTCACTGCTTCAAACGCAGGCCGCCTGAGCCCACCCAGCAACAGCTTCCAGCTGGAGACAGGTAAGTACACCTGAAAGCTTCAGCCCTCTCATTTTAGGCCCTGGGTCTCTCAGTTTTAAAGTATGTTATCTCTTTCTCCAGCACCTTGTGCCTTGCCACGCATAAAGATTAGGATTGTCTTCGGTCCTGGAAGTGTTGTTATCATAGTAGAGTGGCAAAGGGCACCGACAGGAAATTCCCCCTACATTGTCACAGCAGAGGATCAAGACCATGTCCGCATTTCCTGCAATAGCTCCGCCTCTTCCTGCAACCTTACCAATGCGCAGTGCGGCAAAGAGTACACCATCATTGTGGCTGCTTCGGCAAATCAGGGCAGCAGCCTTCGCAGCCCACCCTACAAGATAAGAACCGGTACAGCCATCAATACTATTATTCATTCCCACCTAGTAAAACAATGATTTTAATAAAAAGCAAGCCCTTAGTAATCAATAACTGTTCATAAGGACATTCCTTTGTATATACAAATAGTTAAGGCCACCATCACTATTATTATTGCTCCAACTTGCCATTACATTCCTAGGTAATATGACTCAAGATTTTTACCCGGTGGGTGGAAGAAAAACCCTTAGAAAACCCCCTTGCATTAAAGAAGACTAGAGACCAGAATATCATAGACACCATCTCTTTACCTAATCAGTGAACAACCAACCAGAACAGAAATCCCATAATGGCCCTGTCCCAAATGGCACACTTCTATGCACTTTCGGTCTCGTGGACTTACAATGGCTGCCATGTGTGCATGTCTGTTAAGTCCACGAGAGGGTGTCCCATTTGTCATTCTAGGTCTCAGAAGGGTAACGCGAACACACCCTTTGGGGTCGATATGTGCCCTCGATGCACACTTTTGCCGAGCACGCACTGATGCGAGCTTTGCAGCAGACTTCTTCCCGACAGTCAAAGCTCTATTATGTCATGAAAGTGCGGACTTGTAGGAAGACCGTGAGTGGTTAGGGTGCCATTTGGGACAGGGCCAATAAAGGGCTAACAACCACTTGATACACCATAACATCTGCATTGTAGGACTTTTCTAGTTAAATAAAATTGCAACTGCACTTTATAGACCTGGGGTGTCTAATCCTGCTCCAGAACAACCTTCCTGTAGAGTTTAGTTCTAGCCCGCTCCAGTACAACCGCCTGGAAGTTTCTAGTAATCCTGAAGATCTTCATTAGCTGGTCAAGATTGGAGTTGAACTCTGTAGGAAGGTGTTCCTCCCAGAGAAGGATTGGACACCCTTTATCTATAGATATATATTAATTTTACATGCGCCTTCATTGCATCAATACTCAGGCTGTTCTCATTTCTTCCTTTGATCCTCTGCAGCGCCCTGTCAGCCCTCAAATGTACAGGCCATTACAGACTGTCAGTCAAAGGCTGTGTTTGTGTCATGGGATCCATCATACATGGCAGAGTCATACGTGCTTACTGCAGTCAGCAGAGATGGAGACTTAAAGATGTGCAATACCTCAAACAATAACTGCACACTAACTGATCTGCACTGCAGCGACACCTACAATGTGTCCGTTTTAGCCAGTAATGAGAACTACACCAGTCTGCCTAGTACTAATGTCACTTTCAAAACAGGTAAGAGCGACACACTCTTTTCCTTTAAATTCTGTGACTACGGTTTTTACATTGTACAAACTTTCATCACAATGTCTTTATTCTGCAGTGCCATGTGAACCAGTCAACGTAACTGCAAACATACAATGCAATAGTACTGCCTCCTTGTCATGGGTGAGGAGTACAGGGGCAGTGTCCTATGTGGGAATTGCTCAGTCAAGAAATGGCACGACAATCTACTGCCGGAACACAGAGGCTTCCTGTACTTTGGTGGGCTTAGTGTGCGGCACTGTGTACAACTTTACAGTGCAGGCGACGGATGGCATCTGCAACAGTTCCATGAGTAAACCTCAAACTGGGGGAGCAGGTACAACAATCATCTGCTTTCTTTGAACTGATCTGCTAGTATTTGAGATGTGCCTTAAAGGGTTAGTTCCCCCAAAAATGAAAATTCTGTCATTAATGACTCACCCTAATGTCGTTCCAAACCCGTAAGACCTCCGTTCATCTCCGGAACACAGTTTAAGATATTTTAGATTTAGTCCGAGAGCCTTCTGTCCTTCAATTGAAAGTGTATGCACAGTATACAGTCCATGTCCAGAAAGGTAAGAAGAAAGGTATGAAAAACATCATCAAAGTAGTGCACGTGACATCAGTGGGTTAGTTAGACTCTTTTGAATCATCGACAATACATTTTGGTCCAAAAATAACAAAAACTACAACTTAATCCAGCATTGTATTCTCTTTTGCGTTTGATTGAATCCGCATTCATGAGTCCACAGTGACGCTGCTGAAGTAAGACGCAAAGTGTGCGTCTCCCTCAGACTGCATGGAAGCCAGATAACGCAGCAGCAGCAACTTATGTCAGCAGCGGGATTCAAACAAACGCGGAAGAGAAGACAATGGTCTTAAGTCTCACGGGTATATTTGTGGCAATAGCCAACAATACATTGTATAGGTCAAAATGATAGTTTTCTTTTATGCCGAAAATCATTAGGATATTAAAGACCATGTTCCATTATATTCAAGATATTTCTACATGTATTATTAGTAGTAATATGCGTTGCCAAGGAGGTAATTTGGACAACTTTAAAGGCAATTTTCTCAAAATTTAGATTTTTTGCACCCTCAGAGTCCAGATTTTCAAATAGATGCATCTCAGCCAAATATTATCCTATCCTAACTAACCCTACATCAATAGAATTTCAAAAAATGGACCCTCATTACTGGTTTTGTGGTCCAGGGTCACAAACGTGAAAGCCTAACAAGTGCAACTTAGCTCAAATATAAGTATATAGTACAGGCAAATCCATTGTAAAGGCAGATACTAACATTTTGGTTGTTTCTTTGGTATCCCCATTGAGAAAACAGATTTTAAGTCTTGTTGTCCGTCTCTTTCCCTCAGCTCCCTGTCCTCCAGCTGGGTTGAAGGTTGTCCCGTTGTCCCGTACGGTAGCGAATGAAACTCAGATTTTGAGGGCGTCCTGGTCAACTGTGAGTTGTCCTAATTCTGAATACCTCTTTGGACTCAAGGGCAGCATTCAGGGCAACAGCCAGGCACTCTTTGACCTCGCCTCATATTGGACAAGTCGCACGTTCTTTGAGATGCCCCTCCCTTGTGGCTCCTCCTACAGTGCAACCATCAGGGCGAGGAGCTATGCCGCCTCAAGTGCAGATTCTGCTGTCGTCAATGGAACCACAGGTGCACAATGTTCAGTCATCATAGCACTACCTTCTTAAATGGGAAATGAAGATGCTTAAAGTGCAAATGCATTACTCATCTGATCATTTTTCTTTCCCCCAGTACCTTGTGCCCCAATAAATGTGACATTGTCTACATCGCCAGCGGTAGTGTCATGGCAGGAGTCTATCTTTGCTACCAACTACACCGCATATTTGGTCAGTTCCTCTGGTAGGACGAAACTCTGCATGACCTCACAATTACAATGCTCCATCGCAAGTTTCAGCAGCGGCCGCATTGTCGTAACTGCCCGCAATGCTGCTGGGGAGAGTGAAGACTCAGTGCCCATTTTAGGTAAGTAGGTGATTTTAAAGAGCAAGACTTAGAAAATGCAAACAAGTAATAAAACATCAGAAGGGGTTGTCAAAATGCATCTTGCTTTGGTGAAAGTCTTGTAATCTTTGACCATGTCCATCCATTGGCAGTGCTAGCCCGTCGCAGGAGGTGAGACCTGGCCCGGGAGTCAGAAAGGTGAGTTGATCGATAACAGCAGAAACTTAAGAACATTTATGAAAATTTTCTCATTTTCCAAAATGGAGTAATAGCCCTAAGTTCGGGTAAAAGGCATTTTGAACAAAGGGATAGTTCACCCAAAAAACGAAAATTAGCCCATGATTTACTCGGCCTCAAGTCATCCTAGGTGTAAACGACATTCTTCTTTCAGACAATTACAATCTGAGTTATATGGCATATTAAATGGCAGCCCAAAATGTTTTATCCATCCATCAATGGTACTTCACATGGCACAGGGGAGTTAATAAAGTCCTTCTGAAGTGAATCGATGGGTTTGTGTAAGAAAAATATCCATATTTAACACAATATATATATAACTATATATTTGGGCTCCCATTATAATGCTTGGAAGAGCCAGGGCATTGTTCAATTTAACTGATTGTATTCGTCTGAAAGAAGAATCTCATGCACTCCTATGATGGCTTGAGGGTGAGTAAATCATGGGATCATTTTCATTTTTGGGTGAACTATCCCTTTAACACAAGAAAAAGAGGCCATGAGGGGGAAATAATACAGTCCAGTGTGCTAATTTGGTGTCTTCCAATGGACAAATGCTGTGTTTCTATCCCTCTCGTCCTTTCACATGCAATTGATCGATTCCATGACAACTGATTGCATTTTACAAATATTTTTTATAAGTTTGAAACATTAAAAAAAGCCTTTTAATATTAACCCTCAATTCTCTCCACACCAGGCCTGCCCAACCCCGAGTGAACGCATCTCATCTCACTCGAACTCTTGCCTTTGAGAAGTCTTGCACTTCCTAAGAATTCTTGAAACGCTTTGATACTTTACTTTTGCATGTTACATATATTCTGGTTCAAGGTTTTTTTTCACAATATTTATGGGTGGAATAGATTGACTGGGTAAAATATCAACATTGTTTTTTTAAATGTTTTACAAAATTGTTTTTCCTTTTTGGCTTAAGGGTTTACTTCTATGCAATGCCAAATATTTAAAAAAAGCCTATAAATATATATATTCCTATGTTTTTGTATACGAGTCAAGTTATTAAATATAAAGAGCATTTCTCTATGTGATCAGTCTTATAAATTATGACATGTAAAATAAATCAACCATACACAAAACACCTGCTGTTCCAATAAAATGAATGTTCTTACAATGACCTGACAAGCACACAACAGTGACCTATTCGAAGCAAAAAAGCACTGTAAACAACTATGACAGAGTGAATCAACTACTCATCCCATTAACCAATGAACTGACACAACTGAACCAGAAATAATGGTTCAATAAAAAAAGAAATTGACAAATACATGTACAAGTTATTTGAGAGTAGGATTGACTAGACTGCAGTAGTCACAATGCTTCATGGGAATAGGTAGCCACTACTTTTACTGACATTCTCACTTCCACAATAATAGCAACTTTACAGATAGCGCTCTAGGATTATGGGTTGTACTGTATTGCACGTGGCAACCACCTTTTTAAATATAAAGTTGAAATCACACAGCAGAAGCACATCTTAATTTCACAACCTGAAAGACCACAAGGTTGTCTTAAAAGGTTTACATGTTAGGCAAACTATCAAACTCGATGAAGAAAATGAAATACATTTTTAACCGCAGAACCCAAATGTTACTCTTTGCTTAATTACATCAAAAATACACAACTGGGCAATTCGGTTTCATACAAGAATTTTTATTAGAAAACGAGATGCAACAGAGCAATGAATCAAACAGCACTATGTCAGCACAGATTTCAGCAGCCTGTGCACAAACTCAACTCTGTGGGCACTCTGTTGAAATTTAAAACATTCTCTGAGCTCTATGTACAAAGCCATTTGTGAGAATCCTGAAAACAAATCGGGGGAGAAAATGGATTTAAAAAAGGATTTTAAAATGCCATTTTCAGTCCAGACATCGGTAATGGGCAACTGAGAGAAAATTACATTTTTAATATCTACACAAGTGGCGGACAATAGTGCAGAAAAAAAAAATAATCCAGGCTTTTCCATTTGTTTACTTCAACACAAGTGGTGCACAAGAGGATTATAGATAGGACATGAAGCAATAAGAGAGGGGCCGGAATAAAGGTGCAGAGGGATCTGAGAGCGTGGAGGAGAAGGAAACAGACTTGGATCAGGGAGACTCTGCTCGAACACTGTTTGTTCTTTCACCTGGTTCGGGACTGTGGCGATCTTGTTTTACATGTTCTCGTCCGTTGCTGGATTCTCGACGGTGCGAGTGATCTTTGCTGCGACTACGCTTGTGTGACCGCTCCTTACTATGGCTGTGTTCCCGCTTCCTGTTCTTCTCTTCCCCTGCTTCCTGCTTGCTCCTGCTGCCTGAGCGAGAGCGTTTCTTGCTAGATCGCTCGGTTTTGTGTTTCCTGTCTCTGCTTCTGCTCCTCGAACGCTTGCTCCTCTTTTCTTCCCTGTGCTTTCTATCCTCCTTATCTTCCTTGTGCCTCCTCTCTTCTCCCTCTCCCTTGCTTCTCTTGTCTTTTGACCTCTCCCGGTCTTTAAGATGCTCTCTGTCTTTTTTACGACTACGCTCTCTCTCACTCTCTGCCTCCCTCTCTTTATCTCGGTCTTTCCTCTCATTCCGCTTCTCACGGCTGGCACTGAGACTCCGACGTTGTTCCCTGCTACGGCTGTGTCGACGTTCTGTGGTTCGGTCCGGTGTTCTGGAACGTCGCCTATCTCGGTCTCTCTCCCTGTCTCTCTCTCGGTCCCTGTCTCTATCCCGGTCCTTTCCCTCCCGTTCTTTGCGCTGACGATCTCTTTCTCTCTCCAGTTCACGGTCGAAGCTGGCGCCATGTTTTTCTTTGTGATGGCTGCGACTCCGGGAACGATTTTGGGATTTCCTTGGACTCTGACTTCTCCTAGGTGTCCTTAACACACATAAAAACACAAATCGTTCAACAGTGCATACACAAGACACCGTGTCAAATAGGAGAGAGTGGGGTAATTTTGTAATAGCAAGTTTTTCTTGCATTCTAACATTTCAAGATATGAAAGACAGAATCTGCTGTAGCCAAGTGTAACTCGTAACAGAAATTAACTGTTGCATTTCAAAAGAAACAACTGTGTAAAATGTGTAAACTAAAGGGTGAACAAAATTAGGCTACTGTTTAAAATAATGTAAACTAGATTGAATTCTGTAAACAAATTAGATTGAAGACTTAAGTCATCAACCAGTCTAACCATTTCTACATGATGCTGGGAGCACATTCATGACCAAATACAAATAGACGAAAAACGGCTTAAAAAAGCACAAAACGCATGACAGACACAGCAGCTGCACTACAAAACTTCTCATGAACAGAACTTGCATTTAAAACCTACATTTAGCGTCCTAAAGCAGATATTTCAGCTAAATGAATGTTTTTGCGCTGAATATCAATCATCTCCCTCTCTTCTGCGTTCTGTCTGTATGACGCGCATGCATGTACCCGCCGCACCGGCGCACGTTAAGTGAAGTTTGAAGCTTAAAATGCAGGCTGTCAGGACACACTTTCATACAATATAGAAATACTTGCATGAATTAGTAGCATTTACAGATGAGGATATAAACTGCAAAATTAACATTTTGTGCAGTGGACGGACACACATCTGTCAAAGTGCATGACAGGATCTGTTAAACAATAATACATTAGCCTGAGGCTTAAATGAATGAATTCTCATGTTTTTGGCAGCTTGAATTATGTACCTTTCAATGCAAAACAAAAGGCTGCGAATACACACGCAAACCTTCATGATGAAGGTGTAACTAGTTGTAAAATGTCTGCTGCATGTTTCGCGGTTGAGCAGCACAAACACGCATGACCCTGCTTAACCGATGAAAGATGTTTTATCGACAATGGATGGATCGTTGATTAAATCCTTACATCCCTATCAACGACACAAAAATGTATGCTTGAATCCAAGAATGTCAATTATGAGAGTGTAGTATGAGAGGTGTAATATGAGTGTAGTAGTCATGCATCTGTGCCAAAATTACTGGTATTATTGGGACAAATTGCCCTGTTTACCAACACATTTATCCCATGCCATTCAAAATGGTTGGCAAACGTTTAAAAGAATTAGAAAAACACATGACAAACACTGACAGTAGCTGATCTGGTAAGACAAATGTGATGCGATCTGGGAAAACCCGTCGGATGTCGCACGTTTTCAGCTAGATCGAATAATAGGTTGAAAGTCAATTTTTAGTCAAAATTGGGTTTTGTTAAATTATTATTCTATAACATCTTGTCTATCATTTCTAAAAATATCTTGGCAAAATTCACGTTATTTAGTGCAGAAAATAGCAGTTTTTAGCAACAAGTGGAAAAGCTGCGTCTTTCTATAATGTTTTAGAACAAAGTGCAAAAAAACGGCAAGTTTTCACTCTCTTAATACCACAAAGACAGTTCAGACATCAAAATAAACCCGTTACATGTAGAATAAAGGTGTATTAAAGCACATTTCCCACTAGTCCTATGAAAACTACGGCACGCAAAGTTCTTATTAAATAAAACGTTATCGTATCGTGAAATGGCGGAGCAAAAGAGAACTTAAGTCTGAAGTAACTGATCGCTTTAATGATCAGCTTAATCCTGGTGAAGTCAGTGCCCTAAACGATCATATAATGGATTATTTTACATCCAGGGATGATGGAGAAGTTATTGAGGAGGAGTCAGTTTAGCTATGCTGCCGGTGCGCTGTGATTGCTATTCTAGTACACTAGCGCGACGCCGCGATCTAGACAACGGGTAAACAAAGATCAGAGACAGCACATGATAAACAATGGAAAACTTATTTCACTACTTACTAAGTTGCTGTTCTCTTCAGGGTAACGTTAGCTAGTCCGCTTGTGTAATGATGCATCTTATAAATTCCAGTTTTCATATTTGTATATTCAGTTAAGACCTTTATTTTGAAATAGCGATGAACACAGAAAAGCTAAAATAATTTTGATTGGTAGACAACCAATTTGTTTTCATGCCAAGAGTCCTACATATAACATCCAGTCAAATTTTTCAACCTAAAACTTGGAACACAATTTGTTCATATTTCTGGCTTTAATTGTGTTGTAGTTTTAGAGTAAATAATGTTTGTAAATTACATATTATAAAATATATATATTTAAAATTTTCATAAACTTTCATAATTTATTTAACTTCTACAATAATCTGGCAAGTATCTTCTTTATTCCAAAGCATTCTTGAGTTACAGCCATTTAAGTTTGGATAGTGCATTTTCATGTCTATGCGAAAAAAAGAGGTGACAGTTTTTAAACCCTTTTTTTTCTCAAAATTCCGTTCCTAAAAATCATAGCAATCAGCCGACTTCAGATAACCATAACTTTTGTTTCAGACAAGCCATGAAATAAATGAAAATATATTTAAAAAGAACTTTCATATGATATCAAAAGCTGTAAAAGGTAAAATTTCACCATGTGATGGGTTTTCGTAGATCACATCACAAATAATCTCAGCCCACCCACACACAACGACTGTACCTGGACCGGCGCCTATCTCCATGCCTTGTTGAATCAGCTGCCACTGTCGACGACGACTCCTCCTCCTCCTGCTCATCTCTTTGCGGGGGTTTACGTGGTCGGCTCTTCATGTGCTGGTCGATTGCCTTCTGCACAGGAACAGGTATTCGTGGGAACAATGTAGAGAACCATTCCAGCTTGGTCAGGAAGGAGCGAAGCATCTCTCCGACCGACATTACACAGCCTCCTCCAGCCTTAACGTCCAACTCCTGATCAAAGAAGAGGAAAACCATTAACACCACAAACACACCTAGACATGCACTTATCGCATGGTAACAACGCTAATGATTAGACCCCTAAAGCCATTACACTGTAAACTGTCCTGTATAAAATGCTTTATTTGTGATGACCAAATACTGAGTCTTCACCTCTGCTCTCACCTGACTTAATATTCAGTACTTAAAGGTGCACCAAGTAACTTTGTTGCTTTTGTTTGTTTCACTGGCTGCCATTTTGGACTTTATAATAGCAAATAAACAGCATGGACACAAAAGCAATGCCATTTAATAAATAACTTATTCACGAGTACATATGTAATGGCCGATCCTCCTTATATAAAATAAAAATCAACATATGCTTTTATATGGTAGATGGACTATTTCATAATGTAAATTTATTGCACCTTTATTATAAGTAGTACCATTTTGAATTGACAGGGAGTAATTACATTGCCTGTCTGTCTGTTATATTTTAAAAAAAGAAAATAGGCTATAGCTATTATTATACTAATATTTAATAGTTCAAATCACTGCATGAGCTTCAAAATAATTAGCTTCCACAATATCTCTTACTATGCACTCAAAATAGGTGCGATGCTGAGGAGGTCGCAGGTCAGCTGACATATATGATGCACCGGTGAGTGTGAAGGGGTGGAGTGGGTAGGTGAGCTTTTCTAACAGCACTCACGAACGCCAGCCAAGAGTGTGGAGCACATCCTATATCCAATCCACCCGCATCACAAGGGCCATCTGGGAGAGAGAACAGGGCAGTCAGCCAGAGACACACATAACCACCATCATGTCTGGCAGCAATGTTTGCTGAACGCAAATAAGATCTCCTTTTCTGGGATATTTTTTAAATGGATAATATTACTAAATGTATAATTAGTGGGAATGAAGGTGCATAAGAGATGAGTCAGCACCCAGCAATGGATATCTGATATTTACAATCAAATAATAATGTCTCTATGAATCATACTGCCATATACAGACTTTCATTATCTGGGCTAAGAGAATATCGCATGCAATCACAGAATTCACGTTTAACCACAGATGAAAGACCTTCACATGTAGCTCAAAGGACCATTTGCAAAGAGTCTGCTTGCGATTTGTGCTGCCAACACAAATACAACTGCAGCTGTAACTGCATCTTATATGGAACATTAAGCCAAATGAGGTCAAAGGTTGAAGAACAGCAATGTGCATCACAATCAGCATTTAACCTAAAACTTTCAGATTACAACCGTGTACATTAGAAATAAGAGAGAGATTAAGGCATTACCCGTGGTGACATACCTCCTCGTCGTCAAGGAACTCATCATACCAGTCAATCAAGTCAGGAGGAGGTTGAGTATACCTGAAATACACATATGACATGATAATTTAATGTATATTCATTGGGGCGTGCTGTGGTCAAACCCAAAAATATGCACCATCCAAACTAACAGTGTACCATGACCTAAATTATCTCATTTAGGAGTCAAAATCTGCTAAGGTAACAATGGAACAACAGTTTTAAAAATGTATTTTCAGGATCTGCATTTTCATGGGTTTAAATTAAATATATGTGTTATTAGAGACCATAAAAACTACTTTATGCATCAAAACCACTCCTTTCCTTTATTTTCTAAAGTCAATTAATTTGCGACAGTTGAAGGTAACATTTGACAAACCAAACATGCCAGTCTCTGAGTAACATGTAATTTATATATGCTATGAAATAAACTTAATTCCGTGAATTAAGAGATACTCAAAAGCATTTTGAAGGCCTCCAGCCTCTGTTATAATTGTTATAACAAAATATTGGTTGGTTGGAATATAAGAACTAAAAACATTGACATAACACTCAGTCATCAATCATTTCACTGAATACTTGTCGGCTAAGAAATAAATAATTACCTTACAATTCCTTCTGTTTTCAAATCCAGATCATTTGAATATCACAACATCGATGTCTGTCAAAAAATAACGTGCACAATACACGTTAGTATTTACGAGATGCAGAGGTCCAGGGAGTACACGCATTTCCTGGAAAAACCACACTTCCGGATGTTTTGAATGCATCGCTTTCCGAGACGAGGGAGAATAAAGGTCGGATTCAACATGCTGTCTGTCAGAGACGATAACGTGCATAATACATAACGCACTCAAGTATAAATTTGTCCTTTACTTGCTAAAATACAATCGGAATGATCAGGGAAGTGAGTGAAATAACTCACGCTGCTTAAGAAAAACAAACTAAAAAACTTTGCTGATTTAGTGAAAATCATTTAACGCGTTAGTTTTGACGGACATTATTATGCATAAACTACGCATTTTTTCAATAATTTTGGAAATAAATGAACTGTTAAATGAGTGATCTTGAGATGAGTCCCTGCAGGAGCCCAATTTAAATATTATATGCTGATGTAATGCATATTATAAACTTGATGTGATTTTTATAAAAAGTGTTTGAATACGATTTTCTCAGTTTAAAATATTAAAGCAATTATCAAAGTATAAATGTTAAATTTTCCAATAAAAGATCATACTTTTTTTAATTATTTGTTTAATTTAATTACCACTTAACAGATTTTGACTCAGAGAATCTTAGGTTCTTCTGCTCTACATATTCCTTATCAACATTGCCTTTGTTAATATTCCTTATTAACAAAGGCAATGTTAAAATTTGATCATTTAAAGTAGTATACCCATACGAACCTCCATGGTAGTGTTAAAAAGCAAAGAAGTGACAAAGACAAGTGAAAATAAATGACTGAAACAAAGAAACTCAGTTAATGTTTGTCTGAGGTGGATCTGAGTCATACCTGATGTACATAAAGCCCAGTGCCCTGATATAGGGTGAATCTGTGTGAGTGATTAGACCCATCACTTGTTTGCGGGTCAGTTTCAGTGTGAACAGCTTATACAGCAAGCAAAATGCAGTGGACACAATCCCACCCGTCCCGACTCCTCGAACCTGCAGGACAAACACCATGAGATTTAAAGCTAGACGCATATTTAGCACAAGCAAACCTCTCCCTTTATTTAACCAAAGTGACGAAGACGATGGGAGGATGAAGTTGAGGAGGTCTCAAGGCACGTACTTCTACTTACCCCTCCGCACATTCCCGTCTGCCCTGCAGTCTTCCTGCTGCCTTTTTCCCATGGCTCCACATGGTTGACCTGAGAAAAAAACATTTAAATTAGATTGACCATTTAAATGTATGCAAACCTGGCAATAAATTGGATAAAACTATATAGTACAACTCAAATCACTTATGTTCTAAATAAGTCTCAACAACATAACCACACTTATTTTTCCAAAATTAATACAAACATAGATAATCAGATTAACTTTACAAACACTTGAAGATTCTTAGAATATTTAATTTTATTATTGTTGCGATAGTAACGTTAATGGGTAATACATAGTGCGGGCATAAAGAGGACAGAGGAACATAATTTAAATACATTTTCTTCCAGCTGATATAAAAACAAAACAAAAAACATTGACAGCCAATCAGAATCTAACGTACAACGAGCTCGCGGATTTATAGCAACATAGCACGTTCTCAGTCACTTCAATTTCGTTGAATGCTTTAACGTTACCATACAATTAAAGTAAATGGTGACTGAAGCGGTCAATGATATACGTCTATATATTCAATTCACTAAAAGAAAGTCAATGTGAATAATTGGAACAACGTATGGTTGAGTAAATGACTGAGGAATATTGTTTGAGTAAAATAACCATTTATGTAACTGTTAGCTAAGTTAGATTTTAACTAACTTAGTTAGCATTCTTAGCCTGCATGGCCTAACACTTTAGCTCATAAAATAATATACAAAGCAAAATACGTTTATTTAAACATATACATATTTAAGTCTAATTGGAAAATACCTAATGACCTATAATAACATCATAAATTATGTGAAATTAAAAAACAAAAAAGAAAACCGCGGGCTTCACGCGCATCGGCCCAGGTTTGTTTCACCACCTTGAAGTAAATCTCGTCAACCACCTCGTGGTACGTCTTGAGCTCGTACAGCTGGACCTTGAAGTAGGGCGACGATAGGACGTTCGTCAGGATCATCGGGTTGAGGTTCATAGTCTTCTCGTTGCCCCATAATGGCAAAACGTTGCCGTGTTTCCCGCCGGCCGGTTTGCTCACGGCCTGCTGCTGCTGTTGTTGCTGACTAACCGCCATGGTAGTTCCTTCACAACGCCATTAAAATACAAAACGAAATAAAACGACGGTTACCTCTAACGAATATATCCACAACGCGTCCGACGAGGCGCGCGAAAGGCGGAACGACGTCTCTTAATTCATTCGATTTTATTTTTGATAGTTTTTGAATGCTATTCTCTGTAATATTGGAAGACGCACGCGAAGCGTTCTGTTACGCTGAGTTGTGGGGACAAGATGGCGCGCGGAAGAGGGGCGGCGGAAAGGGACTCAATGATGAGGGTTGCCAAGTATGTCATAGTGAAATGCACATCACCAAAAGGAAGATATCAGTGAAAACAGCGAGTACAAATAATCTATTTTGCCACGTGTTTAAATCCATGGATTAAATATATATATATATATATATATATATATATATATATATATATATATATATATATATATATATATATATATATATATATATATATATATATGGTACAGTGTGAAAATACATAAATAAATAAATTACAAAAAAATAACTGAGAATATAATAGTAATTTAATTCTTATAAAATGTTTTAAAAACTCCCAGAAAGAATATATAAAAAAAGACTTGGCAACATGGTCCTCCAGACCAGCCTGCTCTTGCAGAGTCCATCTGATAATATTGTTTAAGGGACTTCTATTTTCCCATATAATACTGGTGTTGTCTGGCAGTAATGCTCTAAATTATTTTATTTGTTTTACCCATTAAGGTTTAGATTTGTGTACAGTACAGTACAGTACAGTACTTCTGATTCACACCTTTATTATGTGGCATGTATTTTAAGCTGATTTAATAAATTATGTTTAAATTCATTGTGCATAAAGACAACTGCCAAGCAAAACAGCAATATGACAACAAATCAAAACTACAGAACCAAATACTTTTATTTTTTTAAAACAACATTTGTTATTTTCTAATGCATTCTTAAAATGCAAAATTACATGCTGGCATTTTCTGCTGGCATTTTATTACATAATTTACTTTTATGCAAAATAAAATAAAACAAATCAGGTAAATATAGGGAAAGACTAACTTGGCACTTTCTTAGATTTCTAAAGGCAGTATTCAAAAAGTATTAAACAGTATTTAAGAAATATTCAGGTATATACTGCATGACCTTTATGATGAAACATCAGATATCTCATAACTAGCCTTTATATAGTTTGACAGTTGTTATTATAACTGAAAAACCAGAACACAAATCAAACCCATGTTCTTTATATACAACTAACTAAAAAATGTACAGCTCTGTAATCTACAACATGTAATCGTATAAACAGCCCTGTTTATTAGCCTTTAAAATTGGCATTTATTTCAAAGAAATTCTTGCAATAATAAACTAAAAAAATCTCCCACATTTTCCGGAATCCTGGTTCAGGTCTTCTGCATCTCTCTCTAAATGAAAAGGAATGCCTGTAAAACTAATTCAAAATTGATTATGCCATTTTAACAGAGGCTTCTCATTTCAAATGACTTGAAAAACAGTCCAGTAGTCAAGTTTGTAACTCACTACTTTGTGTGTTACTTCTACCTGGTGTTGAATCAATTGCAACCTATAACGCAGATCACAGACTGTCCACTGTATAGTTACACAGTTTTCTTTTAAATGAACACGTTTGTAACATTCAGACCTTTATGGGGTGGTCTCACAAAAAGACATATGACTTCAAGTTTCAAGCCTACTTGAAATCAGTAGTTTATATTAAATATATATTACTAATAATATAGTATAACAGATTTTTTCTTTCTTCAAATTAGCAGCATCCATTAAAGGAAACAACGGACAGTCAAAAGTGCATCAGTCCATGTCAATGGATAAAAAAAAAGAGAGAAGAAGTTTATATATAATAGGCCTGAAATACTTCAACACACAACCATTTTCAAAATGACTGTGAGACCTATAACCATCGATTTTTGGTAAAAGAGTACCAATCCAAGCATTTCCTGTCACTCTGAGCAGAAGCAAAGCTTTTGGCTGTCATCAGAGCTTGACCAGCAGAGGGTGCAGTGATGTCACAAATTCCTAGAGCCCATGAATGTTTCAGGATCCCAGTATAGAACTGCTGCGTGTGATCAAAGACAACTGCCGTCTTCTCCTTTGACACAGGATATTACATCACTTTCCACATGGACATTCAGTCTAGCGATTTATAACCACCTGTTCAAAAGCTCCAGCACCAGCCCTAAATGACAGAGACAGATACACATTACATTACAGAATTATATTACCATAATACCGCTCAATAATCAGCTTCTCATAATGCAAACACAATGACCATCTATCCTACGAGGACAGCATAAGCAGAGGATGACAGTTGCCGTGGTGACCTTGCGCAGGGAAGTTACATAATATATCTCACCTGGTGTGCTGAGAGCCCAGTGCAGTGCTTCCTCCTGGCCCAACAAACAGCCGCAGACCCTCCTCTGCAACACACATAAGCACAAATATTTAGACTATATTTATTTTTTTATAAAATAAAAACTAACATCCATTCTGGTTACACACAAAATAAATGTACATACACATATAATCATCATATTGAATATCATAAAGAATGATTTCTGAAGGTTCATGTGACATCAAAGAGTAATGATGCTGAATATTCAGCTTTGCATCACAAGAATGAATTTCAAAATATAGAAGTGGACACTTACTAGATAAAATAGAACCCAGTTAATATTACTGTTTTTACTGTATTTTTTAAATTAATAAATGAAGCCTTGGAGAGCATAAGAAACTTCTTTCAAAAACATTAAATGAGATATATATATATATATATATATATATATATATATATATATATATATATATATATATATATATATATATATATATATAGGTCTGGTGGTTTCAGAGAAAAGATGTTACAGCAGCTGCAAGTTTAAAGTTGCTGTCTCTGAGGTCTATGCATGAGTCAGAGAGAAGAGGGGAAACTCAATCATCTGTTTGTTTGAGACTGTAGTAACCATGGTAAACATTAATTTTTTACAAAGCCACAATGTGGTGCATATTAGTGCAAATGTGCATCTGCGGTAAAACACGACTCACAATTTCCTCATTCTGAGTTTGTGTCTACCGAATGCAGTTTGCAGCTACTATGGGCCATGTGTGTTGTGGTGTAAAACTCTGCGCAAGCTGTCGTCATACACGACATGTTTCCGTGTGTGTGTGTGTGTGTGTGTGTGTGTCCGTCGTCAGTTGTTGCCCACAGCCTGCAGTATGGAGATGGAAATGATGTTCAAATGTAAAAAAATTATGTCAGGGCCATTCAAATATATCCGTAGAAGTACTCCTTTTTCTGTCATTATATGTGCGTGTGTACGTGTACCCTCCCTTGCCAAAACATAATGTTGCCCTGGAACCTTGAAAGGAACAATATTACATTTTTTCCAACTCCACAACTCATTTTTTTTGTATGAATATGTTAAAAAAGATTTATATTTAATATAAATCCTATTTTTTATACTTTCTAATCATCAAACAATTTAAAAATATACTTCACACTTTCCACAAAATGAAGCAGAAACAGAAAAAGTTCATTAATAACATTGATAAAAAAATGTTTCTTGAGGATCATGTGACACTGAAGACTGGAGTAATAAAATATAATGCACCAAACTCTGACATTTCAACTGAGGCATTAATATGGCCTCTTTAACATCTGGCCTGTAAGGTGCTTTGTGTATTCCAGGAAAGGTCGCTTAATCAAAGTTGTCCCATAATACCTTCATTGCTAGAATCCAGTATGCTGCGGCTGAAGTCCTGACCTTGTAGGATTGTTTCAATGATATCATCAGCATCCACTCTGGTAGCATCCATTCGCTTTAGCTGAGACTCAACCGAGTCCTGCTTTACAGGGTGCCTGAAATACAAACATACACACTTTGTTAATGACTCAAAGATTTCTCTAAAAACAGTTTGCAGGAAGAGCTAAAGCACACTTTTACCTGTTGGCTGTGATCCCACTGTGTGACGGTGTGGCTAAGTCCTGAGGCAAAGGTGTGCGGGACTCTCTGTCTTCACTGGGCTCTGGTAGGCTTCCAATCCCAGTGGACGCACTGCCCGCAGACAAATTCCTCCTATGCGAGAGCTCCGTCAGGCTAGAGGAGCGCGAGTGACCTGTACTGTAGCCTGCAAGGATGTCCAGACCGATCAATACTATGGCATAATATTACACAAAAAGCCAAAGAATAATAGAATAACAGAAAAGCAATACATTTGTTGTGAATGAACAGACCAGAGAACTTGGACTGCTGGCTGGCGTAGCTGGCGGTTCTTGAGTGGCCACACTTTCCCAGTTCATCTGGAACAGAACCATGACTTAAGCCGCTTTTTCCTGGGTTTTCTAGAAGATAAAAATCAGTGAATTATTAGCATCATTGTACATTTTTGGTTGGTTAAAATGCAAACTAATCTTTACTTAAGAGTAGGAATGTGCCCTAAAGGGAAATTGTGATGGAAAAAAATATGAGATGGGTGGAGAAATTATATTTAAATGCTTTTGCATTCAGTTTTGTGCTCTCTCTCAAAAGCTTCTCCTCCCATCTCATGTGTTTTCCATCACCATGTCCCTTTAAAGATTCCATAGAATGTGTTATTATATGTTATCCGTGGCTTTATGAATAAGGTATTCGGTTTTTGGGCACATCCCTAATTAAGAGAATAACATGAACTACAGGTCAATAGTTTGGAATAATTTATATATTTTTTTATGTTTTTGACTTTTAAAAAATGTATTTTATACATACCAAGCTGCGTTTATCAAAAATATAGTAAAACAGTAACATTGAGAAATATTAAAATTTAAAATAAACATTTTCTATTTAAATATACTTTAAATGGTAATTTATTCCTGTGATGGAAAAGCTGAATGTCCAGCATCATTACTCCAGTCTTCAGTGTAAAAAAACAAACAAAAAAAACCCAGTAACCTTTTTCTTACTAAACCTTTGAATGGTAGTTTGTCACAGTTTCCACAAAATTGTAAAGTAACAAAAACTGTTTTCAACATTGATAATAATAATAAAAGTACTGTAAAAAATATATGGTAGTATCCTATATATATATATATATATATATATATATATATATATATATATATATATATATATATATATATATATATATAGGTGGTAGTTTTGTGTGGATTGGTACCTGTAGAGATATGAGTTGATTTCTGTGTCTCTCCTCTTCTGTCCTCATGTAGACATGTCTCTGTGTCTCCTGGAAAACCAATGGTCATTGCAGTGGATGGAGGCCTGAAAAAAAAAGTCACCATTAAATATATGTTAACATAATACATAAAAAAATACACTGTTGCGTATACAAAAATATGTTTACATTTAGACTCCTACATTTCTGCTCCCAATTGTTTAGACGAGAGCTTTAATATTTTGAAAGGTCAAAATCAGGAAGGAAAAAAGGCATGGAGAAAATACAAAAGCAGAATATGTAAAATAAAAAAAATAAAAAAAAAGGTTTCTTGATTGACTGAAAAAACAACAAAAATCAAAACACTACTTACGAAATGATACGAAAATGATAGGAATGATAAATGAACTAGACATGTACATTATCTACAAGAAAATATGAGTGGTGTTTGTCATGGCAAAACTTGGCACTATGCAGTTACTCTGGTCTTTTTAAATGATTGCTAAGTTAACTCCCAAGTCTGTGTAATGTTCTGGTGCTGAGATATGGCATGTTCATGTTGCTATTATGTTGCTAGGGTGCTCTAAAGGATTGCTAGTTACCAGGGTGATAGTAACAGATAGGATGCCTGCCCGAATCAAAAGTTCCAACCCCATTGTCTCTATGATGTTCTACTGCTGAGATACAGCTTATTCATGCTGCCATACGGTTGCTAGGGTGTTGTAAATGGTTGCTAGGGTGTGGCCGGACAGTTGTCAGTGAGATATTTAAAGACTACCTGCCAGTCTGAATCAAAAGAGCCCATCCTCATGTCTCTGTGTTATTCTGCTATAGAGACTCAGCCCATTAATATTATTCTATGGTTGCTAGGGTGCTCTAAATGGTTGCTAAGGCATGGCTAGACAGTTGCCAGGGTGATATTTAAAGACTTCTTACTTTAAAGACTGCCACTTACTTGCCTGTACAATGTTCTGATCTCAAATCTTTTATGCGATGGTTGGTTGCTAGGGTGCTACAACTGGCTGCTAGGGAGTGGCTACAAAGTTAAAATGTCACTATTTATTGGCTGCTTACTAAGCCAGGTCAAATGAGCCCACCTTGGGGGATTGTATTTTGTATCAGAATACAATCCCACATATTTCTGGCCAATGTAAGTCCATGAGATTTTTCCGCCCACATTTTCTCCTGCCTGACGAACATCGTACGACCAATCAATCACTTATAAAAGTCATAACACACCCCTCATCAATAAGCCACACGATTTGACACCTCATTCATAGGTCACTCGCTGAAGTTTTGTCCAAAATAATAGTAATGTTTGTATGAGTAATAACTACAGGTGCTGGTCATATAATTAGAATATCATCAAAAAGTCGATTTATTTCACTAAATCCATTAAAATAGTGAAACTTGTATATTATATCCATTCATTACACACAGACTGATATATTTCAAATGTTTATTTCTTTTAATTTTGATGATTATAACTGACAACTAAGGAAAATCCAAAATTCAGTATCTCAGAAAATTAGAATATTGTGACAAGGTTCAATACTGAAGACACCTGGTGCCACACTCTAATCAGCTAATTAACTCAAAACACCTGCAAAGGCCTTTAAATGGTCTCTCAGTCTAGTTCTGTAGGCTACATAATCATGGGGAAGACTGCTGACTTGACAGTTGTCCAAAAGACGACCATTGACACCTTGCACTAGGAGGGCAAGACACAAAAGGTCATAGGTCAAAAGAGGCTGGCTGTTCACAGAGCTCTGTGCCCAAGCACATTAATAGAGAGCTAAAGGGAAAGGAAAAGATGTGGTGGAAAAAAGTTTACAAGCAATAGGGATAACCTTACCCTGGAGAGGATTGTGAAACAAAACCCATTCAAAAATGTGGGGGAGATT